>SSNQ01034218.1:39933-55599 GCA_006942095.1 Nothobranchius kuhntae | reverse complement strand
AGCTGATCTAATGAGCGCAAATACTTCTGTTAAATATTTGCTTCATTCTTTTCTCTAATTACACAATAATGAGCTCTTGCTGAGTTCAGTTGTTGCAGCATGGGCTGGCAATAAATAATGACTCTTTGGGGGAAGTTTGAATGAGACTCATCTAATGTAGGAAGGGCTTTGCCTATCGATCTACCTTTGAGTTTTTCAGCTAACAATGAGAAAAACTGGTGCATGTCAGCTTTCTGCTGAACTTTCAGTTGAAGGTCTTTATTTATCAGTGTCTGTAGTAATCAGCCTAATTGGAGTGAACAGCTTTTCTTGGACTCCTACCAAAGGAGCAGAAGAAGGAACAGAAAGGCAAATTAAACAAGGTCACAAAGGTTTACATCCAGACAACAGACTTGATCAGTTTACAGCTGTTTTTCCTTTTAGTCTCAAGCAGCAAAAAAGACAAAGATAAGATTTCATGTCATAAAGTATTGACTTTGATTGTATTTTATTAAGCTGTATGATGGTACAGTTGTTAGTATTGTTGCCTGGCAGCAAAAAGGTTGCTGGTTAAAATCCTGGCTGTGGTCTTTCTGCTTGATGTTCCCCCATGCATGCATGGGTTTCTCAGAGATTGAGTGAGTGAGTGAGTGAGTGAGTGAGTGAGTGAGTGAGTGAGTGAGTGAGTGAGTGAGTGAGTGAGTGAGTGAGTGAGTGAATGAGTGTACTTTATCAAAAGCCAAGTTTACTGAGGAATAATGTTTTACTTGTTTGTTATGAAATGTGATCAGTCACTCTGAGTTTAACCTGCAGCTTAAATTTGAACATACCCCTAGTTCCTTCATTAGTCACTGTAAGAAAAGTAGACTTGAAATGCTATTGATGAGAACCACTGGCATTCACACGTCCTGATGTCAACTAAGAATTCATGGACTCACCCATCTTGGCTCCCATCTAGTGCTCAGGAAACGGCAGAGAATGTCTCGACTAGCAAAAGCTAACTGCTAGCGTTAGCAACTTTACCACATGGCAGAACTCCTTCAGGCTTGTGTTGTAGAGATAAAACATCAGTGTTGCAAAGCTAATGGAGTCACTGGTAGAGTTGTGTTGCTGTTGTCCAATATGAGTTGAGATGTCCAAGTATCAGAAAATAAGACTCCAAATCCTGCAGCTCAACTCGCCTGTGGCTCACACCTTATTCCATGAAACAGGAGCGCCAAACTTTTCTCCTCCAGAGATCAACTCACAAGGAATTAATTTACACTAGAGACAACAGCAATTGTGTTAAAAAAACAAGTGAACTTGATCTTTAGTTTTGATATACTGATTCCATTTATATATATTTTTCCTTTCATTTGTTTTTGTTTGTATTATCTTAGATATACCTACATTTCAAGACGTCAGTGCATTTGTACAACCAGGACAAAAACTAACACATACTGAGAAAAACACAGACAAATGCAAATCACCTAACCTCATGAAAGTAAGACAGAGTAAAGTGTCCAGCAGCTGCAAACTAAGGCAGTAGTGATGCCAGCAAGACTGGAAACCAGCAGATCAAAGAACAAGAGCAAGCAGAAACATGAAAAGAGATTTCTTTAGAAGAAATGTAAAGATGTTCATCCAGCTATATTTCGATCAGTAAATGAGAGGAAAGAGGCTGAATTAAACCAACTCGGGGATATGTTTGAATATAAAGGAACAAAACAGAGGAATGTAATAAAACTGCATAGAGATACATCATTATCTAAAGAGGCTGGTTGGGGATCTTTTTTGCAGAAACAGAGGATGTAAGAAGCCATTTGCAGCTTCTTGACCATCTTCCCACTCAGTATCTTTCTGTGACCCTGTGACGTCTTGCACAACAATATTTTCATCCCTATCAACTTGTACTACTTGCTCCTAATCAGGGATATTAGAGCCTAAATGTTTATGATTTGTATTATTTTCTTTCTATATTTTTTTTATTTAGTTACAACAGAGGTGAGAAATTTTCCTTTGACCTAGAAATTCTGTATAAAGTGTTTTTAGAAACTTTATGCCACTGAGAAGCAGAACTAATGTCAGGATGCTACCGAAACATCATCATTGTTATGAAATAATTCAAGACTACGAATGAAAGCCTTCTGATTTGTTTTGTATAGAAAAAATACTCAATTTCAGGAAGCAGAAGTTAGCTGGAAGAGTGGGCGGCAGAAAACAGCAGGAATTGCAATTTTACTCATTATTATTCATGTTTTCGGACATCTCACTTCTTATTGCTAACAGCAACACAACTATTCCACTGCCTCTGGTGTTGATGTTTTATTTCCACAATTAACACAAGTCTGAGGGAGTTCTGCTCTGTTGTGGAGTGGCTTCTGCTAGCCGAGACATGCTCTGCTCTCCCTCTCTCCTGGCTACAAAAATCAACACAGTCTTCCCTGTCATGAGGAGGGTTGGGCATCGAGCATCGATCGGAACCGGGACCAACTGTGAGTTTTTCACAATCAGGAAGAGTCAGGCACGGAGCTGAGCATAGTGTGGTCTTTAGGTCATCCATGGCCTGTTGCTGCTGCTCAGACCACTCGAAAGGCACATCCTTTTTCAGAAGGGCAGTCAGAGGTTTCGCCATCTCAGCGTAGTGTCCTACGAACTGGCGAGAGTAGTTGCAGACACCCAGAAAACTCCGAAGTTCAGAGACATTCGTAGGGTTTGATGGTGGCCACTCCTTGAATTCTGCCATGTTGAGGCTGCACTCCCTGTGGTCCCACTAGGAGGCCAACAAACGGAACCTTTAACCTGCACCACTGACCTTTGGCGAGAGAAATCTTTGCACCAGCAGCTGCGAGCTGCCCTATGATGTGGTCCAGCTCGGACAGGTGGTCATCTAAGGTACGCTCACGAACAAGAATGTCGTCGACATAGATGAAGGGACCTCGCTCTCGCACATCAGGGCAGGCTTTGTCCAAGAAGATGTTCAACTCAGATGGTGAGTTGGAGTACAAGGAGTCGGCTGAAAGAGAGTATTTGTATTTTAACGGAAGTTGACATAGCTTGTCTCATTCAAATTAATTGGTAAGAGCATCGGCTTGGTCCACGACCTGTTCAATGTGAGAGAAAACATCAGAGGGCGGCTCTGATGGAAGCTGAGTTTGTGGTGGTGGAGGCTCTGAGCTCAGCAGGGAACATGTGGTTTCCCCATGCTCGGGGTCCCCAACCGCAAGACAGTGGAGGTCAAGATCAGGAGGCAAAACGATGGACTGGGGTTCTCCAACACCCGACCAAAGTTCCCCCTTTTCCAGATCGATAAAAGCTTCAAGGCGCTTCAAAGGGTCAACGCTGAGGATCACAGGTGTAACGAATCAGATAGAGGTTAAATTGGAGTAAATAAATTGCTTAAGAGCTATTTATTTCTATTATCATTACTTGTGACACATAGCTGTGATACTCTGTTAATTGTAGAATATCACCTGCTTGGTCTTAGGATGATTAATTAGAAGGCTCTAGGATTCTTTTAATTATTAAGGGATCGGTCACACTTCGTTTATGAATCAAGAACCAGTCAGTGTTTGCAAACAAATAAGAATTTATTTTACAAACAATTAAGATAAACTGTCGATAATATCCGTGGGTCTGTGTTTCAGTTCAATGAAGAGACAAGTTTGAAAGTTAAAAGATTTAATTCTTCAAATTAAACTAATGATTTTGAAATGACAAACATAGGAAACAACAATCAGCATTGGCAACTTTGTTGAACAATCTTTAACAGTTGATATTGTAAACTTGCTCAAATAGACCTGGTGTGGGATGTGCTGAAGGTTGAGTGTGATGTGATGTGATTATGGATGCGTGTGTGTAAAATGTGAAATTGAGAATGAGGTGAGATGGATGCGTGTGTGCATCTGATTTTGCTTCAGGAAGAAACAGGTGTCTGAGTGAAAAGTGATGGTTTGAATAAACTTAGGTTTTGTTGGAAAAGATGCATCAGACGCTATCTCTCGTGGACTGCCTCACCGTATTCGGACCCTCCTTTTAGACCCGGGACGTCAAAGGACGATGTTTCATCCAGGGGTGACACCTCAGCTGGCAGAGAAGACAAAGGCGTGCTGCGACCCGGTCCAGGAGATGACCTCGGTACACGTGATGATGAAGCGTTGCAGATGCGCTTTCTTAACTTTAAATTACTCAGAAAATCAAAGACTCTGGACGAGTCTGCGTTAGCGGTTGTAATTCAGCTGTCCTGTCTGGCTTGGCAGGAACAGCGTGAGGGGGGAGAATGGAGCCGCAGCCCCGTTCCCCATTGGCGTTGTTCACACGTCCTCTCTCTCTCTCGTTGACCAACTCAAACTGAATCATGAACTGAAAAACTTACCAAAAGCCTTTCTCTTCTCAAAGCAAAACGTGTGTGTCAGCAAATGTGTTTTGGAGTTTACTGTGAGAGTCTGTGTGTGTGTGAATGTTTGAGTGTGTGAAGGTCACCACTAAAACATCCTCAAAACATTATTTAATTAAGCAGTGATTCATTAGTTATTATGATTACCCAAAGCATAATAATCATTCATTTGATTAAAACACATTTATAATGAGCAAAGTGCTAATAATGATTCTTTTAACATTAAAATAAAGAAAAGGAAGTTTAAGACTTGTTATGTTATGACTACTTCCATGGGAACAACATCTTCTGGCACGAAGCTGCAGGTAGCAGTTATGGTTTCCAGCAGACTCTTGCAGACTTCATGTCTGCAAAGGTCTCAATCTGTGGGTGAAAGTTCTCAGTGACCCAGCTCTTGACCCAGCCGAGCCAAGTATAACCTTTGTGACAGAAAACCCATATTTCCTCACGTTACACTGTATATGTCAGGTGGGGGCTTTGACTCCTCCCCTCTCCTAGGACCTCCTTTGATGATATAGATCTTCGTCTCCCCTCCCCCTGCCACACCTGGTGTGGGGTGTGGTGCCTTGGTCTGCCTGAGTGTTTGTGGCTCCCGGGTCAGGGGGTTTAAGATTTGGCATCTGCTTGATCAATCCCGGTGGCTGCCTGGTGGGGTCTGGGTACCTGGGCTCTGCTGGCTCCCTGGCGGGGGTGGTCGCCCCGGGTCCCGGGTCGCTGGGTCCCGGGCTCAGCCGGCTAGGGGGTGGGAGGCGGCGGGCGGGCCTGTGGGCTTGCCGCTGATATCTCCCAGGACTCTGCTGGCTGCTGGTTGTGGCCCCCCGGGGCGATCCTCTGCGCCTCTCGAGGGGGGTGGGGGGCCTTTCTGGTTGCAGTCCCCTTGGGGTTCCTGTGTTCTGGGGCAGCGCCTGGATCTCTGGGACTTGGAGCTCCCCCCCGTCTCTTACACATCTTTGGGGGCAGATCTGTGCTCCCTCACACTCTCTATTGGACGCTCTTATAGAGAAACCTTACATAAACAAGCGCGTGTACACACACAGGTGCTCGCATGGTGCTCTCAAAAGTATGGGCTTGGGCACGTTCAACACTTGTCTCAAGGCTGTCGTTGCCACTAAATGCACTATGATTTATTATCGTGTGATTGTTCAGTTAAACCATGTTGATTTTATATTTCATTATCACGTTGACGCAGTGATAGCTTGCTCCTGATGTATTGTTGGGTGTCCCATTTTTTTCTGCTCTTCTTTTTCTGCGGGTCTAGAAGCAGACTCTTGTTCATTATTGTTTATTTTTGTGGAACCCCCCCCCCCCTTCCCACCATTTGTCTTTTCCTTTCTCTTTCACCTCTGTCTCCGTGTCTGGTCAGAATTACAAAGCATTCAAAAACAATGACAATAAAATTTGAAGTATCAGGCGCTTTGATGCTCCACCTGAGAATAAATCTGTAAGGCTTGTTACCAGCATTCAGACATCAATTCTGCTTGCTTCACAGCCAGACAGGACTCAGTTAAAAAAAAAAAAAAAAAAGGTAGACGGCCCGGGTAGAGGTGCTACTAAGGGCTGGGCGGATCGATCTAAAATATCGATAGAATTGATCTAATGTTGGTATTGAGTATTTATTAGTTACCTGCGTGATGACATCGATTCTGTTTCTTCTAGCCTGGCAAGCCATGACTTACTCACCACTACAGATGTCGGTCATGAGGCAGTCCACAAAACTCCATCAAAGAAGATGCAAAACACATCCTTTTCCTAAATAAACTTTAGTACTTCTATCTAATCTTGACTCAAACAAAAGCCAAAGTCATAATAATCCAAACTTGATGCCAAAGCCGTTTCAAACGAGCAGCTGACCACGGACTAGTCACGTTTGCTTGTTGTTTTTTTTTTTCAATAACATCCCGCCTACTTAGTGTTGTAATTGGCCCATGAAATCTCTTGAGCACTATGATTGGACCACTACAGACCGGCAGCCATCTTGATTTGTAGTTTACCTGGCTGATTGGAGCGGCAGCCATGTTTGTTAACAGGGACATCCCGCCTACCTTGCTAAAAGAGCGCTGTGATTGGCCCAACAAACCATTAAAGCACTATTATTGGAACGTCATGGAGGTCAGTCAACGGGGCAGTCCGCCATTGCATAAAAAAAAGTAAAACAGCATGCCAGCACAAGACAAGCACAGAACAGCAGAGATCACTGTTGTGGCTGCATGATAGCAGACCGGAAATACAAAAAAATCTTGAGCTATAAATGCAGATTACTACCCCTTAAAGAGAAAATAAAGTTTTCTATAAACCATTTGGAGTTGCCTAGTAAAAAATTTACTTGCCTGAAAATGTTTCCTGTATTTTATTATTATCATACATGATTTATTAAAGGAAAACTTACAAAATAATTGAGTGATCAATAAAACTTGAGTTTTCAGTCAAGATTTTCATATTGATGATGTATTCTCTTAATAAATCCCACAAAACTAGACGGTACTAGACAAGTAGTAAAGTATCAGTATTGATATCGGTATCAACAGTACTGGTCCTGTATTTACTTGGTATCAGATCGATACCAAATTTTGCAGTATCATACAGCACTAGTGCTACTCACAATAAAAGTCAAAAATATGCCAAAAACTACTAAAAACATGCGGGAGCTTGTTTTGTAGAGTATAGCGAGTTAAGACAAAGGCAAACGCTGCGTCGAACGGTTGACAGTGCTGTCGGATTTGTGTCCACGGGCTTTGTCAGGCCTTGCTAATATTTAGCTTACCAAGCTAACAGGCTTGGAGGTCTTGTGATGCATCTCTCTCAGCTTAATTCTCACGGGAATCAGCCCTTCAACCACGGTATTCCTTCCACAGGTTCTCGTGCTTTAATTTGTTGGGATAGCGGTAATTTAGACGGTATGACATGTTGTCACGTCGCCCTTCCGGCCGGAGCTAATGTAGCAGCCGGTGCTTGAGATGAGCTAAAGGGAATATTGTGCCCTTCTGAGCTGGATTACGACTGCAGCGTCAGGTCTCTGCCTAGAATAACCCGGTATAAGCTTCGGAAAATGTCCAATATCACGTCGGACTAACCATGGTTGATCAGACCTTGGTTAAAGCTGTTTAGCTCTGGTGCTAATGCCGGACCTTCTCTGGTCCGAGTCCACACAAGCATAAACAAAGGTGACAAAATCACACAAATACCGTGGCAGAATCACTCAAAGGACGTGGAGTCTCCCAGTTTGTGAAATAGGCAGTGACAGCATCCCCAGGTGCCAAATAATGAGATTGTCCTCATTTTCTGTGTCTGGGCAGAAAACAATAGTTTTTTGAAGAATTAATTAATGAATCAGAACCAACACGAAGTGGACAATTTTCATAAAGTCTGGCTGGCATGCCAATATCTAGGGTTTGAGAACTGAGTGCTTTAAGCAAGCGCCAAAGTTGCAGAATTGCGACAAGCAGCAATGTTGGATTTAATAAGCCACAGCAGCAGAAATTATCCCTCATGCAGTTAATACGTTACACAGCGGGGTGGCAGATGTTAGGTATTTTTAATTGTTCATCTTTGTTGTGAAATCTTTTCCTTTGTGAAATGTTGTTAGGAAAAACCCTTACTTGTTTACGTTTTTATGTTTTCAGCCCCTCCTTTCTGCTTTAGGCATTTTGTTCCATTATTTGAGGCCAAACCAGCCAAACCAGGGGGTTTCTGCCAGACCAAGAGACTTGTTGATCTAGTATCTGAAGAATTCCTTTGTCCTGTGCATTCTAAGACCAAGGGAGTTTTTGTGGATGGGTGTGTTTTGTGCCAATAAAAACTCACTGCAGTTTTCAACTCATTGTGAGAGCAAATGGCCATCGTGTCTGGTGTTTGATTCTCACCCTCTGCAAAATGTCACACTTTGCAGAGTTTGTTGTCTGTTTAAAGGTTTGTTACACATTACCAAATTAACAATCTAATCCCTCTGTGTGTGTTCTGACTTTCTTTGAGGTAATATAAGAACAATATTAGAAATTACCCAACAGCAGACACCTGTAACTTCAATCCAAGCAGCATTTGTGGGTGTGTTACTATTCAAATATATGGAGTATTTAGAACTTGAACCCCGTCCACCAGTCGCAGAGCCGCGGGGCTTGTCAGAGCAGTCAGATGAGTGAAAGCGAGCGAGTGGTAAAGGAAAAAAAACACAATGCCGAGAGGAATGTTCAGTGCTGACGAAGCTCTTGTGTAGTACTGGCAGATTCGAATTTGGAGGAAGAACATTTCCTTTCCAAGGATGATCTGTGGTCTTCTAGCGAGACGGAATCACGTGTGTCTGTCAGCGGTTACACAAGCAGCCCATCCAGTCCTTACCTTGTCCGATGTTCCGCGTCATCCTGTCCGTACCGGGTCTGATCCTTCGCTTCACTGTGACGAGGGAGAGGAGGGATGTGGTGGCGGTGATCGGGCCGGTGAAAACTCTGCTGGTGATTGATTCAGCCCCGGGGGTGTAAACCGCGGGAAATGTACCCGGAGGGGGAGAAACCGCTGGGTCGGGCAAAGACAGGTGGCGGGGTGGCCTCGAGCAGCTCGTACCGGTCCGTGACGGGGGGGGGGTTAAGGGCCGGTGAAAACTCTGCTGGTGATCGGTTCAGAACACATTGATTTTCTGTCAGTTTTTTGGGATGAAGGATTCTGGACCCTCATCACAACTGAAACTAACCTATATGCTCACCAGTATTTAGAGAGGGAGGAACTGAAATCTAGCTCCAGATATAAAGACTGTGTCAGACTGGCCGGCTGGAATACAAGGACTTGAGCTGTAGAGAGCATGGTTTCACAGACGCGGAAGTGGTAGCGTCGGCGAAACGCCAGCTCGCGGTTTGATCTAGGAATCCCCGAGCGTCCGAGCGTCAATGAAGTGGCACGGAGATGCTGGGTTTTCCAGAGGTAAGTTAGAGCACTTACTGTGAGCAGATAGTTCATAGGATGGATAGGTTGATTGGATACTCTGATCATGGATCTGAAGAAACGATGACTGAGTGGTGAGCTAGAGAGGCAACTTCCTTGTATAGTTGCGGTTAGTGACGTAGGTGTGACGTGGAGGGAATCCCCACGAGGAGCATGCTGGGAGTTGTGGTCCAGGGTGGAGACGACTAGCTTGAAGAGGCTGATTTGGGGACTTGGCCTCTGACAGGAACCCCCCCCCCGACGTCCCAGGGTGACCCCGGCGGTCCCAGAAGTCCGAGATCAGGCAAGGGTCAAGGATGGAGCGGGCAGGTTCCCAGGAGCGTTCCTCTGGGCCATAGTCCACCCAGTCTATGAGGTATTGCCATCCCCGGCGACGGGCGTCCAGGACTCGTCGGACGTTGTAGATGGGCTCGCCGTTGAGGAAGCGGGTAGGCAGAGGCGCCGGAGGCGGTAAGAGGGGGGAATCCACATAAGACTTGAGAAGGGAGGTGTGGAATGTGGGACGGATTCGGAGACTTGCCGGCAACCGCAGACAGTACGAAACTGGGTTGATCACTTTCTGTACAGTATAAGGCCCGAGGAACTGGGGAGCGAGCTTCTTGGATCCAGCACGGAGGCGGAGACCCGCGGTGGTTTATGTACTCATCCATAGCTCTAAATTTGGAGGGAGAGAGAGAGAGAAAAGGTGCTCTCTGGGAGGGCTGGTTCCTGGTTGCAGCCTGATCTCCATATCATAAGGGCGGTGGGGTGGCAGTGGGGTGGCAGTGTGGTAGCGCGACGCTTGTCGAAGACTGTGACAAGGTCTTGATAGGGCAGCGGCAGATTGGGCGGTGAAGGTCCGAGTCCGTCAGCTGGTCAGCTGGGTGGTCCGCCGTGGGTGGAGGAGAGGAGAGATGGGTCTGGCGCTGGGTCCCCCAGCCTAACAGGCGGTTCTGGGACCAGGAAATCTGGGGGTGGTGGAGGCGGAGCCAGGGGAACCCCAGGACAAGAGGAGAGGAGGGAGCGGAGATGATCAGGAAATGGAGGGTCTCCTGGTGGCCTTGGATGATCATCTGGAGTGACTGGGTTCGGTCCTTGACAGGATAGTGCTGGAGAGGCCTGCCGTCCACCGAGGTCACCGGAACAACCCACTCCAGGTGGGTCAGGGGGATCCGTAGGCGTTTGGCCAGATCCACATCAATAAAGTTGTCGGCGGCCCCCGAGTCCCCCAGAGCGTGCATCTTGTGGGAGGTCTCGCCATGGAACAGGGTGACAGGAAGGAGGAGTCGGTGGGGAGAGACAGAGACAGGGGCAGAGGATGATCCAGACTGAGCTACCCCGATACTCAGTGGGTGCCTTCGTTTCCCGGCCGCAGCGGGCAGTCCAGGCGGCGGCGGTCGGGGGAGCCACAGTAAGCACAGAGACCCTCGCGCCACCGTCGCTCTCTCTCTCCTCCGGCGGGAGGTGGCCTAACTGCATTGGCTCATCGGTTGAGGTGTGTCCCGGGGCTGGCGTAGATGAACGAGGCAGAGGTCCAGGGGTTCTGTGAGGGCGAGCAGACATCCTGGGTTGAACCAGGACCTGCTGGTCAATACGCAGCGCCAGATCGGCTACTTCATCCAGGGTCTGGGGCAGTTCCCTTCCCGTCAGTTCGTCTCGGATGTAAGGTGCAGGAATTGGACCCAGAGGGTCCTCTAAGAAGACGGCCTGAAGGGCAGATTTATCCCACTGGAGTTTGGCAGCGATGGTGCGAAACTCTGACACATACGTGCACACTGAGCGTTCCCATTGGTGGAGTTTTAGGAGACGTGCCTCAGCCCCCACCTCACTACTGGGTGGAATGAAGGTCTTCCTGAGAGCGGCCACAAAAGCAGCATAGTCATTGCAGGAAGGGGATTTAGAATTGTAGAGGGTGGCGGCCCACTCCTAGGCGCGTCCAGAGAGAAGTGAGGTGAGTTGCGCCACCCGAGAGCGGGCATTGGGGAATTTTCATGGTTGGCACTCATACTGCATGTCTAAGGAGGCAAGCAGGCCATTGGGGCTACCATCCACCCCATTCCACTTATCTGGGAGACTAAGCTGTGGCTCCTTCATAGCAGGAGTAAGGGCTTGCTGCTGGAGAGCATTGAGTGACATAGATAGCTGAAGGGCGAGGTCGGTTAGAGAGTTCACTTTGGTGTTGAGCCGATCGACCAAAACGTGGAGCTGCACAACCTCATTCTTTAAACGCTCAAACTCCACGGGATTAATTGATTCGGTCATCCTGTCAGACTGGCCGGCTGGAATACAAGGAGTTGAGCTGTAGAGAGTGTGGTCTAAGGAGCTTTGAAAGAAAAACGTCTGGACTTCTTTGAGTTGCTTGAAGACGTTTCACCTCTCATCCGAGAGGCTTCTTCAGTTCTAAGGTCAAATGGTGGAGAGTCCCAGATTTAAACCCAGTGGGAGTTTCCCCCCGAAGAGGGAACAAAAGACCCCTGATGATCTTCTACATAAACACATGAGCCAAGGTGTGAGGGTGGGTGTGGGTCCTATTTAGCCAGAGTTTCGGGTGAGCACATTGTGAAGCCTGGCCTCACCCTATCATGTGAATTCCTGAGGTCAGATGGCCCAGGATATGCGCGGGCGTTGAGGCATCTGGGAAGGGATCTCAAAACTGGATTATAGATGGAAGACAGTTGGTGTCGTAAACCACCGCCTCTGTTCAAAGATGGTTGCTCACAGTGGACATAAATGGCTTCCTTTACTCCTCTTTCAAACCATCTGTCCTCTCTGTCCAAAATGTGAACGTTGGCATCCTCGAAAGAGTGACCTTTATCCCTTAGATGCAAATGAACTGCTGAGTCCTGTCCCGTGGAGGTGGCTCTTCTATGTTGTGCCATGCGCTTGTGAAGTGGCTGTTTGGTTTCTCCGATGTAGAGGTCTGGGCATTCCTCGCTGCACTGTACAGCATACACCACATTGTTCCGTTTGTGTTTAGGAGTTCAGAAACGATTTGACAATTTGGTCAGAAGCCGAGCACAGGCATTCTGAACCACCTGTAGACAGTTCAGGGAGGTTTTACTCAGACAAGTGAGAAGAGAGTTGCAGTAGTCTAAGCATGAGGAGATGAAGGTGTGGATAACAGGCTCAAGTTCAGAGTGGGACAGAATGGGATCAGCTTAGTGATGTTCCTGAGATGGAAGAAGGAAGAGCAAACAAGAGAACTGACATAAAAATCCAGGGTGAGAGCTGGGTCAAAGGTCACACCAAGATTCTTGACAGAGGGTTTGGTGTGAGAAGCAAGCTGCCCAAGAGAGTCTCTGACTTTGGGAACCAGCTTGTCTGGGGCACAGATGAGGATCTCAGCCATATCTTCATTCAGATGTAGAAAGTTCCAATCCAGGTTTTAATTGTCTAAGCAGGTGTTTAACAGCTGCAGCTTAGACGTCTCATGGGGCTTAAAGGAGATGTACAGTTGAATGTCATCTGCATAAAGATGGTAGGAGATTCCTTTAATGGACCTCAGGATGTGCTGAAAAGGAAGCGTAGCGGCCCCAGCATAGAACTATGTGGGACGCCATGGGCGAGGCAGGTGGTGGAAGACTGTAACTTGGAAACAGCCACAGAGAAGGAACGCTCAGATTGATAATAGTAGAAAACAACTCCTTAGCAGTTTCTGATAGGCCTACCCAGTCTCTCAGTCTGTCCAATAGCAGGTGATGGTCAGCAGTGTCAAAGGCTGCAGTCAGGCCCAGCAGGACCAGAACAGTCCCCTGCTTCACTGTGAGTCAGAAGGTCATTAGAGACCCTAAGTAGGGCTGTTTGAGTGGAATGACCTCTATTAAAATCTGAATGGAAACATGTAACTGTAGAAAGTTGGTTGTTATGGCTACAGAAACACCACCTGGTTGGGGCTGTAGGATCATATCAGTCAAACAAATTAATGCTTAAACAGAAAGAGAGCATCTTAAAGAGCTAATGCTGCTGTTCTTCTTGAAAGATACAATCGTTTTCTAGTCTGTCTCATTTACTGTACATGAGTCATTAAGTGATTTCCCACATCTCCCAGACCACCTTTTGACAAGTCCCAGTGAGCAGATTTGAACTTGTCAAAAACAGTGTATGCAGAGTGCTTTATGTGGGAGGAAAAACGAGCCACCTTGAGCAGAGAGCTTTGCTAAATCACTAAAGTATTCCTTCAGTGAATATCTAACTATGCTGCTTTTTTAGTACTATGGCATTCTTTATTCTCAAACCAGAAATCTTCTTAACATTTGACTAATTATACGGGATAACTCTGAGAACAAATGTAGCAACATGAATGGCCTCATTTGTGACCCAAAGGTCACACTTCCCCAGCTGGGTCAAGCTGTCCTGGCTGTACTTCTATTTACAGATTATCCATCACAGGAGACACAAAGTCTGCTGTAAACCATCTTTAATCTGACTGCCATTTATCTGACTGCTGTTCCATCCGCAAGATGAAGGACACTTCAAGATTTAAAATAATCATTTTTAATAAACTCTTTTCACTGTCTATTACAAGGTTCATAAATAATCACCATGATTCATTATAAATGTATTTAATTACTGAAATGAATTATTATTTTTTGGTTAATAATAATTATTATTTATGATAATCAGTCATCTTTAACAGTGACAGAAGGTCATGTGCACTTATACACACATGCAGGACCCTGAATCAGGTTAAAGGTAACTGATCTCACATGTCTTTGTTCCATAACAACCAAAGCTTTCTATCTCTGAGAGGGTATGTCCTGAGGTTTGTTAAAACCTAAACTCCTCAGTTCAAGTTCAGTTCTTGAGCTCACCAAAATCTCTCCGTGGCACGAGAGTCCAGAGTATCAGGTCGGCCGCTCGAAATCTCTACTAAGCTGTTCTGTCACGCTGATAGAATTGCTCCAACAAAATGCCATCTGCAACCAGCTGACGCAAACTCCTTTAGAGTTAATTTAAGATGCAAACTCAACACCTGTGTGCCTGCGGCAACTCTAAGACCAGAGAGTCGGTACCACTCGGGTCTTCTCTACCGGACCGAGTACGCAGAGGCTGACAAATCCTCCCTTGACCTCCGGATCCACACAGAGGGTCATCTAAACGGTGAGGTAGAACACTGATTGTGTCTGTATGCTGTTCCCTTTAAGAAATACTCTAGTTAACTGCAAAACAACTCTTTCACCCAGAATGCGTTTTCTCTCTCTGATAGAAACCTTCTGAGCCGACATTCACACATCCAAACACACATTTCATTTTAGTTCCATACAGACACAGGTTGCTTTAAAGGAGACATAACATGCTTTTAAGTTATTCCTTTTTACATCTAAATCCTTCAGTTGGGGTCTAAATACAGTGGAACTGCAGTTCTTTGGTCTGATTTCCTCATTATTGTTGCTCTACAGACCCTCATCTACCCCTGTTCTGAGGAGAGTCTTGAGAACGAGCCGTTTTTGGGTACTGTCTCTTTAAACTGGAGGAGGAGCTGTAAACTCCGCCCCCCCTCCATAGTGCAGACCTGTACTCTCCTCCCCCAGTCGGACTTTGTAGTTCTATAGAGAAATCATTATTTAGCATAGCATATTAGCATTTTTAAAACATGTGGGGAGGGTAGTTCATCAAGCTGTTTCAAGGCTGCTAACTCTCTCATGCATTTGTCTGTAGTCACTCACACACACCCGTCACGGCCGACGGAGGGACAAGCTAGCAGGCACGTGTGCGCGCGCGTGCACACACACACACACAAGGAATGCTGCTTGCTTATTTATTTCTATAAAAAATGTTTTAAAAAATGATACAGCTCATTAAAACACCATTAAAAGAATACATTTTATTAAGATCTCTATCTATATATATACATACATATAATTATAAATAATTTTATAAGTAGTCTTATTTAATATTGGGTGTCTTAATGGCTGAAAATGGATAAAAAGCAGTTACATTTTAATTTAAAGATTTGAGATTCGAGTCAAAAATAAAGAACATTCCTCCAAATGTTCTTTAATGTGATCATTATAATTCTAATGCTTACAACTTTGTTTTTATTGTCTGCAATGCGTAGCCTATATCTTTATTAAATGTGTTTAGCTGTAAAGTGGTAATTCTCTCTAATGTGTACAGAGAGGTGGACATCAGTGCTGCAGTGAAATTCCCAAGATCAGTCTGCTTTGCTAACAAATATAGTTAAATCTTACCTGCATTCTAAATAAATACCGTTAGGTGAAAACATCAGTAGGCATTGAGTTATTGATAAAATCCCTAACAGCCAGAATGGAAGAAGAGCATGCTGGGTCATCCTGGACCTGAGCCTGTTCTGTGTATTTACCTACAGGATGCAATAAATGTCTACAAGGCTGAGTTTGGACCATTACATCTAAAAGAAAACATACAATCAGTGATTTTTTTAA
>SSNQ01034218.1:15818-38959 GCA_006942095.1 Nothobranchius kuhntae | reverse complement strand
CACACACACACACACACACAAACACAAACACACTACTTTTTCTTCTGTGTTTTTTAGCAGTAGTGTCATCAGCTCCTGGGTTTAAATACTGCCACACCACCCTTCCTTAAAACGAGGAACAGTTTTGAGCTGGGTGTGGCTAAAATAACCAGACATTCTGCATTTTTCCAATAGGACTACAAAAAATCTTAGCGAGAAGAAAAAATGGCGGATTGGCTCTGTGTTTAGCCGAGGGCCATTACCATATTTGGTAGTTATCCTCACTAAATTAATTACTGATGTAATAGATAATGTAAAAACTGAACGGGTGGACAAATATGCCCCAAACTTAATTATTAAATATCTAAATAGCAACTCCAGTGAATAATATAAGCCTTTTTGCTCACTTAGACACTTAAAATGTGAAACACACTGTGTTAATGGATAAAAAAGTGGGTTTTTCATGTTATGTCTCCTTTAATACCAAGTTTTAATATCAAAGCTTTTATAAACTGTCATTTATGAATTGTCTTTTAAATTGTCATCTTTAAATTGTTAGTAATAAATTCTTAACTTTTTAAACCTGACTCTTCTTTGAAATGAAACACAGAGTGGTGTATATTTGGTCATTGAACGAGCAAAGATTTCTTTAAGTCTTCTGATTTAATAAATAAACTTTTGCTATTAATTAAATCTCTTAAATTAAATATTAGTCTTTGGATTAAATATAGACCAAGCCAGTTGGTGTATGAACTACTATTGATTAGATAATATATCCGTGGATATATTTATATATGATATAAGTTTCATTTGCCAAGTCGTTTGATCTTTCTCAGAATCTAACAAAGCTGAGTAGCACAGCGTTAAATTCTAGTTATGTAGATTAGCTACGCTACACAAATAAGAAATAAAAATAGAGAACTTCAACTGACAGATTGCCCCCAATCTAGTATGAAATAAACATTTTATGAGGTGTAAACAAAACTTCTCGGTTGCCTAAAATGGGTTGACGTATAAATTAGAAATTACCCCAGACAATCAATGCAAGTCTACAACTATCTCGTGGATGCCCCCATTTGTCTCTTAACAATCTGCTAACAGAATTAACTGCAATCCTCCTTGACTGTCCTGGATTCATGCTACTTGTATGAATGGTTTTGGTGCAGTGTTCCTCATAAATCATACCTCATTTCAGTGTCAAGGTGACCCACTTATTAAGATTATACCTCAGCCAGGAGGATTGGGTTCAGGTCCTTTTGACAGCAACCTGCTCTATAGTGCTCTTGCAAATAATGACAGTTATTGGGCTGACATTACAGTCTGACCCTGAAATGAGAGGACCATGGCTAGTGTAGGAATTAAGAAACTATCACCTTATTAGATCAAACATTTACATAACATTATTTATAGGAAAAGATTTCACCATTTTAGGGGCCTTTGTTCAAAATTAAACAGCTTTGATTTCCTTTTAATTTTACTATTTTAATTTGGATTATTGAACTTGCAATAGTAATTAAAACTTTATTATATATATATATATATACAGTGGGGCAAAAAAGTATTTAGTCAGCCACCAATTGTGCAAGTTCTCCCACTTAAAATGATGACAGAGGTCAGTAATTTTCATCATAGGTACACTTCAACTCTGAGAGACAGAATGTGAAAAAAAATCCATGAATTCACGTGGCAGGATTTTTAAAGAATTTATTTGTAAATCAGGGTGGAAAATAAGTATTTGGTCAATAACAAAAATTCAACTCAATACTTTGTAACATAACCTTTGTTGGCAATAACAGAGGTCAAACGATTACTATAGGTCTTTACCAGGTTTGCACACACAGTAGCTGGTATTTTGGCCCATTCCTCCATGCAGATCTTCTCGAGAGCAGTGATGTTTTGGGGCTGTCGCCGAGCAACACGGACTTTCAACTCCCTCCACAGATTTTCTATGGGGTTGAGGTCTGGAGACTGGCTAGGCCACTCCAGGACTTTCAAATGCTTCTTACGGAGCCACTCCTTTGTTGCCCGGGCGGTGTGTTTGGGATCATTGTCGTGTTGGAAGACCCAGCCACGTTTCATCTTCAAAGCTCTCACTGATGGAAGGAGGTTTTGGCTCAGAATCTCACGATACATGGCCCCATTCATTCTGTCCTTAACACGGATCAGTCGTCCTGTCCCCTTAGCAGAAAAACAGCCCCAAAGCATGATGTTCCCACCCCCATGCTTCACAGTAGGTATGGTGTTCTTGGGATGCAACTCAGTATTCTTCTTCCTCCAAACACGACGAGTTGAGTTTATACCAAAAAGTTCTACTTTGGTTTCATCTGACCACATGACATTCTCCCAATCCTCTGCTGTATCATCCATGTGCTCTCTGGCAAACTTCAGACGGGCCTGGACATGCACTGGCTTCAGCAGCGGAACACGTCTGGCACTGCAGGATTTGATTCCCTGCCGTTGTAGTGTGTTACTGATGGTGACCTTTGTTACTGTGGTCCCAGCTCTCTGCAGGTCATTCACCAGGTCCCCCCGTGTGGTTCTGGGATTCTTGCTCACCGTTCTCATGATCATTTTGACCCCACGGGATGAGATCTTGCGTGGAGCCCCAGATCGAGGGAGATTATCAGTGGTCTTGTTTGTCTTCCATTTTCTGATAATTGCTCCCACAGTTGATTTTTTCACACCAAGCTGCTTGCCTATTGTAGATTCACTCTTCCCAGTCTGGTGCAGGTCTACAATTCTTTTTCTGGTGTCCTTCGAAAGCTCTTTGGTCTTGGCCATAGTGGAGTTTGGAGTCTGACTGTTTGAGGCTGTGGACATCTGTCTTTTATACAGATAATGAGTTCAAACAGGTGCCATTAATACAGGTAACGAGGGGAGGACAGAAAAGCTTCTTAAAGAAGACGTTACAGGTCTGTGAAAGCCAGAGATTTTCCTTGTTTGAAGTGACCAAATACTTATTTTCCACCCTGATTTACAAATAAATTCTTTAAAAATCCTGCCCTGTGAATTCATGGATTTTTTTTCACATTCTGTCTCTCACAGTTGAAGTGTACCTATGATGTAAATTACTGACCTCTGTCATCATTTTAAGTGGGAGAACTTGCACAATCGGTGGCTGACTAAATACTTTTTTGCCCCACTGTGTATATATATATATATTTGTACCCACTTATCAAACACAGTTCAAGGTTTGTGAGAGCATAGGTTTTTCAAATTTTAATAGTTAGTAGCCGTTTTTGTCTTTTTTAATTTTTCTTTAATGCTGTACTGAAAATTGTCAATTTAGTTTTTTTGTTCAAAAAAATTAAGAATAAAACATACACTTACATAATTAAATAACTTCTTCCAAATTATTGATAATGATTTAATAAAAATAAGACTAGTGTTTTATTTCATTAAGCTCACGCAACACATAGACATAAGTCTTCATAACAATCTGTTATTTTCTAAATATGTTTTTTATTTTTGCCTTACTTCCACTCTGCACAATAAAAGTAGTTTACAGTTGTAATTTATTAATTAACTTTGCTATTTCATCACTGTGTCATGGCCTGAGGTGAGCCACTCTCCTGTGTAACTGCTTCTGAGATGATTTTGCAAGTGGGCAGTGCTGGAGAGTGAGACAGCTATCAACCTTCACCCTGGCTGTGTATAAAGGGGGGAGTGAGACTCCTTCAACTTGCCGGATGATAACTCACTTTGGGTAGCTCGTGCCACCAACTTGTCTTTAGCTGTACTCTAGTCTCTAGCATCTCAGTTTTGGATCTTAAGGTTTTGACTCTGCTCTCTGCACCTCTTCAGGCCTTCAACTCCACTAAACACCCTCTGCTATACATACTCCTCTCCTCTCGGACCAACTGCTTTCCCACCACTCACCCACTTGGACCACTTGGACTTCTGCCACCCACTTCCACTTCCTGGATCCACGTCCGGCCCAGTATTCCTCTTTCTCGTTCCCTACATCTCCATCCACAACACTGCTCAAAGCTGCAGTCCCTTTCACTGGCGTCAGTGCAACCGAAGTTCAGTTTTAATAATAAACCTTGTTTTATTTACTCCTAACCTGTGGCCCTGTGTATGATTCTGCATGTGTTGGGTTAGGTCCCTTCCTCAAAACATGACACACTGCAGCTCTTGTACTTTTTCTTTTTCTGCTTTTATACAAAACACAGCCCTTTAAGAAGCCATTGTTACCTCTGCAACCTAACAAAACTCCTTTTTTCTGCCCAGGTGCATTTTGCTGAAAATGAAGCCATTGAACTTCACTGCCATATCTGTGCCAAAAACAAACAAATGAGAGTAGCACTTATTTTAGACAGTGATTTGATGGAGTTCCATTTGGAATCTGAAAGCCAGAGCTGTGTGAGATTGATTGCAGATATCTGTTTACTCCATGCACCCACTTTAGAGCTTCCATTGTCAGAAACCTGCCAGGACGCCATTGTAAGAAACTGAGGAGGCAATGATCACAACGTGGTGGGAGAGCCAGTGTGACACAAATAGAATATGTACCGTGTGTGTGTGTGTGTGAGAGAGAGAGATATTTGACATTTATTTCAGTTTTGATTTTTCTTCTTTGATTTGTTCCTATTTCTCAGTTAATATAAATAAATATGTGCTTTATATTATAAAGACTATACAATTCAGTGGACATCAGACATCAGCAGTTTTGTTAATAAATTCTTGTTTGTTACACCTAAATATTTTCTTTATAATTGTTATGTGTTAATAAAACACCATACAATCTTTCTTTTGTAAAGAATGTGAAACTAAATAAAACTAACATCCGACTGTCAAAAAAGACAACAGTTCTGATATGTTAAGCCATATCTGTTTGTACAAATGTGGAATTCTTCTGTATATTTTCGCGGCTGAAGCAAAAAGATAGTTTATAAAAATCAATGTATTACTATATTTCTACAACTAATGATTACACAGAATAACTGAAGGTAAATGATTATTCAAGATGATATCAACTGAGACATTAACCAAACTCTAATGCAGTGTTTCTCAACCCTGGTCCTCAGCGCCCCCCTGTCCTGCATGTTTTCCATGTCTCTGCTACAGCACACTTGGTTCATATATTTGCATTGCCTCCTAAGGATGACATCAAGTGCTGCAGAAGCCCGTTAATCACTCCTTCATTTAAGGCAGGTGTGAGGCAGCAGAGAAGCAATGCTGTTGGAAACAGCAACATAGAAAACTTGCAGGACATGGGGACGCTGAGGACCAGGGTTGAGAAACACTGCTCTAATGAAACATGGTCTTGGATGTCATCAAGAGTCTAATTAAGTGTCTTAGGAAAGACAGGAATTCTGGGCTTACAAGAATAATCTGGCTGAATTTAGTGATGTTTGATTAAGCCAGTGAGTCGTGGAGGATGGCTGCTTACACTGAGCCAGGATCCTCTGGAGGATTCTTCCTGTTAAAAGGGAGTTTTCCTCTCCACTGTCGCTATATGCTTGCTTAGTGTGAGGATTGCTGTAAAGTCACTGACACTAGTCAGTGACTTGATGCAATTTGCTGGGTTCCTTATATAGGAAACATTATTTCTGATTGGCTTAATGAACTGACCTGAATTGGAATGTTTATGTGAAGTGCCCTGAGATGACTCTTGTCGTGATTTGGTGCTATATAAATAAACTTGAATTGAATTGAATTAATTAATCCTAACCGTCTGACACCAGTGTACAGAGCCTACTGTGCCAGTGTTGAGAGCTCCTTGTAGATCTAACTGGCAAAGCGAAGTTGGTCTTGACAAGACTGAGGAGTGGCAGAGTCCCCTCAAATGTTGGTCTTCTGGGGGTATTCAAAGGTGAGATGTCCCTTGAATATTGCTTGGCTGGTATGAGGACACTCTGGTATAGAAGTTCACTTCTGCTGGAGGCTGATGGGTTGGTTCGCATCTGATGAAGTTGTAGCAGGTTAAAACAAATAATGGTTGTTTGGTTCTGAAAAAGGGTGGTTCTATGCCGCTAATGGTGTTCTGTTGTAAGATGTGGCTTGATCTCACAAAAGATTTTCTGTTAGCATTTTGACTGGAACTCTAGAATATTGTGTGTCTCTAACTTTTAATGTCTGTTTTGGACCAATCAGAGACCAGGAAAAATGTAGGAGGCGTTATCAAATTCCTCTGCCCCACATCTTTTCCTGAGACTTATAAGGAACTATTTCACTTACTATTGTGTCTAAGTATAACTGTCATTGTTAATATACTAATATTAATATGTGGCATGACTGATAATAAAATCATCATTAACTCAACAATTCAATTTTTTTGTGTATTTAAGATCTAAAAGAATGCATTTCAACAATAAATAGTTATTTTTGATTCAATCATTGCTTTCAAGCAATCAAGTCTTATTAAATTCACCTTGGAACTCATTGTTCTATGATTGTAATTAATCTGTAGGGTAAGAAAATAATAGAATAGAAAGAACATAATTCTTTTATAAAGGTTAAGAGTCCTGTCTTCTCCTGGAGACGTCTTGTAACCTGCAGCCGAGATAAAGAAGAAGGAGAGGAACTTTGTGATGGCGGTTCCCCAGGTGGCGAGGCTGGCTTGTGGAGAGATGGTTATAAACAGAGCATTTGTTTTGGTTTGGAGAGCACACTGTTTCTCTGTCAAATAAAGATGGCATTACATGCCTTTCTTAACGCCACACCTGATTTATAGTGGTTCTTTCATCCTGAAGGAAAGATTTGAACTTCACTAAACTTACAGTGATTGTTCCTCTGCTCTTCTCCGTATCTGCTTTGATAACATCACGTTTGTGATGCGTATTTGTCATCCTGGATGTATTTTTACACAATACCTAAAACTACTTTTGCCCTTATTCAAAAATAAGCACTTTCTTGGCATCAGAATGCGTCTTTAAAATTCACAGGCATTATATGAAATCCATGACACATAATAAACCTAACAGAATTAGCAAAAGACTTTTATTGTCTTACTGACTTGCATTCATTTGTCCTTCTTCTGAGGAGCCATGGTCTGGAAGTAGGTGGGTGTGATTTAGGCTCCCTATATTGATAACGGAGACTGGAGCCATATCTTATTTGCCAACATGAGATAGTGAAAAGAGATGATGCATCACATTTAATCACATGGCTCCCCTTTGCAGTGTTTAAAGTGAAAGTGGACAGCCTGAGTACCACTCTAGGGCTCACATCGGAGCTGCACCATAGGGTTCATCAGGGGCATATGGAGACAAATCCAGAATGCAATTTATTTCAAAAACCAGGACACCAATATGTTTACGTCATCGAGCTAGCAACTGAGTGGGGGCATTATCAAAGTGAAAGGAATGAAAGAGTGAGAAGGGTTATCATATGTGCAGTGACCCTCCTGTAATGACACTTCTAGCCTCCTCACTGGCACCTTGCCAGTTTTCATATCCCACCCTATCGGTAAAAGGAGAAAGGTGGTTTGCTGATAAAATTCTTTGTGTTTCTAAGGCAGGATTTTCTTCAGGTACAATTATCTTCCCAAAGCAGTCATCCCACCTCCTGTCGGACAGATGTGAACTGCCTCAACAAGGGGGCTCCATTATTTTTTTTTCTCTCCCCTTCTTCCTCAGGTTGTAGGTTGTTGATCTCCCTCGTAGCCTTAGCTCTGGTCTGTCAGAAAATGAGCCTCAGGCTTAATTTGCATTACCAGCTTGGTTGATGCAATCTCTTTCTTCCACACTGCTTCAAGACTGTTGGTGGATGACTTCTAAGACAAGACAGCAACTCTAGATTTTGGCATTTAAGGGTGAAATAATGGGGAGAAAAAATATGGATACATCTGAAAAAATAGCTTGCTAATTAAAGCTAAATGGAGACATACGGTGAAGTGTATGTACATTTTTGATACAAGTTCGTTTGTTTAAAATTGATGGCTGACAAATTGACTATTTTATCAAAGGCCCTCTAGAATAAATATATCAACTGCACACTCCACAGCTTACAGGACGTAGTAGAGCATCGCAACAAATTTAGAAATTCTTGATGCCGCCCTCTCGGTATTCATCAAATAGGCTTTTCCTTGTCATTTTCTTTGGCCCTGAGAGATTTTCATGGGACACTAACATACTCCATACATCAGTAGCACATTCCCACATCAATTCTAACATTTACACCCACATTTGCACCATTCCTGAAGCCTCGCCCTGTCACAATTCTCTGGATCCATGTCAAAATCCAGCTAAATGCAAGATTACAGCATGCTGCAATAATGTTGATGGAGTCATAGTTTGGCATTCGTCTAGTGAGGCCAGTCCTGCATGAAATTGTCAACAGCCGAATCACACCAGTGAATACAGGTAAACATTCTGGGTATGCTATTGGTGCTGCCCCTACTGTTCAGTGAAACATCTGATTCCATGGTAGAATTCACAATTAACCACCAAAATATCCCTACAGAAAGTCGGTGCATACTCAAAGACCTCATTAAAACTTTGCAAAGACCATAAACATTCTGGCTGATTCTTCTTTTACATTCCAGTGAGGTCCTCTTCCAGGGTCTTAAATAAATAAAACTGACTCTGGCTTCCTAACAAAACAATCAGCCTTTCATCAAAATCTTCCCTTGCCTGCAAACCTTGCAAAAGAAACGTTTTGCTTCAATACCAAAACCAACAATGACAAATCATTATCATGCAAAATCACTGTCATTTTACGGGATGATCAAAGTTCCCTTCTGTATCATCTTTTAAATGCGGATGTTCAATATCTTTGTAAAAAATAAAGAGCATTTGCAGACTGGGATTTGTAAAAGCACAAATGCGTGAATCTTGTACTGTGTTGTTTTAATGCCTGTCTTAAGCATGTGCAAATGTGTAAAAGCAACAAAAACAAGAAGAGAGAAACCTCTTTTGAAATCAAAGGACTTTAGTTGTTTGGACTTAGATGTTAATCTTACTATAAGTAGCCAATTACAGAGTACAAAGAGAAAGCCTGCTGTCAGTGTTCAATGGTACATTTTCCATCTCCAGGCAAAGGCAAAAATAATGATGCTATTATGTGGTGTAACCAAACAGTGGAACAACTTGATATTTTATAATATCCTTGCTGAAGTCCTCTGTTAAAGCCCATTTCCATAAAAGAAACAGGGAGACACACTTATTGAGGGCAGAACAAGATTTCTCCTCTCAGAAAGGGACCAGGAAGGTGTCTGTGCATCCACACAGGATCTCAGTGGTATCTGTTTCCATGCTGAGGATTGTTTCTGTTCTCCTGCATAACAAAGGCATTATCACCTTTTGTTCAGCAAGCTTCGGCACACATGACAGTTCATTTTCTGCATGATCTCCCAAAAGTCGAAACAATCTTGTAAAGACAAATACCAGATATCACTGGCTAACTGATGCAGTTTGGGGGGAACACCATTAATCATTCTCACCCAAAGGGGCGGGGAGGAGGGGTAGGTCTTAGCTGTAAGTCCTCATGCATTAATAAAATCACCAGATGATGTATGAAATAATTCATAGCTGACAGTGCCTTCATTACCCACAAATCTGTGGGGTCAGGAAGCATGGGCCTGTATCAAACGAGGTGGGAGGTAACTGGAAAGATCCCCGTCGCTGACATGATTGCTCAGTAAATAAGCTAGAGACATGTCAAGTCGAACCATTTCATTAAACTACAATATTCAGCAAGTCTGTGTGGTACATTTGTGTGCATATGTTGTAGGTTTGCAGCAAAGAGGAGGGCCACCGTCACAAACTGACAATGATTCATCAGTCACATTATCTGAAACAAAACATAGAAAAATGTCATTTGAGATAGACAAACTCAAGTTGAATGTTATGCCACACTTCTCTCATTTTCTCGTGAAGTGTTACAGATCCATTGAAGTGCAACTGGGGCATTCAAATGATTTTATCTGAAAAGCTAACCATCCTGTGAAGCTGTTGACTCTCATTCACGGGACTCACAATCACTATGGAAAGTACTCAGTACAGCTATACTCCTCTGCCTGATGGCTGTTGAAAAACTAAACACTCACATACTCTATCAAAACAAAGCCTTTTGAAATGCATGAAAATAGCTGTATAGCCATTGTTATATAAGTGATGGAAAAACAGGATTTTTTAAAAAGGAAAAATGCAATAGAAGAAACTTTTTATGAGTGAGTGATTCGGTTTCTTTTTTGGACAATAAATGACCACTGGAGTTAACAAAAGTTTGGTCTAAGAGATATGTCATTAAAGCTGCTATCCGAGTTTTCCGCTTTCAGCAATTATGTATGTTTTTTTCTGAAATCCACAAAAGTGATTGTCTCATCATGTACTGTGACATTATGTAGGCAATAGGTCTTCATTTTTTGCTAAACCTGCCCCCTTTCCTATAGAGCTCAATGCAACATAAACTGAGCACCGATCATCACTAACCAATAGCGTTAGACTACCGCCTACGTATAGACGCCAATCACAGAGCATGCTCAAGCATTTAAGAATGTACCTCGGTTGATGCAAAGTTGGCAACTTTCTCATTGACAAGTAGGGTTGTCACGGTAACCGGTATAGCGGTAAACCCCGGTAAAAAAGTTGACAATAAAAATAACCGTCCAGTTTTTAAAAAACTAAATTATCTCGGTGGGTTTAATGTGGCCGCGGTTTCGGCGCGGTGACCCTTACCAGCCACCGTCGCTTCAGCTGAAGTTCCCGCGGCGCGCACACGCACTTTTTAGTTTGCAACGGCACCAAAACTTTGAAGCTGAAATAATGGCCGAAGGAGGAGACGGCAGCGCCCAGGACATCCATCAGCCCTCAAAGAAGACTAAATCGGAAGTATGGGCATATTTTGGATTTCTGAAAAATGCTGAGGGACAGTTAATAGAAGACGGCTATCCCGTTTGCAGAACGTGCAGGAAACAAGTGTCTGCAAAAGGCAGCAACACTTCGAATCTAATGGCACATCTGCGTCACCATCACCCACGTCTCTACAGCCAGTGCAAGGTAAGTTAACATTAGCATTTTAGCTTAAATGCATGACGTGAGGACTTTTGGTTGAGGGAGAATGCAACGAGTCACTACATACTGCAGCCGCAGCGCCCTCTGCCAGCATTTAAACCGTGTCACGGACACCATGTTGCTGGATGAAGCATCTTATTTGTTGATGATGAAGAGAAATATACAATTAGTTCCTTGTTATTGATTTGTTTACTTATTCAATGCCATTTATACTTGAACATTTGGATTTGATTACATAGTGTAGTAGTTATTTTAGTAATTTGTTTAAAGTGGCTATTTATTTTAAATAAATATTTTTTTAAGGTTGACTTGTACAGTGCTCAAGTCAAGTGTGGACTGGAGTTTTAGATTTTCATTTTGATAATGAAGAAAACAAGTATATGAGAAAACAAGTGGTGTTTCTTTGATTTGTTTACATATTGTTTATGTTTTGAATGTTTGGATTTGTATAATTTAAACCTGCACTGACTACTGTAACATGTTCCAGAAAAAGAAGCTACTTGTTCCTTTACTTGTGAAAAGTTGCACTTTTGCTAAGGCTTTGCGTTATTTTAGGTTTAATAAACACTGTTAAACCTTTTCAAAACTATTTCAGTTTGTGTAGAACAGGACTATCAATGCTTTCTGAACATATGCAACACCGTTTAAAAAATACCGCGATAATACCGAAAACCGTGATAATTTTGGTCACAATAACCGTGAGGTTAAATTTTCATACCGTGACAACCCTATTGACAAGTGAGTCTTTCAATTATAAATATATGAAAACACAACATAGCATGAGCATAATACTTGTAAAACAATGTGTTTTAGCTCTCTTTTGTCAGCTAGAGGAGCGCATTCATGAACAGGAGGCGTTGCTTTTTAGCCTGGCCTGCCAGACTCGTCCTCTGTTTAATTCTGCAGAGAAAGAGTCTGGTTAAGTCGGTCTTTTTCACTCGTAGCACTCAGCTTCAGCTCACACTGTGCGACTTCCTCGCAGGGCAGATCTCACGAGTCATGCGCTCACACTGTACGACCCAGTTCTCGGATGCGACCTGACTGCTCACACTGTACGTCTGGTAGCAACACGTCGGCCCTAAAAAATATGCTAAAAATAGCAGTTTTTACACAACACGTCAGACTTTTATGTCTTGTCTTGCCTGTTGTCCTTCGGGAGTGCTGCAGGAGGACACACAGGGATTTATGGGGGTTGGATGAGGAAAACGAAATAAAGAAAACAAATCTGTGTTTTGTGATCAGTTTAATTTGACATGAACGCGACAAACACGCTTTCTTGACAATATTTGTGAGTAAAAAAAACGTGTAGAGATAAAAACGAACAACGTGTGTTATTAGGGAAATAGCGGGCGAGCGGTGTTGATGCAGGATTGCGCATGCGCCGTGAGCGGTTCTGATACGTTTTGGGTCGCAGCTGCTCGCAGAGATACCCTCACGAGGGACGAGCAAAATATTAAACATGCCAGAAGTCCGTGCGAGCTCACGATTGCTGATCGGTAGCTGGTCACGTGGTGTTAATCGCCTCTCGTAACCCCCTGTACACTACACAACGCTCGGCGCAAAACTCGCCCCAATCTCGTGGATTCTTGCACGAGTGGAAAATCGGCTCAAAAAAGTGAAAAAGTCGCACAGTGTACGCCCAGCTTTACTCACATACGGTGGTCCAGAAGGGTCGACGAAATGCAAAAGCCAAAACACAACAAAAATCCACAACACAACACTAATTAGCCACAACACAACAAAAGACACAACACAACAAAAGCCACAACACAAAATTGCCACAACACAACACAACAAAAGCCACAACACAACACAAATTAGCCACAACACAACACAAATTGGCCACAACACAACAAAAGCCACAACACAACACAACAAAAGACACAACAAAAGATGCAACACAACGCAACAAAAGCCACAACACAATATAGCCACAACACAACACAACAAAAGACACAACATAACAAAAGATGCAACACAACGCAACAAAAGACACAACACAAAATAGCCACAACACAACTAAATCCACAACACAGCACAAATTAGCCACAACACAACAAAGTACACAACACAACAAAAGACACAACACAACATAACAAAACTCACAACACAACAAAAGCCACAACACAAGACAACAAAAGCCACAACACAAAATAGCCAAAACACAACAGAACAAAAGACACAACACAACAAAAACCACTATGGAAGTAATACGAAAACGGAAATAAATCTAAAACGGAAGTTCTCCTAAGCCAGTTGGTGGCAGTAATGCACCACTTTGTGGGTGAAAAAGAAGTTCAAGAAGAAGAAGTTGATGCTGATGAAGAAGAAGAACGACAACAACAACAGAGAACTACCAGCACCTTTGAGAAACAGAGTTTAAACGTCTTAGGTGTGTTCTTGCTGTGTCGTATCTCTAATTCCATGCTGTAGTTCTTTTTTAAAACACAGAGCAGTTTTGTTTACCTGTTTTCCCACTACGTTTCGTTTGTGGCTGCAAACTTCCTCAGGCTGACGTCAGCTGAGAAAGAATTTGGTTTTGTCAATAAGCTAAGTTGTTCTTATTAAAGAGCATTCACACACAGTCTGTGCCCTACCTCACCGTCAGGCAACCCTCGTCATGGATCCGGAGGTCAGAGGAGGATGTTGAACAGCCTCAGAGTACTGGGTCCGGTAGGGAAGACCGATGGTACCGACTTCTCCGGTCCTAGAGATACCGCAGGCACACAGGTGGAATTGGTTTGCGCCTGCAGATTCTTAAGAAATCTCGTAGCATCAGCTTGTTCTGCAGGTGTCGTTTTGTTGTGTCGGAGCAATTCTGCCAGCGTGACAGAAATCGGTTGTTTGGTTAAAGAGCGTTGGGTGGCCGTCCCAACCTTCTCTAGAACTCACTCGCAAATGACGAGAGTTCTGTTTTAAAAGATGGCTATTATCATTCATATCGAATTAGGTTTTGACATGTAGAAGGACGGTTTAACAAACCCCAGAAACACGCATCCAGAAGATAGAAAGTTCTGGTGTTATGGGAAAAGATCATGTGAGCGCAAGTTACCTTTAACTTAGTTACTGTGACCTGTGTGAGCTGACTAAGTGCACATGATTCTTGTCATAGTTAAACATTACTGATTATCATAAATAATTATTAGCCAAAGAATAATAATTCATTTCAGTAATTAAACACAGTTATAATGAACCTTAATGATTAGCAGTAAAGAGAGTTTATTTAAATGATTCTTTTAAATCTTGAAATGTCCTTTTCTTGGTGGATGGAATAGCAGTCAGATAAGCAGACAGCTGCATAGATTAAGGAATGGTAGCAGACTTTAAGTCTGCTGTGAAGGACTATTTTGCAGATTGGAGTAGTAGCCAGGACAAGGTGACCCAGGCTGTGTATCTGACCTGTGAGTCTTAAAATCAGGCCATTCGTGACGTTACACAGCTCTAGAGAATGCTACGGAACAGCCTTCCAGAGCGAAACCTCTTTAACCCAGAGCATTTTTGACAAGCTGTCAAAACCCTTCTGAAAGCTGCCTACTGCTGACACAGCAAACGGTTCCTGCAGAACAAAGCTGATATTGTTCCGACTCCCTAAGAGTCCTTCTAGATGCAACGATTCCATACATCTGTTGTGACCTTGAAACATCTGTGGACTGGAGAGTCGGTGTTGCAGTTATTCTACAAACCTCGGTGCCCAGAGGTCATCCGACCTCCCTGGTCTTCGGATCCACGAAGAGGGTCTTCCAAAGGGTGACGTAGACACAGCATGATCGCGTCTGATGTGGCTTTGATAAGAATCAACTTCATAGCTTAGTTGTTGATTCCGTTAGATCTAAGTGAGGAGGGGTTTCTGTTTGTTGAATATTAATAAAAACATGTAACAGATAATCACAAGAAAAATAAAGGAACCAGGGGTGGTTATTTAGTTTTTCTGACAGTAATCCTTTGTTTAATTGGATGTTGAGTGATAATACCGATACATTATTGAATTGGGTGATGCACTTCAGATTTGCTCTCAAATTCCTGCAATTTTAAACTAGAATATAATGTTTTTATATGTAGTTTGAGTCTTGTATTTTTATTATTTTATATATAAGTTCTAAATTCAAATTTCTTATTATTCAGTTGTGAGGATGAAAGAAGAAAAGAAGAGAGATAAAGAATCAGGACAGAGAGAGGAAGGCAACAGTTTGGTCTAATACTAGGTGGAAGGGAACACTCACTTAATACCAAGTGATCAATTTTTAAATAATATTTATAATGATCAAGTGCATTTTCAAGATTAGCAATTTATAGCTGTTAAATAATGCTTGAGACAGCGATGACAGATAGGAATAAATATACTAGAATGGCCATTTAAAACCTGGAATTCTAGTATGATTAGAATTTTACTGACCATCTTTTTGTCCTTTAAGAAAAATAAGTGCAGGCAGACAAGGCAAGTGAATGACTACAGAGGAGAATGTGGAGCAGAGAGGTCTACATGATGAAGAAAAGAGACAGAAACAGAGAGATCATATTAGAATAAGGTCAAAGGAAGCAATAACAAAATTTTGTAATGACCTGTTAAAGGAAAACTGGAGTGGGGTTTATGTCAAGGATGTGAACATAGCATATGATACATTTTTAAAAACATAAACAAACCTTTATGATAAGAAATGCCTAATACTGACATGTAAAAAAAAAATGCTGATGTAAAACCATGGTTAACTAAGGGACTACTAAAATCCTGTAGGAAAAGAAATAAATTACATAGGGATTTTGTCAGACTTCGATCTAAAAGCACAGAAATGAAGTATAAGACTTTTAAAATAAATTGACAACAATAATAAGGCAAGCAAAACAAGATTATTATAATTTAAGTTTGAAGGAAAGTAAAAGTGATATGAAAAGAACATGGAGAATCTTGAATAGCGTTGTAAGACCTAGGTCTTTTCAAACCAATTGTCCAGATTACTTTATTAAATGAGATAACGTTCTGAGGGATAAAAGTGAGGTGGTGAATGAATTTAATTCATTTTTTGTAAACATAGGGCCAAGTCTGGCCAAATGTATGGAAACAAAAATTAAGGAAGATGTAAATGTTGGGTATTTTAATTTATACTATTGTTCTTATATTACCTTAAAGGAAGTCAGGATTAGATTCTTAATTTGGTAAATTGTAACAAACCTTTAAACAGACAACAAACTCTGCAAAGTGTGACACTTTGCAAAGGCCATAACATACGTTACAAAGCTCACTTTGTAACGGGTGAGAAAGAATCAGACCATCAGACACGGCGGCCATTTTCCTCTCACAAAGGAGCCGAAGCTCGTGGAGTCAATTTACCCACAATTTATGAACCACCCTTCTTTGCCTTAGGAAGTACACAAGAGAAGTTTCTAGAGTTGAGCTAATGGAAAAACACCTTGGTCTTAGAATGCACAGGACAAAGGAATTCTTCAGATACTAGATCTACAAGTTTCTTGGTCTGGCAGAAACTCCCTGGTTTGGCTGGTTTGGCCTCAAATAATAGAACAAAATGCCTAAAGCAGAAAGGAGGTGCTGAAACATACACACGTAAACACGTAAGGGTTTTTCCTAACAACATTTCACATAGGAAAAGATTTCACAACAAAGATGAACAATTAAAAATACCTAACAGTAAAAATACAAGGAGGGAGTAGAATTCTACCGTCTATATTTTGGGGAGATGTAAGTGAAAATGAAATATTGACAATAGTAAAGAAAAGTAAAAATAAAACATCTATTGATTGTCATGGGATTAACATGACTGTAAAGAAAACAATTGAGTATATTGCTAAACCACTTACTTATGTTTGTAATTTGTCTGTTCAGAATGGTATATTTCCAGAAAAAATGAAAATCGCTAAAGTAATTCCAGTATTTAAAAACGGTGATAGGCATAGCTTTGATAATTACAGACCAATCGCAGTGCTTCCCCAGTTTTCTAAAGTGCTTGAAAAATGGTTCACTCAGAAACTAGACAACTTTATTGAAAACAATAAACTGCTGAGCTACAATCAGTATGGATTTCAATCAAATAAATCTACATCCTTGGCAACATCACTGCAGACGCTGAACCAATCCGTCAGTCGATCTCCTGATCCCTCCTACCCTCTCTCGTGAACAAGACTCCGAGATACTTAAACTCCTCCACTTGAGATAGGACCTCTCTCCCGACCCGGAGTTGGCAAGCCACCCTTTTGCGGTCGAGACCCATGGTCTCAGATTTGGAGGTGCTGATCCTCATCCCAGCCGCTTCACACTCGGCCGCAAACCTACCCAGCAAGAGCTGAAGGTCAGAGCTGGATGAAGTTAGGAGGACCACATCATCTGCAAAAAGCAGAGACGAGATTCTCCTGCCACCAAATTCCAATCACACCACACCCCAGCTGTGCCAAAAAATTCAGTCCATAAAGGTAATGAACAGAACCGGTGACAAAGGACAGCCCTGGCGGAGTCCAACCCTCACCAGGAACGGGTCCGACTTACTACCAGCTATGCGGACCAAACTCATGCTCCTCTGGTAAAGGGACTGAAAGGCCCTTAACAGAAAGCCACCCACCCCATACTCCTGGAGCGTCCCCCACAGGGTGCCCCTGGGGACACAGTCATAAGCCTTCTCCAAATCCACAGAACACATGTGGATTGGTTGGGCAAACTCCCATGCCCCCTCCATCACCCTTGCGAGGATATAGAGCTGGTCCACAGTTTCACGGCCAGGACGAAAACCGCATTGCTCCTCCTCACTCTGAGATTCAACTATCGATCGGACCCTCCTCTCCAGTACCTTGGAGTAGACCTTTCCAGGGAGGCTGAGGAGTGTGATCCCCCTAAATTTGGAACACACCCTCAGGTCACCCTTCTTAAAGATGGGGACCACCACCCCGGTCTGCCACTCCACAGGAACTGCCCCCGATGACCACGCAATGTTGCAGAGACGTGTCAACCACGACAGCTCTAAAACACCCATAGCCTTGAGATACCCAGGACGAATCACATCCGCCCCCGGGGCTCCGCCGCTGTGTAGTTGTTTGACTACCTCAGCAACTTCTGCCCCCGAGATTGGACAGTCCATCCCCAGGTCTCCCGGGTCTGGTTCCTCCTCGGAATGCATTTAGGTGGGATTGAGGAGCTCCTCAAAGTATTCCTTACACCGTCCTACTATAGCCCCAGTTGACGTCAGCAGCTCCCCATCCCCACTGTAAACAGTGTGAGCGAGTTGCTGCCTTCCTCTCCTGAGGTGCCAGACAGTTTGCCAGAACCTCTTTGGAGCCCATCGATAGTCTTTCTCCATGGCCTCAACAAACTCCTCCCACGCCAGAGATTTTGCCTCGGCAGCTGCACCCCTAGCACTCGTCCCAGGGACTCCGAAAAGGGTGGGTACTCTGAACTGATATTTGGCCGATAAGCACAAACAACAGTCAGGACCCGTTCCCCGACCCAAAGGCGCAGGGAACCTACCCTCTCGTCCCCCGTGGTTAACCCCAACACACAGGCAGAGAGTCTTGGGGCTAACAAAAAGCCATCCCCAGCCCTCCGCCTCTCACTCGGAGCAACTCCAGCAAAGGAGAGTGTCCAACCCCTCTCAAGGACTTGGCTTCCAGAGCCAATGCTATGTGTTGAGGTGAGTCCGACTATATCTAGCCAGTACCGCTTAACCTCTGCCACAAGCTCCTGTTCCTTCCCCGCCAGCGAGGTGATGTTCCATGTCCCAAAAACCAGTTTCCTTGTCCAGGGATCGGACCACCAAGGCTCCCGCCTCGGTCCACACTGCATCGGACCCTTCATGTTCCTCCTGCGGGTGGTGGGTCCACAGTTGGATGAGCCCATGTATCCGGTTCGGGCTGGGCCCCATGGGCGAAAGCCCGGCCACCAGGCGCTCGCTCATGGGCCCCAACCCCAGACCTGGCTCCAGGGTGGGGCCTCGGTAACCCTCCGGGCCGGGTACTCCGACTCCTTGATTGTACATCCATGAAAGATCCTCTGAACCGTTCTTTGTCTCACTCTTCACCTAAGACCAGTTTGTCATGGGAGGCACTACCAGGGGCACAAAGTGCCCCACTCAACATAGCTCCTAGGATCATTAGGGCACTCAAACTCCTCCACCACGATAAGGTCACGGTTCAAGGAGGAGCATGTTTTTTTTCCTTTTTAAATAAAACAGACATTTTACAAATCAGCCTGGCTGTAAATTGTTTTACGATGTGTAATAAAAAATGTATATCTTATGCATTTGTCTCATGGTTTTTACTTTTGTTTTAGGTTACACAGATTGGTAAAGAATGCCACTAGAATCAGAAAAGTTTGTTACTAGATAAAGTTGACAAATACAATTGTTTAGTGGTTCATAGAATTATTTTGACATAAATTACCTGATATATTAGGAACTATAAACATCCCAGCACCTGGAAGCCTGGTTAGACTGAGGATTTGCTGTGATTATCCACAGGAGGGTCATCTGAAACACACAACATAAATGTTGCTAAATAATATTTTATTTACTTTAAGGTTTTTTTTTAAGCAGGACTTTTTGCAACAGGTTTAGTGTTAGCTTACTATCGTCTCGTCTCTCCATTTATCCTTCTGCCTGCTACCTTCTCCTAGCTTGTTCTCTTCTTAGGCTCTCTGTGCACCAGAATGTCCGTCATTGTTATAGTTTACATGTCTGAGTCATATCGCGTTGCGCAACACAAGGACGCCTCGGTACCTCCACCCAGAAGCGTCTTTTCTCACATGTAGTGTAGAATATTAAATTTGTACCACACAAAGCTTTGGAATTGTGCCAATATTGTTTAGCAGCGCTGAGCTTTTTGGAACTTCTCTGCGCTACATGAACCACGTGTCTGCGACTTTCTCTTTCTAGGGCTTTGGTATTGCCTACTAACTTCCATTTTAGGGGAACTTCTGTTTCGGATTCATTTCCATTTCAGCATAACTTCCCTAGTGGCTTTTGTTGTTGTGGCTTTGGTTGAGTTGCATTGTGGCTTTTGTTGTTCTGTTGTGTCTTTAGCTGAGTTGTGTTGTGGCTTTCGTTGTTGTGTTGTGGCTTTTGTATTTCGTCGACCTTTCTGGGCCACCATACTCATAGGTAGAGAGGCACATGAGGGGCAGGACTAGGCAGCTCAAACATAACCAATCAGAAAAAAGACGTAAATGCCGACTGTACCACACAACGTAGTTGTTTTCTAGCTGTAGTATAAAAAGACGTGGCAACAGCACAAACATCCTTCTTTAGAAGAAAGGCTTTTTGTCATGACTCCCAGTCTTTCACCCTCCTCTGCCTCTGCTGCCTCCTCATCAAGCCCTCAGCCCCTTTATTCATCTCACCTGTGCCTGTCATCAGCTCATTACACACACCTGCTCCCCTGCTATATATTCACCAGCCAGCCACCAGTCCCCTGCCAGATTATTGAAGGCTCTTTGCAGGTAGATCTTCCAGCCTTTCACCTTGCCTGATCACAGCCTCCAGACCTCGTTTTTTTTTTGCCTGACCCCTGCCTTGAACTCTGCCTGCCACCACGACCCTCGCCTGTCTACTACCACGTCTCCAGCCTGCTCTCTGTACCTGCTTGTCCCGATCTGGTTTTGACCCACGCCTCCTCTCCGACTGTCTCCTGGCTCGCCCTCCTCTGGTAACGCTACATCAATAAAGACTTTTTAATAAACTTTTACTGTGTTTGGTGTCATCACAGGTCTTCCAAGTTCTGGTCGTGACAGAATAATCTGGCCAAAACATAGACCCGACGCCGACACAGTACTTAGGAGTTTAGCCAACATTCATTCTGACCTGTCATGGAGTATCTCACTCTCCTTGAGCTTATGGAGCTGGAAAAGGAACAGGAGTTACTGTTCGGTGGATCACGTCTGGCAATCAGGCCACTGCCGCGCAAAGGTTCCACTCCTCCGTCCAGGCCTGCTGCGACCGTCTTGCACAGCAGGTTCCTGACAACGCAACGGTGGCAGCCCCGGAGACCCTCTACTAATTCACTGCCTTCACAGATCCAAGGTTTAGCAGTCACGCCGCTCAAGCCTCAAGCCCCTCCCTTCATGCCACGTCCAGCGGTGGTCCCAGGAGTCTCACCGCGTCCACGTCCTGCGGTGGTCCCAGGAGACACATTGTGTCCATGTCCTGCGGTGGTCCCAGGGGTTGCACCGCTTCCACTTCCAGTGGTGGTCCCAGGAGTCTCACCGCATCCACGCTCAGCAGGGTTCCTACTTTCTCCTATCCAAGAGGCTCCACCTGTCCAGGTCCAGCGGTGGTCCCAGGGGTTTCACCGCATCCACGTCCAGCGATGGTCCCAGGGGGCGCATCGCATCCACGTCCAGCAGTGGTCCCAGAGGCCGCACCACATCCATGTACAGCAGAGATTCCACCTTCGTCTGTCCAAGAGACTCTGCCTGTCCAGGTCCAGCGGTAGTTCCCGGGCTCGCATCGCATCCATGTCCAGCAGGAGTTCCACCTCCATCTGTCCAGGAGGCTCCGTCTGTCCAGTTCCAGCAGTGGTCCCAGGGGTCGCACCGCATCCTCGTCCAGCGGTGGTCCCAGCGTTCGCACCGCATCCTCGTACAACGGTGGTCCCAGAGGTCGCGCCACATCCTCGTCCAGTGGTGGTTCCGGAGGTTGCGCCGCATCTACGTTCAGTGGTGGTTCCAGAGGATGCTCCGCATCCAGTTCTGGTGGTGGTCCCAGAGAACGTTCCGCATCCCGTTCTGGTGGTGGTCCGCATCCTGGTCCTGCGGCAGTTACAGAGGATGCTCCACATCCAGTTACGGTGGTGGTCCCAGAGGGCGCTCCGCATCCAGGTCCCACGGTGGTCCCAGAGGATGCTCCGCATCCAGTTCCGGTGGTGGTTCCAGAGGAAGCTCCACATCCACGTTCAGCGGTGGTTCCCAGAGGTGGAAAGATTGCTAAAATTTCCTACTTAATTACGAGTACCAATACTTTGATAATTTTTTACTCAAGTACAAGTAAAAGTACATGCCTAAATTTTTACTCAAGTAAAAGTAAAAAGTATCGTAAATAAAATGCACTCATAGTAAAAGTTACTTAGTTACATTTTTGTCGGGGTAAAGATGGCTACATCAGTGCAAAATCACAACACCAGTTCACAACACGCTCGTGTGTGTGCGCGCGCACAGTTTGATGGAGGGATTTCTATCCAGTCAGTGAAAACAGGACGTGCACATTGATTGGACGAGGTTTTTCTAGGACTGTATGTTTCAATGGTGATTAAAACTATTCTTTATTTTGAAAAAAGAAAGAAGTTCATTTTTAGATGCCATCAGTATGTGAGGTATCTCAATGTTTTCATGAAAAACTCTAACATGAGACTGTGCTCTAACCTGTCACATAACGAGCTAAATGAAATTCAAACATTGGTTATTTGTTGTTTTTTATTGTTTTTTTTGTATCTGGTGCGGAGTCCCTACTAACATATGATCGAGACTTACTGTTGTCGATCAGGTCCGCGATGATCAACCTCCAGAACTCCGATACCGGACCCGCTTTCCCACCGCCTCTGGAACCTGGCGTTAACCCAGATCTTGGCCCTCTGTTACCTGTCGGCCTGCCGCTGCCCAGGAGGCCATGGAGGAGGAAACGTAGGAAGAGAGCCGGCTTCTTCGTTCAGCTTCGAAAGATCCTGAGAGGCGAAGCTCTTCCCGATCGCTGCTCCGCGGCTGTGTTGTGGCGGATCCAACAGAAACTTAACGGAGTTGGGCTGATCTCGCTGCTAAATGGAGCCCCTGATGCGGGACGCTACCTGAAGGCGTGGGTGACAAAGAACCTCCGCGGGCGTAGCCTGGAGTCGCTACGTAGCTTAGACCGCCAGCCGCCCGCCATTATCAAGTCCGCGGCAAACACATCGCCAGATTCCTTCGCGAAAATGATGTTGATTAACGCGCGCTCCATCACCAACAAGTCTCACATCCTCAACGATCTGTTCCGGACCAAAAAATTAAACTTTTTGTGGATTTCCGAGTCGTGGCAGCGCGAAAATGACGTCATTCATCTCTGTGAGCTCTGTCCTCAAGACTGCTCTTTCTTCTCTGCTCCACGAACCACAGACCGCGGTGGAGGAACAGCTGTTATCCTTAAGAAACATTTTTCTCTCTGGGCTCCTTTGATCGGTTCCATCATATAGCAAGGGTGGGGGGCCGTTGATGTTGTCCTGCGGGATGGTGTGGGTGGGGTGGGG
>SSNQ01034218.1:0-15692 GCA_006942095.1 Nothobranchius kuhntae | reverse complement strand
GTCTGAGTTTGGAGTATCCGGATGTTCCCGGGAGGTGGGTTCACTGGGGGTGTCTGGGACTGGGGGGCCGTTGCCCCCCTCTGGAGGTGCTTGGGTTGCCTCGGGGGGTGGACTGCTGGCGGTTGTGAGTGGGGCTCCTTGGGGACCTTGGCGGCAGCCATGGGCCACTGCCTGGCAGCTGCAATGCCCCTGGGCGGATCTGGGTGGGGGCCTGGGGGCTCGGGTTTTGGGGGTGGCCGGCCCCGTGTGGGGATCTGGGCGGGGCCTTGGGGGTCGGGTCCTGACATGTATGCTGCCGGGAAGAAGGCAGGAACATGCAGCAGTGCCTGGCCCGGGTTCGGAGGCCTCAGGTAGACCTTGGCTCCTCTGCCGTTCCATCACAGGGGAGGGGGAGGTCCAAGAGGGGGAGGACCCAACCTTACCTGGATGTCCCATGTCTTATATATTCTGGAAGTTGTGCAAATGCAGGGATGGGCATAGATATTCTGCTGGGGTGGGGCTGGGTTGGTGCCCTCGGACTCCGTGAGGCTTTGTAATGCTGCTGCTTTGGGCCCTGGCAGGATGGGCTGGGGTCTTCATGCCCTGGGTGCCAGTTGACAACAGAGGTGCCTATTGGGGCCAGTAGGGGAGCTGGCTCCCTGGAGCGCTAAGCCCAACCAGCCATTCCTCCCCATCCCCGCATATTTCTCTCCTCCTGCTCCCTCACATCATCACACATACATACACATAGGACCTTGGGGGGTGGGCAAGTCAGGGAGTGCGGGTATGGACCCCATTTCCGCATTCCTGTGGCAACCTGCCCCCCAATTTTATTTGCACCTTATACACTTCCACTGACAACATTCCACACAAACACACACTTAGGGCCTTGGGAGTGAGCACATTCAACGGCATTTGGCAGGGGGATATCTCAGCCTCCTCCCGGGTTCCGGTGCCCACTTCCAATTTTAACTGCACTTAGACACCGAGGGCTGAGGGTGTAAGTGGGGTGGTGCGGTGGCATCAGCTGGCATAGGTCGGATGATGCCCGCACTGCCCGCTCACCACAGCCATGGAATACACCTCATGATCACACAACACTATATTGGAGCAGGCGGAGGGAGACTAGGGGTCTTAGCCACATCTGTTGTTGCTTGGCTTCCTGGGGCTGGAGGCTAGGAGGGAGATCTGGCCGTCTGGTTGGGGTCTGGGGTGGTAGATTGCCGTGCTGAGCGTTTGGCGGGGGGGGGGGGGGGGGGGGGGGCTGCTCAACAGTACCCCAGCAGAAAGGGTCAAACTCTGGTTACCGGTGATGTTGTACCCAATGTGCAGCAGTACCGGGACCAGAGTGAATAGGGTGTGTATGGGGAGCATGAGTGGGTGTCCGGCGTGCATTTTTGTACGTCTTTGGTTGTATGTGTATGTGTGAGCATGAGGGAGGGAGTGTGTGACTGTGTTTGTGTATGACTGTATATGTCAGGTGGGGCCTTTGACTCCTCCCCTCTCCTGGAACTTCTTTTGATGATATAGATCTTTGTCCCCCCTCCCCCTGCCACACCTGGTTGTGAGGGGTTGTGCCTTGATCTGCCTGAGTGTTCGTGGCAACCGGGTCTGGGGTTTAAGATTTTGGCATCTGCCTGATAGATCCCGTTGGCTGCCTGGTGGGGTCTGGGTCCCTGGGCTCTGCTGGGTCCCCAGCGGGGGTGGTAGCCCCTGGGCCTCGGGTCGCTGGGTCCCGGGCTCGGCTGGCTAGGGGGTGGGAGGCTGCGGGCGGGCCTGAGGGCTTGCCGCTGATATCTCCCGGGACTCTGCCGGCTGCTGGTTGTGGCCCCCCGGGGCGATCCGCTGTGCCTCTCGAGGGGGGCGGGGGCCTTTCTGGTTGCAGTCTCCTTGGGGTTCCTGTGTTCTGGGGCAGCGCCTGGATCTCTGGGACTTGGAGCTCCCCCCGTCTCCTGCGCATCTTTGGGGGGCGGATCTGTGGTCCCTCACACTCTCTGTTGGACGCTCCTTTAGAGAAACCCTACATAAACAAGCACGTGTACACACACAGGTGCTCACATGGTGCTCTCAAAAGTATGGGCTTGGGCACGTTCAACACAGGTCTTAAGAGTATGGTGGGCACTTAATGCACTGTGATTTATTATCGCGATCCTTCAGTTAAGCAATGTTGATTATATATTTCCTCATCAAGTTGACGCAGTGATAGCTTGATCTTGTATTGTTGTGTCCCTTTTTTTTTGCCCTTTTGCTTTTTTTTGTCTTTTTCTGCAGGTCTAGAAGCAGACTCTTGTTCATTATGGTTTATTTTTGTGGAACCCCCCCCCCCTCTCTCCCCACCTTTTCTTTTCCTTTCTTTTTCACCTCTGTCTCCGTGTCTGGTCGGAATTACAAAGCATTCAAAAACAATAACAATAAAGTTTTAAGTATCAGGCGTGAAATTAAAAGCAGACGCTTTAATGCTCCACCTGAGAGTAAATCTGTAAGGCTTGTTACCAGCATTCAGACATCAATTCTGCTTGGTTCACAGCCAGACAGAACACGGTAAAAAAAAAAAAAAAAGAAACATTTTTCGTGCCAAATTATATCCTCAAACTCCTACAGCTCATTCGAAATGATCATGATTAAAATTGGTCGAGTTCAACCAGTTTATGGAATTCTGGTCTATCGCCCACCTGGATCTACTTCATCCTTCCTGTCTGACTTTCAGGATCTCCTATCTTCAACTATTAAACTAGACAGAATAATCATTGTTGGAGATTTAAACATCCATGCTGAGGATCTATCTAACAGCTCTACCAGGGAGTTCCTAAACATGATGAATTCTTTTAATTTCTCTCAACACGTGTCTGGTCCCACTCACAGAGCAGGCCACACCCTGGATCTGGTCTTTTCCTACGGACTTCTTGTTGATAAACTGCAGATAAATTATGTTGTGTTCAGTGACCATAAGTCAGTTTCTTTTCATATCAACTTAAATTCTAAATCTCTTTTACCAGTCTCTGCTAAGCAACGACGTATTATCAACAGTTCTACCATTTTAAATTTCTCCTCCCTCTTTGACTTTGTACCTCCTTCCTCTGATGATGTAGAGCTCCTTACTAACTCATTTAATGATCACTGCCTCAAAATTCTAGATCAGGTCGCCCCTTACAAAATCAGCCGCAGTTCCAGTGCCTCCAGTTCACCCTGGCTGAACAACCAGATTCTTGAACTTAGACGCTCCTATAGAAAAGCGGAACGACGGTGGAAGAGGACAGGTCTGGTTGTTCATCGTGAATATTTTAAAGAACTTCTCGAGTCATTAAACAAAGCTGTAGAAAATGCCAGGTCTTCTTTCTTCAGCAACCTCATATGTCAAAATAAGAACAATCCTAAGGTTTTGTTTGATACCATCTGCAGCATCGTGTCTTCTCCTCCGCAGCAGGCTCAGCTATCTTCAGCTGATGACTGTAACAGATTTCTCCACTTTTTTGAAAACAAGGTGCTGAATCTGAGATCCAGCATTCCACCAGCCCTCGCCCCCTCAGGAGGGGAGGACCCCCAGTGCTCCGAGTCTTTCGCCTCCTTCTCCCCAATTACACTAAATGACTTAACCACAATAATCAGTCAGATGAAACTCTCATCATGCTCATCAGATATCTTAACTCCCTCTGTTTTAGTCGGGTCCCTTGCCTCTATCGGTCCATCTCTGTTGACTATAATCAACAGCTCACTGAGCCAAGGCTGTGTTCCATCTTACTTTAAAAATGCAGTAGTGACTCCTCTCTTAAAGAAACCCAACCTTGACGCCAGCTCCACCAGTAACTTTAGGCCCATTTCTAAGCTACCTTTCATCAGCAAGTACTTGAGAAGGTTGTTGAAACCCAACTCAGATCCGGGTTTCTAAGTCAAACATCTCTGACCCCTTCCAATCTGGCTTTCTGAAGCAGCACTCAACTGAGACTGCTCTAGTAAGGGTGCATAATGACCTCCTAATGGCTGCTGATGCAGGGAAATGCTCTGTCATGGTCCTGCTCGACCTCAGTGCAGCTTTTGACACTGTAGACCGCAACGTTCTACTAAACAGGTTAAATGCCCTGGCTGGGATTTCAGGTTCTGCTCTAGACTGGCTCTCTTCCTATCTCACTAACAGAACATTCACAGTGAAGTCCGAAACCTTCTCCTCAGATACTGCCTCTCTAACATGCGGGGTCCCACAAGGTTCAGTTCTAGGGCCTCTACTATTTGCATTCTATATTCTTCCCCTAGCTGGCATCATTCAGTCTTTCCCAGACATCTCCTACCACATCTACGCTGATGATATTCAACTCTGTATGTCCTTTATGCCACACCAGTTGGACAGGCTGGCCACACTTGTACTCTGCCTGACCCAGATCAGTAACTGGCTGTCCAGCAACTTTCTTGTCTTAAATGCTAACAAGACAGAGACCCTGATCGCTGCACCCCCGGAACTTCAGCCAAAATTGAGCAAGAAATTGCCTCTTTTTGCCCATCAGCCAAGGCCAACATTAGAAACCTAGGAGTTATTTTTGATCCAGCTTTAAGTTTAGACTCACACGTCAAAACCATCTCCCGCTCTTGTTTCTTTCAACTGAGAAACATTTCAAAAGTCCGTAAACTGGTTTCTACTGCAGATCTGGAAAAAATCATCCATGCCTTTGTGTCATCACGCTTAGACTACTGTAATGCTCTTTTTACTGGTCTCAGCAAAACCTCCCTCTCACGCCTTCAAGCCATCCAAAATGCAGCAGCCAGACTCCTAACCAAATCCAGCAGACGAGCTCACATCACTCCAGTTTTACAGTCCCTCCACTGGCTCCCGGTAGAATATAGAATACAGTTTAAAGTTTTAGTCCTGACCTATAGAGCTCTTAACAACCAGGCTCCAAGCTACCTATCTGAGCTTTTATCCCCACACACCACCTCTCGGAACCTTAGATCCACATCTGAAAACCTCCTGGCTGTTCCTCGAACCAGACTGAAAACCAAAGGGGACAGGGCCTTTCAGACTATTGCACCCAGACTTTGGAACAGTCAACTTCAAATCTCTGTCTTTCTAACACTGTAGAGGTCTTTAAAAATCATCTAAAAACTCACCTTTTCATCCAGGCATTCCCTCCCTAAATGTTTCAAAAAGATGGCTTTGTTTGGGTTCACACCTTCACTTTGTTTATACTCATGGTTTTATTTTCTACGTTTATCACTGCTATTGTTTTTCTGATGTTTTTATTGGTTAGAGGTATTTGCCCTGATCTTTATCATGTTGTACAGCGCTTTGTGATTTGTATCTGAGAAAGTTGCTATATAAATCAACTTTTACTTACTTACTTACTTACATTTCAAATGGACCGTATGACAGCTGCTAACGTTGGCCCTGCCCTGCTTTACCTCTACATTACAGTTCCTTTATTCGTGTCCATCCTAGAGCTCCTCTCTGACCTTCAGCTTATTTAGAGCAGCTGATTTTTAAAGTTAGCAGAGTTCATCCTTGGTAGTGGGTTCACTCACTCATTTAACCCTTCACCACTGAAATCAGTTTGTTCATTCCAATAATCCTAAATAATCCTCCAATCATCCAACTGGAATCCTTCCAGGTGTTACTAGAACTAATGGGGTCTCCTCACCAGCGTGAGCCTCCAAACTGTGAAGGTTGGTCTCCAAACATGAACTTTAAATTAATGCATTTATCTCCCCTTGTAACACTTTAACATGTTTTAAAAGGCTTGTATCATGATAAGTTACACCTCCCAGACCAAACATAGGTCTAATATAACATAAAATATTATCATAACCACGGCAGAGACGTCATTATTTATGAAACGTAAGTTATTTTGCTGAGCCATTACTTCAGCCAAGATATAAGATGCATGGATTTGATGAAACCATGCTGTCTCATGCAGTCCTGTGTAACATACACACACACACACACACACACACACACACACTGCAGCATGTTAGAATCTTTTGAATGACTAATGTAACTATTATTATTAAGCCTACAATTTATTTTTACTCAGTAACGGAAATGATTTAAAATGTAGCGAAATACAATTCTTTTTTAAAAACTTACTCAAGTAAAAGTAAAAGTACAGCTTTTAAAAATGACTTAAAAAGTAGAAATATACAAAAAAGCTACTCAATTACAGTAACGTGAGTAAATGTAATTCGCTACTTTCCACCTCTGGTGGTTCCACAGGACGCTCCGCATCCCGTTCTGGAGGTGATCCCGGTGGACGCACCACATCCAGTTCTCGTGGTGGTTCCAGAGGTCGCACCGCATCCTGTTCCAGTGGTGGTCCCGGAGGTCGCACCGCATCCTGTTCCCACAGAGGTCCCGGAGGTCGCACCGCATCCTGTTCCAGCGGTGGTCCCGGAGGTCGCACCGCACCGCATCCAGTTCCAGCGGTGGTCCCAGAGGTCACACCGCATCCCGTCCAGCCTGTCCAAGAGGCTCCCCCTGCAGCGGCTCCGCCTCCAGTCAAGTCAGCACCGCCCATCCAAGAGGCTCCGCCTGCAGCGGCTACACCTCCAGTCAAGTCAGCTCCACCTATCCAAGAGGCTCCGCCCCCAGCACACCAGCCTGTCCAGGAGGTTTCGCCTGCAGCGATGCCTAAAGCTAAGTCGTCTGCACCAAGTTTGTCACCTGCAGAGTCCACGTCTTCGTCCCGTCAGCCTGCAGAGTCCACGGCTTTGTCCTGTCAGCCTGCAGAGTCCACGTCTTCGTCCCCTCCTCAGTCTCCAGAGTCTACGTCCCCTCCTCAGCTTCCAGAGTCTACGTCCCTGCCTCAGTCTCCAGAGTCTACGTCCCCTCTGACTCCAGGCCGGTCATCGGCAGCCATCACCGCCAGTCCGGTCCTCACCCATTGCCGCCGGCCCCCCAGACTCCCGCAGTCCCGGCTGAACTCTGCCTGCCACCACGACCCTCGCCTGTCTACCACCACGTCTCCAGCCTGCTCCCTGTACCTGCTTGTCCCGATCTGGTTTTGACCCACGCCTCCTCTCCAACTCTGTCTCCTGCCTCACCCTCCTCTGGTAACGCTACATAAATAAAGACTTTTTAATAAACTTTAACTGTGTTTGGTGTCATCACGGGTCTTCCAAGTTCTGGTCGTGACACTTTTAGCACTTCTACTTGTTGTTTTAAATAAACATCCAAGTCATTTAGAACAGAGGAAAGAGCCGCAGCGAACTCCGCTTCTGTCACCATGTTCGGCAAACTCGGCGTCATGGTAAGTGATATACGCTACTCAACGCTGATTGGCTTGGTTAGAATTCTCACGTGGTGGGGTTATTTGAATAGGAGAGTTCCCAGACCCTTTCTCAGAATTAAATAGAGGAGGTGTCTAGCCGGCCAGGCTTGTTGATTTTGGCCATAAATAGGAAAAGGAAAAAATGTTTTGGTGTGATTTAGCCCCCCCCCCCCCCCCCCCGCATATTTGGTGGTGCCTTCCACTTCGACTCCTGCTGTGGATGACCAGATAATTTATTTTCAGCCCCTTGGTCATAGAGATCTCTGTACTTTATGCCTGCTTATACCCTGCTCCCTGTGTGAATTGTAAACCATGGCCTCTAGTGCACTTGAGTTCACCAGCTGTTCTTGTTTTGTCATGATTAATGTCTTCATTCTGTCCTTCTGTCCAACCTTCTCTAACTACTGTGTTTTTTTAGTATCTATCTGTGGTATATGTCAGACAGTGGCTTAGCTTTTCATCATGATTTCTTCAGTTCCTTCTTTTCCACATTGGGTGTCAGCTGCCTGAGACATTCACTTAGTAATTGGGGGCCATCTTTCTGATGTACTTCAGGATCCTTGTTACTTTATCCTGGATAGTGGTTCTGATGGTGATTAGACCAGGCTTTCCACCTTACAGTTGATGTACAATCTCACGGTAGACTTGAGGTGAAGCTCTCTTTGTATTGTCTAGAGCTTTCCTGTCTTAATATCTTTAGCTTCTGTCTCTCTCTCTCGTCTTTGATTTCAGTGTTGCATCTAATTCCCAGCTGGGTATATGCGCTATAATGACTGAAACATGTGTTTAACAACTCAAAATGGCCTTTTAAACATTTTAGAAGGGTGTCATTTCAAGAATAACAGCTGGAAGAAGAAACTGACCAGCAGGCGTAAGTCAGTCTTACAGAGAAACAAGAGAAATACTTAATGTTTGAAGTCTGACATGCTTCAGAGCCTCTATGGTGATCTAAGTTTCCTCATCATCTGCGTTCTTATCATTAGCAGTTGTTTCATGATTGTGCTGCATGTTTTTGTGATAAAGATTGGTACAATCCAAGCCACTATTTCACCTCTATCAATGTTTCTGGTGCACTGAGATCAACACTGTGACACATAGTAGAAGTTGGATTTGTGTCATTGTACTGCACTTATTTATAAAACTGAGTGAATTGTATGTGGTGGATCAGACAGCAGCAAAAATAATGCATCTGTTGTTAAAGTCTCCAAGATAAGTGACGGAGAATTATGCTGGATATCTGCTTTGCAGCAAATTGGTGGCAATGTTTTATAAAAGAGGCTTTTGATTGTGTGTGTGTGTGTGTGTGAGAGTGTGAGAGAGAGAGAGAGAGAGTGTGAGAGAGAGAGAGTGTGTGTGTGTGAGAGAGAGAGAGAGAGAGAGAGAGAGAGAGAGAGAGAGAGAGAGAGAGAGAGAGAGAGAGAGAGAGAGAGAGAGAGAGAGAGAGAGAGAGAGAGAGAGAGAGGGCGAGAGAGAGACTGGTGTGTTGTAAAACGCACTGGGGAGTTGTAGGACTCTAGAAGGCGCAGTATAAAAACATGCCATTTACAGTAAAATCTATCAAAAGACTATATAAAAGTTCAACATCAATGAAAAAAAAATTCTTTAATGATTGTTTCTGACTACACACAGTAACTGAGTTTTTCATGCAGGCTGAACATGAAAATGGTCTCCTACACCTATCTCCTGCATCAGCTTCTGATAAAAATAGGCGGTGAAACTCTAGGATTTGAAAATCCAGACAGATCTACGTCACACTGTCACTTAACATTCATGGACTCACCCATCATTACTCATGACGGGGAAGGCTGTTCTTGGTTTAGAGTCCAGGAAACAGCAGAGAACGCTTTTGCTAGTAGAAGCCAAGCCCCCACAATGCGGGACAGAAATTGAGTCCAATGCGGAAGTGAAGTAAATTGCAGTTCCACCCTCATCCACTGGGGGCTGGTGTCAGAAGCAAGCAAATCCTCATTGACTCCCATGTTAAAAATACCAGTTTCGCAGCAGAAATAAACATGTTTACAGCCTGGTTCCAAAACATGTTTTTTGGTTAAATGATCTAGTTTACACTCATGACAACTCTGAGGGGGGCAAATTTTTTTCTCACTCTTCTGTTTAAGTGTATTAAAAGTCTAAAATTCTGTATAATTAATGAGCATCCGACCCACGTGACCGCAGAGCTAGCTCCAGGGAAAGGCCTCAGCCTGAGCCTCGGCTTCGCCTGAAAACTGTTCCGTCATTTTCAGTCTCTCAATTTAGACCATTAGTTGTAGCGTTTGTGCATTCTTTTTTGGATATTATTTGTGCAATTGTTGGACAAAATGACTTGCTATGGCATTAATTGCACTAACAGAGCGTCCAAGGAGTCTCCACTTCATTTTTTTCTGTACGTAAAATTATATTTATGTATTTTAGGTCACTGCCACTCCTGCACTAGCTGAGCTTAGATTTTAACATGTACTGTTTAACCATGAAATTTAAATGTAATAGGGTAAAACCCAGTGCATTTAACATAATGCTGCACTTTAGAAAATGGGTTGAAATATAACATGTTGGTGGAGCTGGGTTCCGACTATCGGCTGGTGGAGCTCTCGGGAGACCTCTGTTTTCCACCCGGTTCTCCCCTCCCCACAGCTCGGCGCATCTCTGTCTGATCACGGCTCCTGTCTGCTGCGCGGGCTGACGGCTTGTGGAGCTCTTGGATGGAAACCTTTCCACCCGGTTCTCCCCAGCGGCAGCTCTGCGCATCTCAGATCGCAGCGGCACTTGTCTGCTGTGCGGCTGCTGGCTTGTGGAGTTCTCGGGAGACCTCTGTGTTCCACCTGGTTTTACCCAACGGTCAGCCCAGTGTATCTCTGACTCAGAAGCTCTGGTGTTGTGCACAGTTAACCAGTTGTAGCTAGGTTTCTACCTCTGTTAGTTTAGGGTTGGCTTCAGGTTAGCATGTAGCTAGTTCGACCAGGTGTCGTCAGTTGATCCCAGCCTTACAGCCCCACCCACAGCTCCTCCTCTCTTCCCTTTTATGGAATTGTCTGGGCTTGACGGAACCTGTGACACGGTCAAAATGGTGGTGGTAGCCACCTCCCATTTTTCTTCAAAAACATGTTATTGGATGAGGCACACTGATTGGATGAGGTTTTTCTAGGATTGTACGTTGCAATTATGATTAAAATTATTCTTTATTTTGCAAAATTAAAAATGTTAATTTTTAGATTCCATCTCTATATGAGGTATCTCAATGTTCTCATGACAAAACTCTAACATGAGTCTGTGCTCTAACCTGTCACATAATAAGCTAAATGAAAGTCAAACATTCCAAATGGACCATATGACAGCTGCTAACGTTGGCCCTGCCCTACTTTATCTCTACATGTTCCTTTATTCGTGTCCATCCTAGAGCTCCTCTCTGACCTTCATGCTTATTTAGAGCAGCTGATTTTTGAAGTTAGCAGAGTCCATCCTTGGTAGTGGGTTCACTCACTCATTTAACTGTTCACCACTGGAATCAGTTTGTTCATTCCAATCCTTCTAAATAATCCTCCTATCATCCAACTAGAATCTTTAGGCATCCCGTAACAACCATGGTGAAGTTAGCTTGAAGTTGGACGTTGGATATTCGACAGACATTGGTTCCCACGGTCAACAATAAGTCTTCATGATGTGCGCTCCGGCACAGACGGCGGTAATCTGAGTTCCGAGGACTCGCCAATGGGAACGGTGGTTCGCTTAGGGACTATCAACAAATTTGTAGTCCTTTGTAAACGAGTACAAAAAAAATCAAAAGCTTCCAGAATAATTGCCTGAATGACTCAAAATTACTTCTGAGTTGTGTTACTAAACTACATTTACAAGACACAAAAGTTTTAACACGTTTCGCACAATCTGATCTTTTTTTATCATAATTTGTATCCAAAATGATGAGATTTTTTTCAATGATTTAGTTCACAATGTTACTTATTTACGTGTGGCATTAGATGATGTTGCTCCTTAAAAAAAAAAGGTAATTAAGCGCAGGAAGTTGGCTCCCTGGTTAAATTCTCATTTACAAACTTTAAACCAAAACTCTAGAAAATTAGAGAGAACATGGAGCTCTACACACCAGGGGGAGCCCTACTTATCCTGGAAAAATAGTCTTGTGCTTTATAAAAATAAGCTTTGACAAGATAGATCTGCTTATTTTTCATTGCTAATTGAAGAGAATAATAATAATCCTAAATTTCTTTTCAGTACAGTTGCCAAACTTACACAGAATCATAGCTCTGAACCATCTATTCCCTTAGCCCTCAGCAGTATTGACTATGGGATTTTTCACAAGTAAAATTAATTCTATTAGAAACAAAGTCATTAGCATCCTCCCTAATGCAATTTCTTCTTCCTCAGTAAGTGAGGCAGCATCAGAGGTAACTGCAGAACCTCATCTGTGTTTGAACCGTTTTGATCCAGTTGAGCTTTCAGAGTTATCAAAAATATTAGCTTCATCTAAACCTTCAACTTGTATTTTAGATCCAATCCCAACCAAATTATTTAAAGACTTGAATCTGAACCAAAGGGCCTTGAGTGTCTGTCAGTGCTTGTTTTTGTCTTCTTAAACTTTTGCTTTGCGCTATCTTCCCTTGGGAAAAGAGAAGGAAACTCCTCTGTGAGTAATCCTGTTGTCTAGCAGCTCCGGTTTGGGCCAACTGAAAACAATAAGTGCAATCAGGGGCTGTGAACGAGCTGTTTCTCCCCTCCCTGAAAACACTCATCAGGTGATCTAGGTCTCAACCATTGCAATCAGCTGCTGCATGAACACCTGTTTCCAACTAGTAGCACAGCATACGTTTGGTGACATAACTGAAGTGTCAGCGGAAGCGTCAGCCCTTGTGTCTCAGCCCCTCCGGTGTGAAGACACCAGGGTAAAGACATATGTGTCTACCTGCGCGTGTACACAGAGCAAACAAGCTCGACCCAGATGCTGCTCCATCGACACCTTGCAAAATATGCCATTACCCTATACCTGTGATCACTGGCTTCAGAGGAAGGTCACACACAGCAAACCGCTTTCGCAACCTTCAAAACCTCAGCTCGCTAAAACCAACTCCCCCCAAAGACATCCACCTGTCTATGGGACTGTGGAACTGCCAATCAGCTGTAAACAAAGCAGACTTCATTACCACATATGCAAACCACCTGTCACTCGATGCACTGGCTCTCACTGAAACCTGGATCAAACCATGGGACAATGCTACCCCATCTGCTCTCTCAATTAACCACACTTTCTCCCACACTTCTCGTGCATCTGGCCGAGGTGGTGGAACGGGCATGTTAATTTCCAACAAATGGATATACAGTCAGTTGCTACCCATCACTAAATGCAACTCCTTTGAATACCATGCCATCCAGGTAACTGTACCGAAAAAATTCTTTTTGGTTGTCATATGTCGCCAACCAGGTCAACTCGGAGACTTTCTTGATGAACTCGACACCCTGCTCTCCTCCATTCCTGAGCACGACTGTCCCACAATGGTCCTTGGAGACATGAATATTCACCTGGACAATCCCAGCTCATCAGGCTTCCTGTCACTAATGTCATCATTTGATCTAAAACTAGTACAAAGTCCTCCAACTCGCAAAGCTGGAAAAGCACTTGACCTCATTTTCACCAGAAACTGCCATAGACACATTCTCTTTCACACCGCTGCATCTTTCTGATCATTACTTCATCCATTTCAGCATGACTCTACAAGGGAGGTCCACTGCTTCCTCCCCATTGGTCTCATTCCACCGCAACCTCCACAATCTGGCACCCAACCACTTCTCCTCTCTTGTTGCCTCCACTCTTCCATCTCCCAGCACATTCTCTGCTTATGAAATGAATGATGCCACCGAGTCACTCTGCTCTTGTCTTAACAACTTGTGCCCTTTAGCCACTAGACCTGCTAGATCCTCTCAGTCGCACCCTTGGCTAAATGATACCCTCCGGTCTCTACGCACCAATCTTAGAGCTGCGGAACGGAAATGGCGCAAAACAAAAGATCCTGGTGATCAACTGAAATTTCCTGATTTACTGTCCTCATTCTCTGCCACCATCACTGATGCAAAGAAAGCTTTCTACACTGACTAAATTCTCAGCTCTACTGACTCTCAGAAACTATTTTCAACATTCAAAACTCTGCTCAACCCTCCACGCCCAACCAACGATCTATCAGCTGACATCTTTTTTTTTTTTAACAGTGTCCTGTCTGGCTGTGAAGCAAGCAGAATTGATGTCTGAATGCTGGTAACAAGCCTTACAGATTTATTCTCAGGTGGAGCATCAAAGCGTCTGCTTTAAATGTCACGCCTGATACTTCAAATTTATTGTTGTTGTTTTTGAATGCTTTGTAATTCCAACCAGACACGGAGACAGAGGTGAAAGAGAAAGGAAAAGACAAATGGTGGGAAGAGGGGGGGAGGGGGGGGGGGGTCCACAAATATAAACAATAATGAACAAGAGTCTGCTTCTAGACCTGCAGAAAGAGAAGAGCAGAAAAAAATGGGACACACAACAATACATCAGGAGCAAGCTATCACTGTGTCAACATGATGATGAAATATAAAATCAGCATTGTTTAACTGAACAATCACACAATAATAAATCATAGTGCATTTAGTGGCAATGACAGCCTTGAGAAAAGTGTTGAACGTGCCCAAGCTCATACTTTTGAGAGCACCATGTGAGCACCTGTGTGTGTACATGCGCTTGTTTATGTAAGGTTTCTCTAAAGGAGCGTCCAACGGAGAGTGTGAGGGACCACAGATCTGCCCCCAAAGATGCGTAGGAGACGGGGGAACTCCAAGTCCCAGAGATCCAGGTGCTGCCCCAGAACACAGGGACCCCATGGGGACTGCAACCAGAAAGGCCCCCCGCCCCCCTCGAGAGGCACAGAGGATCGCCCCGGGGGGCCACAACCAGCAGCCGGCAGAGACCCGGGAGATATCAGCGGCAAGCCCACAGGCCCGCCCGCCGCCTCCCACCCCCTAGCCGGCCGAGCCCGGGACCCAGGGCGACCACCCCCGCCGGGGACCCAGCAGAGCCCAGGGACCCAGACCCCACCAGGCAGCCACCGGGATCTATCAGGCAGATGCCAAAATCTTAAATCCCCAGACCCGGTTGCCACGAACACTCAGGCAGATCAAGGCACAACCCCTCACACCAGGTGTGGCAGGGGGAGGGGGGACGAAGATCTATATCATCAAAAGAAGTTCCAGGAGAGGGGAGGAGTCAAAGGCCCCACCTGACATATACAGTCATACACAAACAGTCACACACTCAGAGGCTAAATCAAGTGCAATATGATCTAACATAAGATTTCTATACTGGTTAATGCAGAGAGTTTCTCTATTTTTCCAATTCAAGAGGATAGTTTTCTTAGCGATGCATATGGCAGTCAGAACCACGTGAACCAAAAATGTTTCAATCGGGACATCGTCCAGGTTTCCCAGTAAACAAAGAGAGGGGGAAGTTGGGATATGACATTTCAGACATTTTGACAGATCCTCACATACTCTGCCCCAAAATTCCTGGACAGGTGGGCAGGACCACAGTGCATGAATGTAATTGTCAGGAATGTTGTTTGTGCAGTGTGTACAGGTGTCAGACGACCCAAACCCCATCTTGAACATCCGATGACCTGTATAGTGTACTCTGTGTAGAATTTTGTACTGAATTAATTGTAAATTGGGGTGTCTGATGATTTTAAAAGTTTTTAAACAAGTTTGGGACCAGAGGTCCTGGTCAAAGCTAACTGATAGATCCACCTCCCATTTTTCAATAGGGATTGCAATTTTATCGTCTATTTTGGACAGTGTCTTATATACTTTAGACAGTAGTTTGGGGGGTTTGAGATTATAAAAGTCATACCCTTGGTGGTGTTTGTAATTCTATTTTATTGAGTTTAAATTTGTGTTTAACTACAGATTTAATTTGGTGATATTCTAAAAAGCTGTTCTTATCCATTGCAAATTGGGAGACTATTTGATTAAATGGGATGAAGTCCAGTCCTTCATATATGTGTTCCAGGTATAGGATTCCTTTGTTTTTCCAGTCCGGAAGGTTCATCATTTTGTTATTTTGCAAAATGTCAGGATTATTCCAGATAGGTGTGCGTCTGCATGGTACTAGTGAAGACTCTGTCATTTTAAGATACTCCCACCATGCTGTCAGAGAGGTGCTGATACTAATACTTTTGAAGCTTTCATGTTTTCTTATGCTTGAGCTAATAAATGGTAAGTCTGAAAGCTCTATCGTATTGCAAAGTGTCTGTTCGACGTCTAACCAGGACTCATCTAGTGGGTTATCTTGCAACCATCTTGGTATAGATTGCAGCCTGTTGGCTAAGAAATAATAATAAAAGTTGGGTAAATCCAGTCCTCCTCTGTCTTTGGTCTTCTGAAGTGTTTTTAAGCTAATTCGTGGAGGTTTATCCTGCCAAAGGAATTTAGTAA
>SSNQ01034217.1:393891-432735 GCA_006942095.1 Nothobranchius kuhntae | reverse complement strand
AGAGCATCCAGAGACTCCTCAATCCTGGGTAGAGGAAAAGCATCACGACGTGTTTTACTGTTCAGTTGTCTATAGTCAACACATAGACGAATACTCCCATCCTTTTTCTTCACCACGACAATGGGGGAGGCATAGGGGCTACTGCTCTCACGTATCACCTGACTCTCCAACAGCTGTCTGATGTGTGCTTTTACTGCCTCATACTCTGAAGGTGGGATTCTCCTAAATCTTTGACGCACTGGCACGTCATCCGACAGAGGGATCTCATGCTCCATCAGATCTGTACAACCCAGGTCCCCTTCATATGCGGAGAACACACTGTCATACTTTCTTAGGAGGGACTGGACCCTTTCCTGATCCCCACTGCTTATAGATGATAAGTCAACATTTACCATTTTGTCTGACTGTTGGGACACTGAGCTGACCTGGGAAGAGAGAGTAGCCTGGACTGATCCAACCCCCTCCCTCACCCCTTCTGGTAAACTGACAATGTGGGCTGGACCAGACATCCCTACTGGCGTACGAGGACGCAACCACACATCCCTTTCACTCACGTTCATAACTGGGATATATGTGCTGCCTCTAGCCACTGTTACCAAACTTTGTGACACCACTGCCCCCCCCGGGATGCCCCCTTTTGTTCCAAGTGGCTCTACGAACACGCCATATGGAGGGCCAAGCCTGGCTCGCGGGCACGTCGCTGGAACCAGCTTTACTGTGCCAGCCGGCACACATACTGGTTTGCGACCCTCTACTCGGACCAGACCCATCTTGGAGTCACTTTGTTGTACTGAAACCTCCTGACATTTTAGAAAAGCCACACGCCACGCAGAAGCAGCCTGACTGAGTCCTGGTAGCTCAAACAGAGCAGCACCATGTTGCTTAAAAAGCTCATCATAACACTCCTTGATGACATTCATGCCCAATACCCCTGGCACTTTCAATTGGGAAGAATGGGGCGGGGGATCCTCAACCACCAGCACCCCTCTCCTAGGTACCACTTTACCTAAAACTTCTAGATCAGTTTCAAAGTAACCAACATAAGGGATGCTCAGCCCATTGGCTGCATGAAGCTCCAACCAAGAACATGCCTGCAAGGCCCCTTGACAATGTTGGTTAAAAAACGCTGTGTAACAGTGGTCACCATAGAACCAGTATCTAGAACACACTGAAGTGGAACACCCCCCATTTGCACCAGAACTGTGGGACACTCTCCTACCAGTTTTGACACAGAACTTGTCACACTAGGAATCTTTGGACCAAATCCCCCTCCTTCTGCCCTGAGGTCCTGCAAAGCAGAAGGGGCTAGTTTCCCATCTGCTGATGGGAGACCACCATCTCCTCTCTACCAGGCTGTGATGCAGTAGCCCTTTTTTGGCGACAGTTCCTGGCTATGTGACCAGGCTTCTGGCAACGTCGGCAGATAATCTGGGATGCTCGGTTTAGATGATGGGACCCAGGAGGCCCTTGTAGCTGCAACAGACTTTGAGACAACAGTTTAATCTGTTCCTGCTGTTTTACCAGCATTTCCTTGATCTCTGACAGACCGTCTGAGGCCCTTGGGACCGACTCTGAGGCAGATCTATTACTTCGGGAGTTCTGCACAGCACAAAAAGATGTCAGGTGGTTATTTCTACTTCTCACATCAGCTGGCTGACCCTCTTGCTCCCACTGTATAGCCTCTTTCCTTACGTCCAGCAATGTAAGAGTAGGGTTTCCCCGAACGAGCTTTTTTAACTCTCTACGTAAAGATGGCTCAAGCACATGTTCAGTAAATTGATCTCGTAAGAGCACAGCAGCATCAGACACAACACCAGGTGCATTTACAGTTATTTTCTCCATCAGACAGAAAAGAGCATGTGAAAACTCCTGTAATGATTCCCCCTCCTTTTGCTTTCTAGAAAAGAAATCTTCCTGCAGAGTCACGTAAGATTTTGAGCACCCATACAGTTCCTGTAAAATAGTCAAAATGCATTCAGGGTCTTCTCTTTCAGCCCGGGGCCTATATCTAATCTCCTCCTTTGCTTCCCCTTCAAGGTGATCATACACAAAGTAAGCCTGATCCAAAGGAGATAAATACCTTGCCCTCAGGCTTGCCCGGACCTCCTCTATCCAATCAGTCACTCCAATCCCAACATTACCTCTAAAGACGGGACACTTTCGTTCCCTTGGAATGTAGAGAATCCATTCTGTGGCTGATTCCCTTTCTGCATGACATGTGCCACCTGATGTAGAGGGTTGTGAGTCTTGTTTATCCTCATTTGTCTCTCGCAGAAGTTGATTCTCCTCCTGCAGCCGTCGCAGCTTGCTCCGTAGCTCCTGTAGCTCAGCATCCATTGTGCCTTGATCCACGTGTCCTGTCGCTCAGCTCTACACCACTTTCCGTGAGGCTTGTGGCTCCACCCTAAACCTGCTACTGTTCCAGTTAAAGGAGAGAAAAAAAAACGGAGGGAAAGGAAGAAAGAAAAAAAAAACTCCAGAAAACTACTCCTACACCCGATCTATTCAGTAAACCAGCTGTTTTAATGTATCTCCACAGCACATCTACTTTTTTTCAAAAAGTTGCCAACAACGCCAATTGAGACCTAGAGGGTTGGATGCTTAAGATCCTAAAACCGTAGGTGATAATAACCCTTGATGAAAACAGCAGAGGCTTATTCACAAGTTTAACAATTTTTATTTATAGGATACAACACAGGAGATTTATTAAAGACAACCCAGGTCGGGATAAAAAGTAGACTAGAAACTCTAAAACACGGGAGGGAGGAGCGACGACAATGCTGGCCCTGGGACTACACACGCAACGCCATCTAACTATTATTTAAAAGCACAAAGCCGCTGTAGGGACCCGAGACAAGAGACAATAATATAAAGAAAAACACTCAGTGCTCCCTTTAACTAAAGCTCATACACACATCACCCAGAAGTGAGTAAAACCCCCGACAAACCCCTACAGCGGATACGCTAAAAGAAACTAGCCTCCCAGAGACAGCACTGTGCTTAACGCTAATCACCCGACTCAAACAAGTTTACTTCCTTCCCCCTCTGGAGAAAACGATTAATAACAAGATAAAACCGGTAAACGGTTTACTAAAAGAACTAGAAAAGATTTAATAAAATGAACTGGAAAAAACAGTAGCAGGCTAAGGTCTGTGAACAAAACACGCATTGTTAGTCCTATTCTAACGAACCATAAAAATGCTGTGAATGTTATAAACCAGTACCTCATCGGCCGACCGCTTGCCAATGAAAATTCCGGCTGTTCACCCCTCAGTCCTGCTCACCCTTCGTAAAGAGGAACCAATTAAAAATATAACCGTTAACTAAACTGAAGCAAAGCCAGGTCACTCACCACTTAGCCGCACGCACGTCTGCACCCAAAGCGAAGCATTCAGCGTTTGCAGCTAGACCCCAGCTGCCCTAATTATAGCAGCCCTCTGATTACACACCTGGATCCCCTGTCAGCGGCATGACAGGTATAACCAGAATAACTTCCGGGAACTAAGGTTACCCGGTTACATATGTACCTTTTTTGCGAACAATTGTAAATTGAAGTGTAGCAGGTGAGATTGATATCGAGAAAACACAGAAATGATCAGATAGGCCCACATCTTTAACAACAATGTCTGACTAAGCATGGTCCTGATCCCCCTCCATGGCTCTACCCTCTGCTGACACGGACAATGCACGGCAGTTGCTCATACTGACGAGACACGGTAGTGGAGCACAGCAACCCCCGACCACCCATCCCTGTTCTCACGGTCCGGCCTGCAAGGGCTGTAAAATAAAATATATCATTACTGTAATAAAATATCATTAATGAAATAAATAAACTTTTCTGTATGCCATCTGAATAGAAAAGTCATATGTTCCTGCTTGGATATGAACCCAAGTCCCTGACATGGAAAGTAGATGCCTTACCAGTTGAGCTATCTCTTTGACATTTTCATAAAGTCACCTATTGGATCTACACTTACAACTGATCTACAACATGCTATGTGTTAAACTACATGTACCTAGTTGTCACAATTATACATGTAGCTGTAGACATGCACAAATATATCTGAATGGATTTTTAGGGAATTTTCTGTTACATAAGTTTAAGTTATTTTGGTCGCAGTCGGACACTCTAATTCTGGTAAATGTGATAGTGGAGGTGCAGTATTCTGCTTTGCTGTTAGCGTCAACCGGCGCGGCCATATTTGTTTTGCTTAGCCAGGCGCTTGATACTATTGTGAAAACTAAGTCCCACCCTACAGCGCAGTATGGACACACGATTGGTCCGGCACATTTTAAGCCAGAGGTTGGACGGTTTGAACTGGAGCGGTGCAAGACGGATTCTCCTAAGTTTGGAAAACTCCAAATCTCGCGAGAATTCATTTTGCAGCACAATGTTACGATAGGTGGTGGCCTGCCACAATGTCTGGCCACAGAGTGTAGTGGGGATCTGTGCACTCATCACAGACAGAAAATCGCAAAGTGCTTCAGATCAAAACAAAACAAATCATAAAGTCATTAAATCACAATTATCTTTAAACAGAAATAAATTAAAATTAGAAAAACAAAGTCATTAAATTGTAAAATACCGTAAAACAAATGAAAGACTGTTACATCAATACATAAAGGACACTTATGCTAAAACTATTATTTTGGGGGCACTAATTCTGATCAGAACCAAACAAACTTGAACTTTTTAAGCAATTTTCTTGTTGTGATTTTATACTTTTGTTGATTAATATATATATATCTTAGAACAGGTTGTGATTTGTAATTTGAATGTCTCTGACACAGCAATAAAATTGCTTAGAATTTAGATGTATTTTATTTATAAGAAAGAATGATATTTGTTCTTTGTTGTTAGTTTTTGGGAATTATTTGAGCTATAGTTAATTTCCGTTTGCAACAGAAAACTTATATTTATTTACAGTGTTGGGCAAGTTACTTCAAAACTGTAATGCATTATTTATTACTTGTTACTCTCATTTTAAAGTAATTCATTACATTACAATATTACTGATTTTAAAATGCAAGGCATTACACTACTTTTGCATTACTTTAAGTTACTTTCACCAAAACAACTTCAGTATGAATTTGGTCATGTGACGCTCAGTGAGCTCATGACATATATGTGGAAGGTGATGTGGTGTCTGAGCTAGGGTTGCTGTTATAAACAGTTAGATATAATAACAGTGCTTTAAAATGATTGTTTATTAAATAAAAGCAACAACAATCTGCACTCTCAGCACGCTGCCATCTTATATTAACTGAGCAGGGAGTGAGGTGGTGGGGGCTCCAAGCCTATATTTGCCTTGGTCCCCAAATGCCTTGATACGGCCCTGGATGTGGGACTGACTTCTGGGGTGATCTGATTCTATCACATGTATAAATATTAAATGCTTATATATTATTGCTTTTCACTGGTAAAAATGTGTATTGGGGATAAATCTACCTACTTTTTATTTTTATTCTTGGGTGAATAATTTCCGGCCCTTTCTCTCTCTAACCTTCCTGCATACTGCATGTTTTCTCCGTCTTCCAGAAAAAACTGTTTCCTAGACTTCCTACTTTCTAACCATCAGCCAAAGGGATCTTCACATGCGCGGCGCTCCAGCAGCAATGAGTTGAAATCACCGGGGCACTGAACTCAGCTGAGGGAAAGCACGTCAGAAAAGCACAAAATACCAGAGAATATGCGCTGATATGAACGATCGCAAGTGAATTATTTTGTTTTAGTGGAGCGATTTTGTGAATGTTACAGCGGCCGCGTGCAGGACACAGCTGGAGTAGCTGAGCCGTTACCGCGGCGTCCTCTCTGCCCGCAAAGCTGAGTCCATAAATGACGTAATACATGCAGATACTGGATCTTTCTTCGGGTTTCCCGCAATTTGAATTTTTAAGGAACACATCTTGATTCTGGGTTTAAAAATGCATTGTAATTACCGCGTTTCTGACAATTGTACCGAGTAAATATTACCATTTTCTTTCCCTGTAATGCCTTACATTACCACAAAGCAATGCATTACAGTAATTAATTACTTTTGTACCGCATTACTCCCAACACTGTTTATTTATTGAAGTCTGATAAATAAGTGTTCTGTATTGTAAATGGTGAGTGTGGTGTTGCTGATCACAACATTTGAAGTATTAACTTAGAAATACGTCTTTCCCAGTTTCTAACTAATTTGGTTCAAAAAGGTGGGGAAGGGTATATGCAGGCCTACACTTAGCATAGCTCAGAGGTGCCTAAACTATATCTCCCATGAGTCTTAGCGGCTGACGTCACAATAAGGCAGGAAGTAAACATAACTAAGTGAGGTCAGAAACGCTCACTGTACCGTGACAGACCAAACAGGTTATTTATTTTAATTTTTATTGTTAATTTGTCGCTACGGACGTAGCCGCTCCGTCACTAATGGTGTAGCTGACGCGTTAGCATAATGCTAATTAGCCGAAGCTTGCTGTGTGCTATCTGACAAGATTATACGCAGTTTAAATAACCTCTGATCCTCAATTAGCCTTTGAATCCGGTTATATGTAATACACTGCGATGGCACCAAGTTTCATTCGGTTTTAGTTGGTTTAATAGCAATGTGTTTTTCAAAACAGGTGCTAGTTTAGGGTCTGGCCTAATGACAAACAAACATCTGTTGAGTGCTTGTAAACTCGTTTTTACATCGGTAGCAAATCCTTCCGTTGGTGGGTGTTTTGTGTTGTTTAATAGAACCATTAACAGCAGTAGATCTGACGTCGCTACCTTCAAAGTGGTGTAATGATTTAGTGCGTTAATGGTTATTTATTACTGAATCATCACGAGATTTGTGAACGTGAATAGTCGCGAAATTTAAAGTTGAGCTTTTCTGCTGCAGTCAGACTATTAATCTGATAGTTTATTTCTAACAGCAGAACGTGGAGCTGCAGCTGTTCAGACTCTCAGATTTAGGTGAAGTGTTTCTGAGCTTTCATTTGGATGTGATTTTTATGAAAAAGTACTTTAGTGGAGGCCTGAACCTTCATCTGCGTCTATGCAGGCTCTGTGAATCCCACACACGTATACGTCTGTCTCTCACGAATGTTACAAAATCTGTGTTTTATTCTGTGTTTTGTTTTTCAGGATGTGATGCGTTCCTGGCTAGTGTGATCGTGTTTGAGGAGGAAGAACATGGCTGATGTGTTGGGACAAAGAAGCTTGCTGGGCTTTGGTGTGCTGTTGGCATGGTTTGTGCTGTTTCACTTGCTGGTCAACGTCTGGCTTCTGTGTGTATTCACCAGCCTGCTGCTGGTGATCAGTGGTTGGTTCGGCTCGCAGGCCATTTTGCAGTCAAACACCATGATTCACCTGGAGAGATTCATCATCCTGGAACAGGTGCATGTACAATGAAGTCATAGTTTTTGCTTTTTATTTATAATAACAATCAGACAAATGCAAGATGACCCCAACATACATCGCCTCATATCCATCTACACATGACTTTGTTATGTTCCAGGTGCCTCCTTCTGCAGAGGAAGAGCAACATTTAGACAAGGAGATCCATAATACAGTGAAAAAAATCATCAGGGACTTTGTCACTTCCTGGTACTCTACTGTGTCCTTGGAGTGCCAATTTGAAATGGAAGTTGAAGAAGCCATGCTCTGCTTGGCCATGGAGCTGAAACAGCGTGCCAGATGTATCGATAGGAAAGTAAGAAGCTTAAAAACTTGTGCACACATGCAATGTATGTAAACTGGGAGAAGGCCAGGCCTCTGCCGAGACTTGAGTCTGAAAATCTGCAAAATACTTTTCCCTTTTTTGCCAAAAAAATTTGCCTCGCCCACGTGCTCGGAGTAGCGGTCATGACATCACAGCCGACAGACCACCCGTGTGCTCGATCACGTCTGCATTTCTAAGGCAGTGTGGAACGAACACAGCCAGGCTTGGGCGGGCGGGCGGAGTGGAGTGGAGCCGATGTTGGCGCATAATTGGCAAAAGTTCCCCCGTCTACTTCCAGTTCATGAGTCCCCAACATAAAAAAAAAGAATGAGTGATAAGTTATTTTCTGAGCCTGTGTGATATGTACCATGGATTTAACTTATGATGTCCGTGAGTTTTAAAAACACATTTTGATGCCACAAAGCCCTTTTTTTGACCGGTGGCAAAAGTTATTTTAGGTTTTGTGTGAAAACACGTAGAGGACTAGCCTAGAAATCTCGACCACCAGTTGCCAAAGCAAAATGATTTTGCTCTACATGTCAGTCTAGCCACTCTCTATTGGAACCTCCACAGCCCCGGCCAGTCTGGTGGCTGGCCAATCACTGCACTTTACTGGATTGGTGGGCCAATCACAGCACTCTGGCAGGATGCTATTGCAACTAAGATGGAGATGGCATGTTGGAAACCGCATTGGTATCAACTTTGGACTATTTAGATTTGGGCTTTTCTTTGAGTCAAGAGCATAAAGCGGTACTTAAAGTCTTGTTTCGGAGTATTTCTCTTTTCCGATGGCACCATCTAGTGGCTGACAAGCATATCACACTTTCCATTTTTTTAAGATGGCGACTTCACGCCGACAAACAACTAAAACACGTTGTTTTACGAGTATTATTCTCATTTCATGTTGTCTTCTCATATATTTATATTTTAAACACTTATTTGTCCGTGAAAAGTTCATAAATTCATCAACTCTGCATCAGCCGAGGTATTCCTTAAATTTGAAGCATGTAAGCGGTAGTCTAACGCTATTGGTTAGTTCTGGTCGGCACTCAGTTTCCTATTGCATGGAGCTCTGTGGGGCAGGGGGGCGTGCTTAGCAAAAAAAAAAAAAAGACGTATTGCTTACATCATATCCCAGTACATGACAAGATAATCACTTTTATGGATTTCTGGAAAATCATGCATCATTTCTGAAAGGGGAAAACTCCGGAAAGATACTTTAAGCAGTTTTTTTTAAGAAAAAATAATGTATTTTCATTTTCTTCAAAAAAGTATGGTGGACGTGACGTCCCCGTTGACTGACATCCGTTGCTGTGAGTACATCATGTTGTTTGTTGTCCAACAGCATGCAGAGACCATTTGAAAAAGAACCATAGATTCTGCCCCACGACTGAGAGCCATCATTGAGTCCTGGCCTGACCATAAATTCACATATGTAGGATGGCTTACCAGGCTAGTAGAGGACTACAAGTGCCTGGCGTCATCAAACCAGACAAGGAGAAAAACAATGGCTGTGAGTTTAGCGAGCTTCACATCCTTGTTCCAGGATGAAAGAAAGAACCTTGAACATGGAGCAAACCACCTGTCATGTCATACATTCAACTTGTAATTTGTAGATTAGGAATTTTTACAAGCTAATAAATGTCAAATTAGGTGACAAACATTCCAAACACACATAATTACAACAATTGTGTGATTCAGAGCGTAAGGCAAAGCAGATTAGAAAATAACTTTTATAGCCCCGTTCACTTCCATTCTGTTTAGTTTTCATTAGGGAGACCCATGAGCTGGGGAGGAGACCGCTCCCCGTTACTAGCTGTGTTTACTTAAGTCAAGCAATGGTGTAATTTATTTATCAGAAGATATCCCTTCCCTAGAGAAAAGGGCATAAATTAGCCATCTGATGCCTTGACTTTAATATTGGCTGTAGAAAACCCCTCACTGGTTTACCTCTACAGCTGTATTTTTAGTCGTTTGCTTTTATAGGCTATTTTAGTTTTGTCTCCTTGTATTTTGTATTGAATACATTTGCATATAGATCTTTTCCAAGCCATAATCATGGCCATGTTGTAGGTCTCAGCATGCTCCATTTCTACCAGACACCAATAGAAATAAGAATAATATGAAGTTTCAGACTTTAAAAACCAAACTTTTTTTTATTAATGAGTAATTATTCCCTGCAGGAACTGACCCAGAAGTTCCTTAACCTGCTGGGAGGTCACCTTCAGGACTATCTAAGAGCCAAGGAGCTGGTGGTAGAAAACCATCCCACAGAGAAGAACCAGCTGTGGAAAGCGTATTCCAGTGTCACTACGCCCCACATCACCATGAACGGTGACATGGAAGAACTCAACTATGTCAGAGCGGTTGTGGATTTGTTGTTGCATGTTTTGGTGCCATCGCCTCATTTAGAAACCCGTACGGGACGCTTTGTTGTTGGAGAGCTCATTACCTGCAACGTCCTCCTCTCTGTTGTTGCTAAGTTATCTGACCCAGACTGGTTGAACCAAGTTTTGATTGAAATTCTTGGTACATCCAGCACAGCACATGAAACAAGAGCAGAAGAGCCACCAACTTCTTCCCACCCTCCACCTTCCGCTGAGTCTGAGGAGGCTCCACCTCAGCAGGCAACACTTGCACCTGAGATGAATAGTGAGGTTTCTCCACCTGGGACAGAAATGGAGCAGATTGACACCACAGGCCTGGCTGTTCCTGAGCCCACTGCCCACGATGAGGCAGACTCTGAGGAGGTACATGTGTTTGCTGAAGAAGATGAAGATACTCAATCCTTTTTAAGGCATTACATGGGAGGGAGAAAGTTGAACCCTTTCTACCAGGAAAATGACTCAGACTTGGACTCTCCTTTAGCCAGCTATAAACCAAGTTCCACCGACTCGCTGCTCATGATGGGTCAACAAGAGGATCTGTATGATGGCTCCAAAGAGTTTCCTACAGCTGCTGAAAGCAGTAATGAAGTGGACTTGGAAGATGTCTCATGTCCTAAAGTCTTGGTAAATTCAATACTTGTGGAGTGTCCTGCTGACAGGGGTACATCTTTGGTCCAGAGAACAGAGGAGCCTTACAACATCAGCATCCTTCAGGAACAGAACAGAGAGGGTAGCTCCTTCGTGGAAAACCCAGACAGGAATCTGCTTTTAGGAGTAGAGCAGACTGGAACGGGTATTCCAAATGAACTGACTATCACAAGTCCACTGCAGACTGGTTCTCCAGTATCAACGTTCAGCTTTGAGCCCCTCAGCAGCCCTGAAGGACCAGTCGTCATCCAGAACCTTCGCATCACAGGCACCATCACTGCTAAGGAGCACAGAGGAACTGGCTCGCATCCCTACACGCTCTATACCATCAAAGTGAGTGACATGCTCTAAACCAGCTACTCTGTAATCCACTTGACTGGTAGTGTTCATCTGCAATGTCTCTAAATCACGTAAGATTCAAATGTTACAACCCAGAGATGACCTTAAAACCAGAACTGATTTTTTTTAAAGACGTTTTTGAAGGTTTATAGGTTCAGCCATGACAGTTTTACTTGGTTAACACTAGTGATGCACCAATATGAAATTTTTGGGCCGATACCAATATCCGATATTAACATCACTGTTATGGTCGATAACCGATATTTGCCGATACCGACATACCGTCATTAATACTTTTAATTTCAGCAGATTTTGTATAGAATGAAACTTATTAAAGCTGAATTTACGTTACTATGTTCCACACCACACACATTTACACTTCCAAGATGATTACAATCACTGTCACATGACTAAACAAATACACACCACCCCCTCTCCCTCTGAAACAGATAAACAAATGGAAACAAGATGGAAAAATATTGTTGTTAACATCAGCCCGGTTTTATTTATCACACCAATACCGATATGTTAAAACAGGACTAACATCGGCCGATACTGATATTGATGCCGATATATTGTGCATCCCTAGTTAACTAAAAGATCCTGTTACCTCCGTTGCTCGTTCATGCCACTTTGCGCTGTATAACATATGAAAGATCTGACCATACCTAACACAACGTGCCACCCAGCTCCTGGTGCAATCTACTGTCATCTCCTGTCTCGATTACTGCAATGCCCTTCTAACCGGTCTTCCAGCCTGGACTGTGAGACCTCTTCAAATGGTCCAGAACGCAGCGGCGTGTCTGGTCTTCAATCAGCCAAAAACAGCACACGTCACCCCTCTGTTCATTGAGCTCCACTGGCTACCGCTAGCTGCACGCATCAAATTCAAATTGCTAACATTAGCATACAAAGTCCGAGATGGTACGGCTCCCATCGACCTGAATCCTCTTGCCAAGGCTTACGTCCCGGCCCGGCTGCTCCTGTCATCACAGGATCGTCGGCTAGCAGTGCCTACACCACGCTCAGGACAATCCAGACTCTTCTCATGCATCGTTCCACAAATGTGGAATGACCTTCCATGCACTACCAGAACAGGGGCTTCCTTTTTGACTTTCAAGAAACTCTTGAAGACCCTGCTCTTCAGAGAGCATCTTCTAAACTAGCACCCTCCCTGCACCCGTCGCCCCTCTCTACCGTCCACTCCTTTGTTCCCTCCTCTCCATGATTGATGTCAAGTTGTTGTTGTTGTTAGCCTCAAGGGCAAAATGCCGATTATCACTTGTAAGTCGCTTTGGACAAAAGCGTCTGCTACATACATAAACATAAACATAAACTAAAGGCACACAGACACATGACCAGGAACACGGCAGGGTTCACTTCTTGCTGTTAGCTTTTAGGCCTTCTCTTGTTTCACTGTTATTGTTGGTGAAGTCGTGTGGAACATAGCATAAAAAATAACCCCCCCAAAAAATAAAATAGGAAAAATGTTCCCGCTTTAAGTGTTGGCTAGCTCATTTTCTGTTATTATTCTTTAGGCGTTTAAACACCAGTTAATCACACACAATTCTGTCTGAAGGAACCGGATCCGTTGATTGTGTTCCTGTCAGTTTTTCCACACCGAGTATCTAAATAGTAATAATTACAGATTATTTATGAGTCCAATCATCTGCATTAGACATAAATCCACAGGGGTTCCAGTTTACATGACGTGTTTTAAACATGTTTTCTTCTGAGAGATGTGGAAACGGAGGAAACGGTTAATTAAACGTACAATCATTACAGAAGGCTTTATGGAAGGTGAAAGAATGTAAAGAACTTGTTTTAGTTCTTTAAAGGTGAGAAAGGCATCGCCCTGTCCTGGTGGTCTGGTAAATGTGATAGTGGAAGTGCAGTAGTCGTGGCCAGATGTGGCCCAGGTAGGGCAGAGCAGGCTTCATGAGGTTGTTCTTGGTGCAGTTTGGGGTTTTTGTTCTGAAGCCTCACATGAAAGGGTCTGCCAGCGCTGCTTGATGTGCAGATTTGATCTGTTACCCAACAGCCGCTCTAGGAAATGGAAAAAGCTCCTCACTATCAGCTCTGATTGGAACCAGAAGAAGTGAGGCTTGAATGAAAGACTAGTTTGTCACACCAGCAAATGAAATGTGTAAAATTTCAGTTCAGTTCATTTTTACTTCAAACATTTCACACATGTATCATTACAAAATATAATTCCATCATTTGTTTGAAAAGGAGTAGGCAGAAGTATTTACTTATTTGTCCGTACCCCCAAGTTTTACCTCTTATTCATTTAATTTTCTTTCAATCTTAAATTAAACAAACAACATATGAAAAAATATATGTATAAAAAACAAAACAACATATGGAAAACAGAGAATGTGTAAATTTGCAGATTCACCAGTTATGGAGAAAAAAGAAAAACCAAACAAACCAAAAAACATCGAAAAAGAAGCACAGCAGCATAACCAGCCACATTACCGTCCTGGTTTAACCCTGTTTTCTTCATTCTTATACTTATTTAAAATTAGGTTTTTATATTTTACTTTAAACTGGTTTATTTTTTAACTTTCTTTGATCTCTTCTGTTAGACTGTCCCATAATTTAACTCCTGCAATTGTGATTGACATAGTTTTTAAAGTTGTTCTAGCACTTTGTATCTTTAAATTACACTTCCCTCTTAAGTTACACCCACCTTCTCATTCTTTGAACAATGAACAGATTTCTTTTGGAAGCAATTTATTTCTTACTTTATACATTATTTGCGCTGTTTTGAGCTTCACCATTGTCTAACAGAAAATTTACTAATATAATTGCTTTGTTTCAGTGGTCTCTTTTTAAATCTACTAGTAAAAATGTTGTCTTATAGATGGTTTCATTGTGCTGAGCTGGGATTGTGTGTAGCTTAAAACCTGCTGACCACAGCCACTCACATACTCTTGCTTAGAGCTGTGCTTTAATGTGACGCTGATCCAGAACGGTCCTCTCTGTGTAACGTGTATCAGACGTGAACAGTGTGAATGCCTCACCTGCAGCTGTTTTGGTCTTCAGTATGAGACATCAGTGGGTTGTGAGACCCCAGGAAGCATCCAGCCAAGCTCTGAGGATGTAGAAGTCATACAAGCCAGTGGTGAGAATCCGTTGTCCATCCAGCCTGTAGCCTATCACATGGTCAACAGGCGATACAGCGAGTTCCTCAACCTGCAGACTAGGCTGGAGGAGAAAACCGAACTGCGGAGACGTATCAAAGGTTTTGTCTTCTGTTCTGCTTGAGTCAGCTTTTAAAGGGTGATGATTTGGAAAGCCATGCACACTTTTTGAATTTCTCTGATTTGTTTGGTCTTTGATCTGTTCCAGGTGTGAAAGGCCCAAAGAAATTATTTCCAGACATGCCGTTTGGAAACATGGACAGTGACAAGATCGAGGCCAGGAAAGGTTTCCTTGAGACCTTTCTAAAGGTCGGTGAGCTTTAATTTCATCTCCCCTGTTTTTTTCTGCTCTACTGTCACACTTACAAATGTACTGCTGGGTCTGGTTATCTTCCAGCAACTATGTGCCATTCCTGAAATATCCACCAGTGAGGAGATGCAGGAGTTCCTTGCTCTCAACACAGATGCCAGGATTGCTTTTGTTAAAAAGCCTTTCATTGTGTCACGCATAGACAAGGTAGGACTTCGATTCTGATCAGGTCATTTTCTTTTCCGGTTCACCTGTGTGCAAAATAATTGTTCTAATGTGGTGTAGCAGCACAAATAAAAGTATGTATTCATACACAATCCTGATTTATTTCCTCTGATTTAGCTGTTTTTGTAAAAAATTATGCATAAATAAATAAAACATAGTATGATTATTTTGTGTGTATTATCCAGGCTCTGCACCATGGCTGGGTGGCTTGTTGTGTTGCACAAAAATATAACTTGTGCTAACTTACCTCAGACTAGTTAACATGTCAGTCACGGGTTCCTTCTCCGATCTGCTGCAGGTGATAGCCAAATAATCAACATTTCATTGACTTCCATTGTTTCAGTATTGTGTATTTGAAGTCCAGTCATTCTTTGTTAAATGTTCCTCCACATCCAAACTCAGATTGTTTTTCCACAGATCAGATTTATTTCTGGTGACATCTTCATTGTTAAAACTTGTGAGGCTGATGAGACTTGTCTCTGGACAATAATGTATAAATCTGTGTGTATGTGTGTTTCTGTCTGTAGATTGTGGTGAATGCTATTGTGGACACCCTGAAGACTGCATTTCCTCGGTCAGAACTCCAGAGTCCAACTGAGGACAATGAGGCAGAGGTGGATGGAGGGAAGTTGTGCACGGAGAAGAAGAGTAGGTATGATTGGTATTTTGTTTCTTATCTGACTTGCTAGGAGAGGGTTGATTCAGCTACATAAGTTGTTTTCTGTAGATGTGTCTTTTCAAATGAAGTGCGTTAGCTGGATTTGTGTTAGAATGTTGAAAAATACTTCCCTAGTATAAAGGGATATATTTACTACAAACTTGAGGCTTTTAATTACCTTTGTCTCCATGTTATATTAAAAAACTTTTTATTTAAAGTTTATTTATTTTTTTCAAATTTATATGAGTCATGACTCAAAGTATCATAATAAAAGCGGGACACTTATGTTGAGAGATGGCAGTAGGATATAAGACATGAACACCAGCCCGACTTAGCAAATCTACAAGAACATCTTGGAATTCAAAAAGCTGATGGATATACAACCTTTTGACCTGGGTGGATCTACACCATGGCTGGGTGGATCTACACCATGACTGTGTGAACTTACACCATGGCTGTGTGGATCTACACCATGGCTGTGTGGATTTACACCATGGCTGTGTGGATCTACACCATGGCTGTGTGGATCTACACCATGGCTGTGTGGATTTACACCATAGCTGAGTGGATCTACACCATGGCTGGGTGGGTGGATCTACACCTTGACTGGGTGGATCTACACCAGCGGTTCCCAAACTTATTTAGCCGCGCACCCCCTTCTATGTCCCGACCATGTCGATGCACCCCCCAGCCCCCACATCAGGGCATGGCTATATATATATATATATATATATATATATATATATATATATATATATATATATATATATATATATATATATATATATATATATATATGTACCGTAAATCCTCTAATACAGGCTGGTATTCAATTACAGGCCGGGTCTCCAATTTTGGCCGGTGTCGGAGTCAGCAGAGGTAAATAATGGCCGGTCTCTTATTGTGGCCGGGTGGAATGTGGTAACAAGCAAGTATGAGTGTCCCAGCGGCAGGGTTATAATCCCCAAATCAACCAGCAGGAGGCAGTAGAGGTTCACGCAGACCTCTATTAGGCTTTTTCTTCAACGCTTTGTAACGCTACAGACACGATCCTCTATCACGCTCCTACCACACAGAGTCACGGTGTCAGTTAACCATGCTAATTCAACCCGCTCCACAGAACACACATCACCTTCCCTGTGGCTTACATAACACTCACACAACACGCAAATCAACACATAGGAACTAGCAGAACGATAGGAAACACATATAACACAATACCCAGAATGCACCTGGCTTACAACCCCAGCCAGGTCATTACACTATCAAGTTCAAAGAGAACGTGCTGATTATGCTGCAGAACACTCTGGAGAGCAGCAGTAGGGGGTGTATGAACTAGTCAACTTCACTATAGTGACTTTTTATGCCTGTCGTCGACTAGTCGCTGTCACGTGATAATGACCGGCAAGATGCAGCCCTTGGAAAAGACAGCAGCCTGCTGTCAGCAGGTGACAAGCTCCTGCGCTCGGGGGGGGGGGGGCAACGCGCTGTGCCAGACCGTAGGTACTGACACGCGATCGTTCATGTCGGTTCATTTCCTTTAATGTTTTCTGTCTTTTATTTGCGCCTGATGTGTATCGCCGCTGTGGAGTGGGGCGCATCAACTTGTCCTCCGACGCACAGATCACTGATGCGGCCGGCAAGCAGGGAGCGCTCCGCTGTTTTCGCGGTCGGTAGATCTGCCTCCTGAGCACGGCCACAGTAACAATCAGGTGTCGCCACCTCAAAAACTAATTTAACACGCGATCGTTCATGTCGGCTCATTTCCTTTAATGTTTTCTGTCTTTTATTTGCGCCTGATGCGTTTTGCTGTGGAGCGGGGCGTGCATCACCTTGTCCTCCGACGCACTGATCACTGATACGGCCGCCAAACAGCGAGCGCTCCGCTGTTTTTGCGGTCGGTAGATCTTTTAGAACTGCAGTTCAAAGGTAACTCATGAGGTGAATATATATGAACCCAGGTAGCAGTTTTTCTTTAGGATTGAGAGGAGATGCAGGAAGATAATAAACAGACAGGACAGAAAAATAGTCAAATAAAAACAAGTTAGTTTTTGTACCTGGTGGTTGCAACAAACAGACACCATTGAAGGTAATCAGAAGTGAGGAACAGAAAATGAAATAATTATTTTAATGTTTAGAGCAGCAGGAACTCTGAGAGGCTGCAGGCGCATCAGTAAGTTTGCAGCCGCTGCGCAGGGGGAGGGGGGAGAGGGCTGAAGCAGGAACTACCGTTGTTAAAAGAAATGTGTTTAACTTTGAAAATGTGGGCACAATTTTAATTGTCAAAAACTCCAGCGAACCATTAGTTCATTTTGCTCAAATAGAAATAGAGGCCTGCCTCTAATACTGGCCGTCCTTCCAATAAAGGCCTGGAGCTTGAGTCAAATACAGGCCCGGGCCTGTATTAGAGGATTTACGGTATATGTATATATATACACCACCATGGCTGTGTGGATCTACACCTTGACTGTGTGGATCTACACCATGACTGTGTGGATCTACACCATGGCTGTGTGGATCTACACCATGGCTGTGTGGATCTACACCATGGCTGTGTGGATCTACACCATGACTGTGTGGATCTACACCTTGACTGTGTGGATCTACACCATGGCTGTGTGGATCTACACCATGGCTGGGTGGATCTACACCATGACTGTGTGGATCTACACCTTGACTGTGTGGATCTACACCTTGGCTGGGTGGATCTACACCATGGCTGGGTGGATCTACACCATGGCTGGGTGGATCTACACCGTGGCTGGGTGGATCTACACCGTGGCTGGGTGGATCTACACCTTGACTGTGTGGATCTACACCGTGGCTGGGTGGATCTACACCGTGGCTGGGTGGATCTACACCGTGGCTGGGTGGATCTACACCGTGGCTGGGTGGATCTACACCGTGGCTGGGTGGATCTACACCTTGACTGTGTGGATCTACACCGTGGCTGGGTGGATCTACACCATGGCTGGGTGGATCTACACCTTGACTGTGTGGATCTACACCTTGACTGTGTGGATCTACACCATGGCTGTGTGGATCTACACCATAGCTGAGTGGATCTACACCATGGCTGGGTGGATCTACACCTTGACTGTGTGGATCTACACTGTGACTGTGTGGATCTACACTGTGACTGTGTGGATCTACACCGTGGCTGTGTGGATCTACACCGTGGCTGAGTGAATCTACACCGTGACTGTGTGGATCTACACCGTGGCTGTGTGGATCTACACCGTGACTGTGTGGATCTACACCGTGGCTGTGTGGATCTACACCGTGGCTGTGTGGATCTACAACATTGAAGGCACAGCCAACATGGATATGAATATCTAACTTGACTCTAATCAATAGAAAAGATTCAATAAACTATTTATTTAGTTACATCAACAACAAAGCTCACTACAAAAGTGTTCTGGGATAAAGGAACAGTTAACAAACCCTCAGACATCATGTTTTTTGTGTATAGATTCTCTAAAGATTGCAGTGTTTAAATGTTTATGTGTAATTTATGTGGTGGGTTTGATCATCTACTGTATTTGTTTAAATGCTTCTAGGTCTCGTCTGAAACCCTCCGGTAAGAACATCCCGTTTCTGAACGGCTCAGACATTAAACCAACAGTTCTGTTTGGTTGGGACCAAACCAACAGAGTGAGTCACCTGACAAATAGTTCCACCTTGATTTTTCTATTGGAAAATTGAAAAAAGTATCTATTGGATACTTTTTTTTTTATCAAACAATACCACTGATATTAGTAAAAAAGAAAAAAACAATCTTTACTGACTCCAGTCACTTCTTTTTCTATTTGGATTCTCTTGCTTTTCTCACACAGGTTTTTAATGGGATGCTTCTGGAAGATTTACAGGCCTTTATCACTGAATTGGAGAAGCTTTCAATCAGAAAGGTGGTGGAGATGGAGGGTAGCCCAGTGCTGGGTCAGGAAGTTGCTTACATGTATCCTGACAGGAGGGGAAAGCAGAGTCAGGGACATGGTAAGGAAGATTCGTTTTGTCCTGATGTGGGTTTAAAGACATCCTGGAGCAACTTGAAAGTTTGTTTCAATATATAAAACTTAAAAACCATCAACATGTTGGAGAACTATAAATCACTGTGGACAATCGACTTTTAAAGCCTAATTTAGGGGACTGAACAGGTTAGCTGTTCCTTTATTGCTCAAAAAATGATGTTACTAATCCATTCTAAGAAAACATCTAATCATTCACATGAAGTAGATTTGTTATTATCCTAGCCAAGGCTGCCCAAAGTGCAGTACATGATAAAATCATAGATCATATACATTAAATTAGAAGCAACCTATAAGATCATGCTAAAAATAGATGTCACATGATGCAAAACACCCAAAAGGCCCTTCAAACAATAAAATCAAAATGCACAAAACTCTTAAAAACAATAAAAAAAAAAACAAAAAAAATATATATTCCAAGATATAACCAGAAAATAACAGCAAAACCAGAAAACAAAGAAAACCAGAAGGAAGTTAACTAATTTGTAATACTGCTTCCATTTAGCATTAAAACTCCAGACAGTAGATGACTGTTTAATATCTAGTGGGAATTTGTTCCACTCTTCAGGCCAGTATTGCAAAGGCTCGCTCCCCTCAAGACCTGCAGTTAAACCTAGGCTCGACCAACATATCTGTCAGGGACTTGCACAAACCAGCCAGAGAAGCACTGCTGATGAGTCTGAAAACTCATTTTATTTTGGAGAAGCTTCAAAATTAACATGAACTTCACCTAATCAATGTTAATTAGTCAGAATGACACCAGCACAAGACACACTATCCAGGAAAAGGAGAGGTTGCGTAGAAACATACCTAATTAAAAGCTCTGCAGGATAAGGTGGCGCTGTTCCGGCAAGTGCCTGGAAAACATAAACCAGGACTTTCTTTTCGAAACTATTCTTTACATGCAACCACTGCAGAGCATTAAGAACTGGAGATATGTGCTCTCATCTTTTTACCCCATAGATGAACCTGGCTGCAGCATTGCAGACTGCTATTGCAGACTAAGGCCCTGTCCACACGTAGCCGGGGATCTGCCAAAACGTAGATATTTTTCTACGCTTTGGCCTGTCATCCACACGAAAACTGAGTTTTGTCACACGAAAACGGATCTTTTTAAAAACTCCGGCCAAAGTGAAGATCTGCGTTTTCTCCGTTTTGGTTGTCTGCGTGTGGACGGACAAAACCGGAGTTTTAAGGTCCGCAACGTCACTTTCCGCGACAAAAAAAATGCTGACATCACGTGTGCGACCTGTGTTTACACTAGCCGGCATCATGGAAGCCCTCAGAGCTGCGCTCTGTCACTACCTGATCCATCAATTGTCCAAGCGCTTTTTGCTTGTTTGTTTTTGCAAGCGGACTTACTGCTCCTTGCGGAAGACCACAGACAAAGGACGAGGTTAAGAACGGGGGAAGTACTGCCGCCTACAGGTCTGGCAGCCTTGATAGTACAAACGCATCCGTCACAGTCTCTAAATGCTTTCTAGAAATGACTTGACTTTAGATAGGCGGTGTAGCTGAAAGATGCAGGATCTGACTATTGCAGTCACTTGGGCATCAAATGACAAGGCAGAGACTAGTTTTACACCCAGATCAGTGATTACAGTTTGTTCATATGGGCTCAGTGACATGAGGCTGACAGTCATTGCGAGTAAAAACTATGACCTCTGTCTTAAAGTTAAAGTCCCATTAGTTGTCACACACACAGGTGTGTGTGCGAAATTTGTTCTCCGCATTTGACCCATCCCCTAGGGGAGCGGTGAGCTGCAGACACAGCTGTGGTCGAGAACTATTTGGTGGTTTAACCTCCCAATCCAACCCCTTAATGCTGAGTGTCAAGCAGGGAGGCATTGGGTCCCATTTTTCCAAAGTCTTTGGTATGACCCGACCAGGAATCGAACCCCTGATCTCCCAGTCTCAGGGCAGACACTCTACCACTAGGCCACTGAGGCGAGGCGAGTCTTGCCCAATGACCCCTGACTTGGTGGCAAATAAATTTGACAGCCGTCGGCATATAAAGGAAATTTACATTGTACTTCTGAAACAACATTCCCAGGGGGAGTACCGTATTTTCTGGAGTATAAGTTGCTCCGGAGTATAAGTCGCACCAGCCATAAAATGTATAATGAAGAAGAAAAAAATATATAAGTCGCATTTTGGGGGGACATTTTATTATTTTTCGTACAAAATCTGAGACCAAGCGTTTCACATTGCAAGACAAGTACCGGTAACAATAACAGAATGAACAACCAGGGCGCAACAGCGCACCACGGTCTCCAGCAGAGGATGGCGGTGTTTCAAACCCTCCCAGCGGGCGGGGAGAGCTCATTCCTGGGCCGGAGCCGGCCCGCAGCACCCCGCCACAGGCTGCAGTAGGTGATGGCTGTGTTTGAAACCCTCCCAGCGGGATAGGGGAGCTCATTCCTGGGTCGGAGCTGCCCGGCCCGCAGCAGCTCGCCACAGGCTCCAGCAGGTGATGGCGGGGCAGAGGAACTGAAACCTGGACCGGAGCCAGTCCACAGCAGTGTGCCACTGTCTCCAGCAGGTGATGGCGGGGCAGAGGAGCTTATTCCTGGTCCAGAGCCGGTCCGCAGCAGCGCGGTACACACAGGGTTCCCACGCGTCCTGGAAAACCTGGAAAATGATAGTCCAATTTTCCAGTCATGGAAAACACATGGAAAATGGGGGGAATTGCAAAATGTCCTGGAAATTTTTGAGTTGTCCTGGAAAATAATTTCCCCTCCTTGTGGATAAACAAACAGATTAAACATTTTGGGCAATATTGGGCTGTAGCGCTTCTCCTTTAATTTCTGCATCTAGCTGGCACAGCGCCCCACATGACGCTTCCAACCAATCAGATTGCATATTCCCCTTCAGTTCCAGTTCCACTTCTGTTTTTCCAACTGTCTTTTTGGCTAGATTTACAGATTTTTCACCCCTAGATTTATTTCTCTAAAGAAGGGCCAAAAGTAGCGACTCGGTTCACGAGTATTGCTTTATCTCAGTTTATAGAGCGAGAGGTTTTTCTCCTTCTCTCTGCTGAGTGACAAAGGAGCAGCGGAGAGCTTTTGTTTTTTTCACTCATGCGATGAGACGAGCGAACATGAGGAGAGCTTCGGGATAGCAACGGATAGCAGGTAGTCTACCGGACCCGCGCTCCTCTCAGTAATTCATACTTGTTCTATCGTCCAACAGCAGAAACAAAAATATGTGAATGATAAAAATGTCATGAATTCGATTCTATCAAAATACTAAGTATGTGCTCAGAGGACAGAGCCTCAGCTGTTCATACTGTTTTTAGCTAGCTACACAGACCACAGCCAGGAGGCAGTGAGAACTGAAGACTGGCATGGTCATTTGAACAAAGTTGTTAACGTAATTAAATTGAATTCAACACGGCTAAATTAATAACTAGAATGATTTTAAGTGGTAACTATATATTTATCATAGTAATGCTACGTACAGTCCAGACTAAAATGGTAGCGAACAACTACAAGTACTTATCTCTGAGGTAGAAGAAAAATATTTTTCAGGTCCAATATGTCTGTGGTGTTAGCGGGAGATATTAGCCTAGTCATCTACCCTGAATCTTGTTTCTGGATGACTGGACTAACCTAAAATGACCAATACTGGAACAACAAAATGCAGTTTAACATCCAACTATGTGAAATAAGCAGTAAAATGTAATGTGGTGTGTACAGTAAGTATAATACATAGAATATGAAAGATATGAAAGAGCTAAGGTTTGAAAAGCAGGCCTAATTTATTGAATAAACAGTCAATATAAACAGTAACAATCTTTCAAAATATGTCTTTGTGTCCTTTATAGGCAGGAGTGAGTGATGTCAGGAAGACGGTGCAAATTCAGAACTTTTCAAAACTGGCTTTTTGCTAGCCCCAAGACTCTCTGCCTGTGTGTTGGGGTTTACCCCGGTGGACGAGAGGGTAGCTTTCCTGTGCCTTCGGGTCGGGGAACGTGTCCTGACTGTAGTTTGCGCTTATGGGCTAAATATCAGTTCAGAGTACCCACCCTTTTTGGAGTCCCTGGGACGAGTGCTAGATAGTGCTCCATCAGGGGACTCCATTGTCCTGCTGGGGGACTTCAATGCTCACCTGGGCAATGACAGCATGACCTGGAGGGGTGTGATTGGGAGGAACGGCCCACCTGATCTGAACTCGAGTGGTGTTTCATTATTGGACTTCTGTGCAAGCCGCAGTTTGGCCATAAGGAACACCATGTCCGAACATAAGGATGCCCATCGTACACTTGGTACCAGGGTAGCCTTGGTCGCAGGTCGATGATAGACTTTGTAGTCTTATCATCTGACCTACGGCCGTATGTTTTGGACACCCGAGTGAAGAGAGGAGCGGAGCTGTCAACTGATCACCACCTGGTGGTGAGTTGGATCAGATGGCAGGGGAAGATGCTGCGTAGACCTGGCAGACCCAAACACATAGTGAGGGTCTGCTGGGAACGCCTGGCAGAAGAACCTGTCAAGACGGTCTTCAACTCCCACCTCCGGCAGAGCTTTGACCATGTCCTGCGAGCAGTGGGGGACGTTGACTCCGAGCAGGCCTTGTTCCACTCTGCGATTGTTGAGGCGGCTGTTGCTAGCTGTGGTCACAAGGTGGCCGGTGCCAGTCGTGGTGGTAACCCCCGTACCCGCTGGTGGACACCAGAGGTTCGGGGAGCCGTCAGGCTGAAGAAGGAGGCCTACAAGGTGTGGCTGGTCTGTGGGTCTCCGGAGGCAGCAGACAGGTACCAGTTGCCGAGGCAAAATCTCGGGTGTGGGAGGAGTTTGGTGAGGCCATGGAGAAAGACTATCGATCGGCTCCAAAGAGGTTCTGGCAAACTGTCCGGCGCCTCAGGAGAGGAAGGCAGCAACTCGCTCACACTGTTTACAGTGGGGATGGGGAGCTGCTGACGTCAACTGGGGCTATAGTCGGACGGTGGAAGGAATACTTTGAGGAGCTCCTCAATCCCACCTACGCGCATTCCGAGGAGGAACCAGAGCCAGGAGACATGGAGATGGACTGTCCAATCTCGGGGGGCAGAAGTTGCTGAGGTAGTCAAACAACTACACAGCGGCAGAGCCCCAGGGGTGGATGAGATTCATCCTCAAGGCTATGGATGTTGTAGGGCTGTCGTGGTTGACACGTCTCTGCAACATTGCGTGGTCATCGGGGGCAGTTCGTGTGGAGTAGCAGACTGGGGTGGTGGTCCCCATCTTTTAGAAGGGTGACCAGATAGGGGGATCACACTCCTCAGCCTCCCTGGAAAAGTACTGGAGAGGAGGGTCCGATCGATAGTCGAATCTCAGATTGAGGAGGAGCAATGTGGTTTTCGTCCTGGCCGTAGAACTGTGGACCAGCTCTATACCCTTGCAAGGGTGATGGAGGGGGCATGGGAGTTTGCCCAACCAATCCACATGTGTTTAGTGGATTTGGAGAAGGCTTATGACAGTGTCCCCAGGGGCACTCTGTGGGGGACGCTCCAGGAGTATGGGGTGGGTGGCTTTCTGTTGAGGACCATTCAGTCCCATTACCAGAGGAGCGTGAGTTAGGTCTGCATAGCTGGTAGTAAGTTGGACCTGTTCCCGGTGAGGGTTGGACTCCACCAGGGCTGCCCTTTGTCATCGGTTCTGTTCATTGCCTTTATGGACAGAATTTCTAGGCGCAGCCGTTGTGTGGAGTGTGTCGAGTTTGATGGCAGGAGAATCTTGTCTTTGCTTTTTGCGGATGATGTGGTCCTCCTAGCTTCATTCAGCTCTGACCTTCAGCTCCTCCTGGGTAGGTTCGCGGCCGAGTGTGAAGCGGCTGGGATGAGGATCAGCACCTCCAAATCTGAGACCATGGTTCTTGACCGGAAAAGGGTGGCTTGCCAACTCCGGGTCGGGAGAGAGGTCCTACCTCAAGTGGAGGAGTTTAAGAATTTCAGGGTCTTGTTCACGAGTGAGGGTAGGAGGGATCGGGAGATCGACAGGCGGATTGGTTCGGCGTCTGCAGTGCTGCGGATGTTGAGCCGGTCTGTCGTGGTGAAGAGGGAGCTGAGCCAGAAAGCCAGGCTCTCGATTTACCGGTCAATCTACGTCCCAATCCTCACCTATGGTCATGAGCTTTGGGTAATGAGCGAAAGAACGAGATCGCGGATACAAGCGGCCGAAATGAGTTTCCTCCATAGGGTGGCCGGGCTCAGCCTTAGAGACAGGGTGAGGAGCTCGGACATTCGGGAGGGACTCTGAGTAGAACCGCTGCTCCTCCGGATCGAAAGGAGTCAGTTGAGGTGGTTTGGGCATCTGGTCAGGATGCCTCCTGGACGCCTCCCTGGGGAGGTGTTTCGGGCATGTCCTGCCAGCAGGAGGCCCCCGGGTCGACCCAGGACACGTTGGAGAGGTTACATCTCCAATCTGGTCCGGGAACGCCTTGGGGTCCTGGTGGAGGTGGCCGGGGAGAGGACGGTCTGGAGCTCCCTAGTTGGGATGCTGCCCCCGCGACCCAGACCCGGATAAGCGGAGGAAGACGACGACAACAACGATTTCATTCAGCACAGTGGATTAACCTGGTTCAGTTGCTGAGCAGAACAAAAACAGGACATGGAGATGACTTGATGATGCCACAATGTCACACCTCTGGTATGAACTAGAGAATAACTTCTTTTTTAGTTGTGTTGCATTGTAAGTAGAGGAAAGCAGGTGGGCTTGTGAAAGACAAAAATCTTTCCACAACTATATTGTCAAAATAACGGTGTAGGTAGGTACAATATCATTTCTGTTTCTAAATATATCGGGATATCGGCAAACTGTAGTTATGATAACTGGACTTGTACACAGGAAAAGTCCTGGAAAATAATTTCAAGAAAAGAGTGGGAACCCTGTACACATTATTTGGTATATAAGTCGCTCCGGAGTATAAGTCACAGGACCAGCCAGACTAAGAAAAAAAGTGCGACTTATAGTTCGGAAAATACGGTAGATAGATGTAACAAAGCAAAGGGCCTAAGACAGACCCCTGAGGATACCCCCATTTCAGAGGAGTTCATTCAGGTTTGATGACCTCTGAGCATGGACAGCTCTCTTTAACTTACATCGCAGATTTTCAGTTATAGTTAGGTCTGGGGACTGAGGTGGCCATTCCAGAACATTGTCATGGCGCAGCTTCCGCTTTGCCAATGATTTGGTCTCCAGAATCTGCTGATATTGAGTGGAATCCATGCGTCTTTCAACTTTAAAGATTCCCAGTCCCTGCACTGGCCACACAACCCCACAGCATGATGGAACCACCACCATGTTTTACTGTAGCTAGCAGGTGTTTTTCTTGGAATGCTGTGTTCTTTTTCCTCCATGCATAACGCCCCTTGTTATGCCCAAATAACTCCGTTTTAGTTTCATCAGTCCACAGCACCTTATTCCAGAATGAAGCTGGCTTGTCCAAATGTGCTTTAGAATACCTCAAAGAAAATATTCAAAGAGGAGGGAAACTTACAGCTGGCCCCTTAAATACTCTTTCTCATAACTGGATTCACCTGTGTATGAAGGTCAAAGGTCACTGAGCGTGCCAAACCAGTTTTGTGTTCCAACAATTAGTTCCAAAGGTTTTGGAATCAACAAACTGACACCAGTTCCCACATTTATGCACCTGCCTAATTTAGCTTAACCAATTGTTGCACACTTTCTGTAAATCCTATAAACTTTATTTCACTTCTGAAACATCACTGTGTGCGTCTCCTATATGATATATTTAACTGACATTTTTATCATAACAAACGATTTATACAGGAAAATCATGAAGATTAACAAAACTGCTCAAACTGTGTTTGTTTTCAAGCCATGTCGATATCAATTTCAAAGTCCACTTTACAAGTTATTTATTTTTCAAATATATGATTGAGGTATCTTCTGATTAATTAAAAACGACTGAAAATTATGGTTTCTGCAGATGTAGCAGAAACTTGTTTGCTTGTTTTATATTCCTTGCAAAAGCTGCAGCATCTGAGTTCAACCACAAGAGAGCAGTGCTACAGTAATGTTATGATGTGGGGCAGATGCCGCTACATGTGTAATCAGTTTGCATTTGAACAACTTTACTTGCAATGCAGTAGTTATTATAATTGTGTTTCATGTGTTTGTTGTCTTTGTAGGGGAGATGGATCTGGCTGAAGTGGCTCTAAACATCCTGTGTCTGCTGATGAGGCAGCAGTGGAGCTGGTTGTGCAAGGAAAGCCTTCAGAGGACTGTCAGGTTGCTGTTTGGCACCCTCATCAACAGGTGACACCATCAAAATGATTTAATACCAGTGAGATGCAACACTTCACACTGGTCAAAGTGTTCGTAAACGTTCCTTCTTTTTTTGTCAAACAAGTAACACATCAAGCCACAACAGACGTATGTCACTGTTGTTAACAAACACCTTAAAAAACAGTTTAAATAAAATCGGTCTGTCTTCTACTTAAATGGATTTTCCAGCTCAATTGAAGTGTGTTTCTGTTTAAATGTTTCAAATCAAATCTATCCTTGAAAGCTTCCTGGACGACCTCGGCTTGGAGAAAAGCCAAAAGCCTCCTTTTGAAATCAGATCCGCAACACTGAGCCGGTATCAGGGATCTTTAGGTCGTTTATAAGTGGTCGGACCGTGGCGGTAATGTGGCACAATCGTGTCCTTTGTTTTTTAGTATGTTTATATTGCTGGCTGGAGCTCCAGACAAGTGCATAAACATTCGAATTGTTTTTGTTTTTGACACTTTGAAGTTCAGTAAGAGTCAAACTGTGTTTTATTTACTTATCAGAGGACAGGTTGACCTTTTGAATTCAATACAAACAGCAGAAGATCTAAAGAAATGTGTAGACTTTCTTGCCTGGGCCACATATGGAGAAATTTGGTGGTGAACAGTAAAAATCATAAATTTGTCCACTTTTCTCCAAAATGAAACCCCGATATCACAGAAAGCATGATTATTTGTTGCAGGTGTTACAGAATCAAAAACTGTGATTTTGAACAGAAGTCAATGGGACGTTTTTGTCCGCTAAGATCAATGACTTGCTACACAAAAACTATTGATGCAATTTTTTAAATTTTTTAGATATTTCATAACACGACAAAGACTGATTTATAATAAATGCCCCAGAAAGAAAAAGTTATTATTTTTTTTAGAAAATAACAAATGTTTTTTTTAAATATAGATTATAGCAATGACTTTGAGTATTCAAACTGGCATTTCAAGGGTTAAAAGCCTCAAAATGATTGAAATTTTGAGTAACAGTTTGAGTAAGGCTGAAGCTGTTTAACAGACCTATGAAATAAAAGCAAGAAAAAATATTAACGTATGTTTTTTTTTTTTTATAGCCACTTGTACAAGCGGCCATTTCTGTCATCTAATGACTCTAGTGTGTAGTAAATTAAAGTGAAGCCCGAGGGTCAGAGATGGCAGGAACATGTTTTGGTCACACGAACTGTTAGCTCCTCAGTTCTGAATCGCTTCCAGGCTACCTCAGATCTCCTCTGTAAGACCATCAGTAACACAGTCGCATGAGCTGCACAAGAGACTTCAACTTCCAACTTCAAAAATTGGAATATGGTGCAAGAAGTAAGTCTTTTCAGTACTTCTGCATAAAAGGTGAAACTAATGTGAGATAATATATGAGAAAGACACATTAAATGCCTAAAAAGACCCCTTTAGTTGTGTTGTCCTAAGTTCCTACTGTTTTAAGGTCTCTGCCGTGGCCTGATGTCCGACCATGTGTGTGGTGTTTTCACTTTATTTCTTGAACATTAGCTGATGGAAAAGAGCGTTGCTCATTTTCAATTTTTGTCACTACTTACTGAGTAAATCTCCCTGCTGCAGCAGTTAAACATGTTTTTTACAATGATTATTGTGACACATTAATGATAGAAACATCCATATTTTATTGGGCTGTTGAGGCCTTAGACTAAGTCGGGTCAGGACATGAAGGCACATGCTTCCTAGTGGGGATTCCATAGCAAGGGCTGTTTATGTGCTGGAGAGGCTCTTCTACAGTCATTAGTCAAAAGGGGTTGATATTTCTGACACGAATATGAGCCTTTGCAGTTTTCTGCATCTTAAAAATACAAGACCTCACCAAACATGCTGTTCATCTAGAGAAAAATCCTCTACTAGGATTTGGAGAAACCTGCTTGCACCTTTTAATTACTTGTCATTTATGTGTTTTGCTTGTTGTAATGTGGATTATCCTGTGTGCATACATGCATGCCTGCAGCGTTTAGCCCTGAAGTGGATGTCTATCATCAACTCCCAAAGCACATGTTCCAGACAGGTTTAGCTTCTGCTTCAGATATTCTGAACATGCAGACAATATTCTCAGGTTCTGTTGTGTGGTGACCTCATGCTCTCTGTGGTGCCTGAACAAGATATCACTTTGCTTCACGTTGGAACTCAAACCTCTATTTTAAGATATGCCATCAACCGAGTGTGAATGCCTTGTGCTTTTGTATTCTCCATTTGTATTTTAGGCAGCAGTCTGTCACCGTGGTGGTAACTGCTCAGAGCATGGCCACTTTATTCACTTATCAACTTTTTATTGGTTCAAACAAGATGAAAACTAGTAGCTGATGTTGGTGGGAACATGGAATATGTCTGCCAGCCGAATCTATTCCAATAGACAATTTTAAACAAGCAATTCTACTTGAAGAAACAAATGATATGAATTATCTTTTAAATTGCCAATTAAAATTAAAAGATCCTTAATGAGTCATTGTGCAACAAAAGACCCAGCATACCCGGCCCAAAGGGTTACTGGGCTTCCACGCTGGAGCAAGGCATGTGTGAGTGTCTGGTGGCTGGACTTTTGCCTATGGGCCCGGCTGGGCCTGGACTGAATGATTTGCACGGATTTGTCCAGTTGTGCAACCTGTCACCTGCAGGAAAAACACAAACCGGCTTCCATGTGGATCAGATGGTAGATCAATACTAAGACTTTGGCAGTCTGATCCTTGGAATCGGCTTCTGGACCATTTTCTGTAAACCCTAGAGATGGTTGTGCATGACAATCCCATAAGATCAGCATTTTCTCAAGTACTCAGACCAGCCCGTCTGGCACCAACAACCATGCTACGTTCAGAGTCACTTAAATTTTCTTCTCCTTTCTGAAGCTCAGTTTGAACTACAGCAGGTTGTCTTGACCATGTCAACATGCCTAAATGCATTGAGTTGTCTTCAAGTGATTGGCTGATTAATTATTTGCGTAAACGAGCAGTTGGACAGGTGTACCCAAAAAAGTGGCCAGTGAGTGTAAATTTACAGGTCAATCTTTGTTGCTATCCTCACCTATGGTCCTGAGGTAATTGTTTAGCTTATAAATGCCGATTGTGCCTTGGCGCAACAGAGAATCAGAAGGTTTTATTAGTATATGTGCGTGAATCACAACATTAGGAAATTGCTGAGGTACTTGGTGCAAAAAAAGAAGATAAAAATAAGAGATAAGAAAATATAGGAAGTAAGAATATAATGGTGATAAATAATAATATAAAGTGGCAATACTTAGAGAAATGGCTGCTATATGCAAGACAGTGTAGGTACTAATCAGAGCAAATCAGTTAAGGTACAAACACAACACAGGGTCATGTGACTGGAACCAAGCCACTTGTGTGGGCAGCCATTGTCGTTCATGTGTCCGACCGCAGAGGGGATGAATCTGAGAGCGGAGTGTACAACAAGCTGCGGTCTCTTCCTGTCCCTGTTGGTGGCTTCAGGTGAGGATGGACTCGATGACTGAGGTGTAGAACTGCCTATTCTGTGCTGGTAGGTTGAATTTCGTCAGATGTCTCCAGAAGTACATCCTCTGCTGGTCCTATTTTTATGATGAAGATGGTGGTTGGCTCCCACTTGAGGTCCTGAGTGATGGTGGTGCCCAGGAAGCGACATGAGTCCACCATCGTGATGGGAGTGTCAGACAGGGTTATCGGGGAGAGTGGGGCTGTGTGCTTCCTAAGGTCCACAACAACCTCTGCTGTCTTCTGGGTGTTTAGCACCAGGTTGTTGTGGCTGCACCAAGGCACCAGCTGTTCGACCTCCATTCTGTAGGCAGACTCACCCCCGTCAGAGATGAGTCCGATGATGATGATGTCATCTGCAAACTTGATAAGCTTGACCGATGCTCACCTGCAGAGGGAGGTGACATGATCACGCGCCAAACTTCGGCTAGTAAATACATTGAAAATGAAAATAAAAGGTATAAGTTTGCGTTTGTTAACAGAACCAACTGAGATAATAATCTGCAGCAATGCAGCGCTGCTGGAGCTTTTCTCCGTTAGAGCTGGAGGTCACGGGGACTGTGGAGGACAAACACCTTTAGGAGCAGACTAGGTCGCTTATAAACGGCCTAAGGCTTCCTGATGCTGCTTCAGCATTGCAGCAAATTCATTGTTTTATAAAAATGGCTAAAGAGTGTCTTTGTCCTGCAATATGTCTGATCCATGACCTACCATTATCTATCTGTATAGAGCAGTGGTTCCCAATCCTGGTAGCACGGTTGACTTGTTTCTCTGCTCTACCACACTTGATTCAGTGGTCAAATCACCTGTGCAGCAGCTCATTAAGCTCTGCAGAAGCCTGCTTGCTGATTGAAATCAGGTGTGTTGAAGCAGGGTTCAAACTAAAACATGCTGGATATCGGCCCTCCCGGGCCAGGATTGAGAACTAGTGGTATAGAGTACGAACATTAGCATTTGCATTTTGCAGGAAGAATTTGCACATCTGGGTATGCTAGTGAAACATGCCTGACGGGCATGCAGTGTCTTGGTTAAAAAACAGATGAGACGTCAATCAATATGCATTTCTATGGCAGATCCCAATGCCTAGGTTTAAAATTGAGGGTATTTTTCATTTAGCAAGATGCAAAATTGTGCTCACGTTGACTAAAGATGTATTTAACAACACTTAGAAACTCATGAGTGCTGAACAATGTACAGAATGGCATTTGTACCTTAAAAATGAAACGTTATGCTGTAGTGAACTAGTTGTATTAGCAGCAGAATTTTCATTTTACTGCTTGGTATTCATGTAAGCATACACTAAAAACCGTTGAAGAGCAAAATAGTCTATGTCTAATCCGTTCTCCAATAAAGGTTCGGCAAAGCTGCACAAATGACTCCATTACTTAGCTAAAATTTGAAGTCAAACATGGAATTCAGTGGAGGATATTCAGGGTGACGTTTTAACATGGCAGTAAATAATCCACAAACCTCATGTTACCTGGACAGACAGGAGATGGATGTGCTGTGGACATTTTTGCATGACAGATGTTCACGGTTTTGGAATTTTATTGGAATGGCGAGTTGATACAGAATTTAAGTGTGTGTGTGTGTGTGTGTGTGTGTGTGTGAGAGAGAGAGAGAGTCTGGGAATGTTGTCTCCTTCTACCATGTGGTCCAACGTGAGGTTCTCTTGTGGGATATGTCTGATTGTTATATGGATGGGAAAGTGGTCCAGCTAAAGTTGAATAGGGTTTGTTTGTGTTAGACAGCAGTCTGGGTGGAAAATTCAGCTGCTTTCAGATAGTTGTCAGGGTCCAGTTAATAATGGCAGCACTTCCTTTTGGTTCTCAACATAAATTGTAGATTCATTCATGTTCTCCTTCCACCCACATGGGGGACATGCTAATGCCCATCTTGTCCAATGCTTGTATGAAACAGACTGATAACAAGTTGAGAGTATTGTACATACATTCACAACACCTCACACCTCCTCTGCTAGTCTTTTGTCACACCTGTTACTGCGACTAGATTCTTTATTTTTATTCCCTAAAACGACATATTAAAACATCTATAAACAATTCGATGGCGCCAGGAGTCCTCGCTGACAGTTTGATGATGCACGTGAGACTGAAGGGGAGGATAGGTGGATTTAGAAGCTGTCGACAGTTTTCTCAGAGAAATCTCCGACTCAGCCCCCCTCCTCCGCTTCTGTTGATGAAAACCATGAGGGATCCGAGTGTGATGCCAGTGGCCTGCTCAGGTTTCACCTGCGGTGAGAGAGCTGTTTGGCTCTGGTGAATGTGGTCTCGATTCTCCTCAACACCGTTTAGCTCATGACCACATTGTGACATAGGGGGAGAATTCTCAAGTTGTGGTCAGAACTCTGATGTTTAAAAAAAAAAGAAGAAATTTAGCCCAAGCTGTTCTTACTTCTGTAGCACACACTGTTAGGTCATTTATGGGTTTGCTTGGGTTTTCTGCAGGCTTTGATGGGGCCAGAGTTATTCTGTGGTTGAAGAATCTGTTCTGTGTTTTCCTGCAGAAGCCTTTCTGCAGCCCTTCTTTTTATCGTTCTATTTGTGGTCTTAGTGCCCTTTAAGCTGAGAGCTACCAACCACATTTTGTGTATGCATAATGACAATAAAGAATTCAATTCAATTTAATCGCCCTTTTATTCAAATTAAGTCTGAGAAAAATCTAAAACGTGCAGGATAATGGTCCTTAAAGGTCTCGTTCACTTAGAAAACACGTAGTGCTTTTTATTATTGAAAACAGTCACTGTGAGTAGCATTTTTATGCTTACGTGAACCGTTTTCTTCAATGACTATTAGCTACAAAACAGAAATAAACAGAGAAACAATCGGGTCAGAAGAGCTCCACAGATCTCCGTCACATGGAAAGTTAGTATTCATGGCCTTGCTGTCCTTTGCTTGTGACCACAGAAATCTGTTGATTTTGTGGCCAGGAGAGAGCAGAGCACGTCTCAGCTAGGAGAAGCTAACCATTAGCAAAAGCAACTCCACAGCATGGCAGAACATGTTCAGGTTTGTGTTATGTTTATGTTTATTCATTTCGCAGATGCTTTTATCCAAAGCGACGTACAATTTTTATACCCTATAGGGCATGTTGTGATCTGTGGGGGAAACCGGAGTACCCGGAGGAAACCCACGCATGCATGGGGAGAACATGCAACTACACGCAGAAAGGCGAGTTTTGAACCTGCGACCTTCGCGCTGCGAGGCAACAGTGCTAACCACTGCGCCACCATGCAGCCCATGTTATTTGTGGTGATATAACACATCAATACTGTATTTTTTACCCATGAAAGAAGAAGAAACAAAAGCAGCTGAAGCATCGTATTGTTAGCCAATGAGAGGCGAGACGTTTGCATATCACGAAGATTAATAGGTACAACATAAATCCTCACACCACTTCCCTGACAAACTTCAACCCCAGAACTCTTTTTTTTCCCAAAGAAAATGACTCACAAGGCATAAATTCATACCAAAGACTACAGCAAGGTTTTAAAATCAATCATCTTGTTTGGATAACACATTTAAAAACAATCAGATTGATAAAGTGCTGAAATAAGAGTACATGAGACCTTTAAGAAGCTGGATTGGACAAGATTGGCCTCGTTTCAGGTAGCTAAGTAAGGTCTAACTGTAGAAACCTTTTTCTTTTTTATAGAAACAAGGGCATTGTAAAATGGAAATGTTAGACGTTTGTTTCTTTATTAGACGTTTATAAAAACATTTTGCCTTTGTCGTTGGTTAGTTCTCTTCACGCATGCGAGGGGTTTTTCCAGGTACCCACAGGGTAACTGGTCATTCTAAATCGTCTTTAGGTGTAAGTGACTGTGTCTCTGTGGGTCCCTGTGACTAACTGGAGACCTGTTCAGGGTGTCCACACCATGCACCAGGAGATTCTGTCCATAAAAGTTACAAAATTAGGTTTTACCAACATTTTTGTCAAAATTCACCAATGGTTTAAATGTGAAACGTACTGGAGTGCAGCGGACAGGAGGGAAAAAATAAGGGATGCACGATATGTCCGTATCATATCGGTATCAGCCGATAAGTAAAACAAGGCCGATATTAACAACCAGTAGTTTTTCCGTCTTGTTGTCATTTGTGTTTGTGTTTCAAGGGGTGAGGGGGGTGATGATGTGTAATTGTTTAGTCATGATTCATTCATTCATTCATTCATTCATTCATTCGTCTCAGAAGTGTAAATGTGTGTGGTGTGTGTTTATAATTCCAGGCCTGGATTTGAATACCCCAGGTTTTAGTTTGAGTTATTTTTCAACACACCTGATTTCAATCAGCAGGTAAATAACAGGCTTCTGCAGAGCCTGAGGAGCTGCTGCACAGGTGAGTCAAGTGTGTTGAATCAGAGAAACCACTAAAATGTGCTGGATACTGGACTTTGAGGACCAGAAATGAATACCCCTGATATATAATAACATAAACTTATGCGTGCACACGCACGCACACACACACACACACACACACACACACACACACACACACACACACACACACACACACACACACACACACACACACACACACACACACACACACACACACACACACACACACACGCACACACACTGTAGGATTTGGTAAACTGAGTGCTTTAAGAGCTTAATATATTACCTCTACTTATGACCAGTAAGCTGTGATACTCTATATAAATACAGAATATCAACCTGCTTGGTCTTTAATCAGAAGATTCTAGGAGTCTTCGTTTATTCAGGGATTGTAAACACTTCGTTTTGATTCAAGGAAAGAGTCAGGTTTGTAAAAGTAAGAATTTATTTCCCAAACAGTTAAAACATGACAAGTTACTAATATTTACTATGATGGATGGATCTAGATGGAGAAGATGTGGCATATAGTGCCTATGTGTAAAAATTATGCTCTCAGAACTTTCGTATCTAGGAAAGCTGAATTCTGGGTGTTAAAGAATTTGGTTTGCTTTAAGCTATGAGGTTGATTATTATCAAAAGGCATCAGATGCAATCACACTGTGTTCTACCTCACCCTTCTCGGAGACCCTCTACGCTGACCCGGAGGTCAGGGAGGTCGGATGACCTCTGGTCACCCAGGTCCAGTAGATTGACCACAGCGCCGACTTCTCCAGTCCAGAGATATTGCCAGGCACACAGGTTGGATGGAACCGTTTGCGTCTAGACCAGGGGTGTCAAACTCATTTTGCTGAAAGCAAATTCACACCTTCCATTAGAGCAAGCCTCTGATTGGTGGGTAGAATCAGCCCACATGGGCTTAAGGCAAGGATGTGTCGAATCAACCGGGCCAGGCGGGGCCGACTGGGGCTACCCGGCCCGGGCCGACCCGGTACAGATGGGAATGGCCCATTAGTGGCACAAAATATATTACACCTCAGCGCAGCAGAAGGGTTAGAAGCAGCAAAATTATTTTACCTGGTTACAACATTAACGACAATTAACCAGTTATCTGTGTACATCCCTACTATATATATATATATATATATATATATATATATATATATATATATATATATATATATATATATATATAATCATATCCCTAATGAATAAACTCAGTTTCTGAAGTTATGCAGCGTCACCAGGGTGTCTGCAGAGAAAGAACTGTATGTCTTTGTAATCCAATGGTAAGTGATTAAATAGACAGCAGCTCATTTGTATGGCTATAGAAGACATGAGTTCTGACAGAATTTCTAGGCGCAGCCGTGATGTGGAGTGTGTCGAGTTTGGTGGCAGGAGAATCTCGTCTCTGCTTTTTGCGGATGATGTGGTCCTCCTAGCTTTATCCAGCTCTGACCGCGCGTGCGTGCGTGCGTGCGTGCGTGCGTGCGTGCGTGCGTGCGTGCGTGCGTGCGTGCGTGCGTGCGTGCGTGCGTGCGTGCGTGCGAGAGAATCTAGAAGTCTGAAAATGTGTCATTTTACCATCTCACTGGCTGCACTGCCAGGTTTCCCATCACCAAAATGTGCTGATGCCGGGTCCAAAGTTAGCTTAAATTTGCACATTTTACTGTTCATTTTTTTACAAATCACAAAGTTTGCGTGGAAATTCACTTATGCAGTTTTGTGAGTAAGCAAGCTTTATAAATGAAGCCCCAGATCTGATGAGAGGCGTCCACTTGTGCTTCAACACACAATGCCACTGACAAAAGCAAAGCTGCCACACAGTCGGCGCCACCGGGTCCTCCGACCACCACCCACAGGTCTTGCCCAAGACCACAATGACCAGGACAGACAAAGCCTGGGTTGGAACCAGCAACCCTCCAATTACAGGGTGTACTCCAAACCTCTGAGCCACAGTCACACTTCTGAAATCAATCTTTCATCAGTTAAAGGGATACTAAGCAGTTTTGCTTGCTTTTAGCACCCCCTAGTGTCCGTTTGTAGAATCAAAAGAACCTCGGAGTGCGTTCGTCTTTTTATCACCTTTATCTAACAGCTGAAACATCTCCTAGCGTTCCTAGGTTTCTAGAGGAGTGATTCATCACTAAATTAAACAAATCAGCTATGTTCATGATCTAAAAAATGCGGACCAGTAACTGTGATGCTGCAAGTGCGATATTCTGGCCACAGGGGGCGATAGGGGCTGGGTGGCCTATCATTAACCATGTAAAGGGTCACTTTAGCACATACTGGCTCAAGAAAATGATTTAAAATGTGAAAATGTTGCAAATTGTCCCTTTAAATAGAAGCAAACACTGTATGGTTATTTAGTCCTAAGATTTTGTGGTAAATGAAAACTTGTGAGGAGTATTACTGCTAACTGGTTTGTAATCTTTCTGCTCAGTTTCTGGGATAGAAATGAACTGATTGTTCAGATGTTCCTTTGAGCCTTTATTGGTTGGTACTTTCCTCTCATCTGCCTCCCCTGTGTCTTTGTGCAACTGTAGGCAATGCTGAAAGAGATTTTTGTGTCAGTAAGGCTGTGTGTTAGCCTCACTGTAAACGTCTCATCCTGGCAGGCCCATCAGATCAGCTGAAGTAATCACTACCAGAGAGGATGGCTGGCTCTGTTCCTCTGCAAGGCTGTAACAGCTTTGCACAACCTGTGTAGGGCTGCAACGTCTGCTTTACTACTACCACTTTGTACTTCACTAGAAACATAAAAAGAGGACATTGACATCTGCAGATGTGTGGAATGTTATCGGTTAATGTGAAAGTGCGATGCAATGTTCAGCAAACTTCCCGAGTTATGTCAAAGTCCAAGTTTAACTTGTGTTTTAGTTCATTAGATAAACTTTAATTCAGACCCACCTGCAGGCTGATGACATTGGCAGCTTTCTCTATATTTGATGGGGCGACGGTGGCACAGGAGTTAAGTGCTCGCCTCGCAATCGGAAGGTCGCAGGTTCGAGACCCGCTCAGTCTGTCGCTGTCGTTGTGTCCTTGGGCAAGACACTTAACCCACATTGCCTGCTGGTGGTGGTCGGAGGGACCGGTGGCGCCAGTGCTCGGCAGCCTTGCCTCTGTCAGTGCGCCCCAGGGCAGCTGTGGCTACATTGTAGCTCATCCCCACCAATGTGTGAATGTGTGTGTGAATGGGTGAATGACTGGTTGTGTTGTAAAGCGCCTTGGGGGGTTCCAGGACTCTAGAAGGCGCTATATCAAATACAGGCCATTTACCATTTATATTTTCTCCAGCTTCTTTTTTTTTTTTTTT
>SSNQ01034217.1:362137-393713 GCA_006942095.1 Nothobranchius kuhntae | reverse complement strand
TCTTGTGAACATCCGTCCCTCCCTCCCTCCCTCCCTCCCTCCCTCCATCCATCCATCCTCGAGTCGCGGGGGCAGTAGCCTAAGGCGAGAGGCCCAGACTTCCCTCTCCCCAGCCACTTGGGCCAGCTCCTCTGGGGGAATCCCAAGGCGTTCCCTGGCCAGGTGAGAGACAAAGTCCCTCCAACGTGTTCTGTGTCTACCTTTAGGTCTCCTCCCGGTTGGATGTGCCTGGAAAACCTCACCGGGAGGCGTCCAGGAGGCATCCTGACCAGATGCCCAAGCCATCTCAACTGGCTCCTCTCGATGTGGAGGAGAGGCGGTTCTACTCCGAGCCCCTCCCGAATGACCGAGCTTCTCACCCTATCTGTAAGGGAGAGCCCAGCCACTCTTCGGAGAAAACTCATTTCGGCCGCTTGTTTCCGCAATCTCGTTCTTTCGGTCACTACCCAAAGCTCGTGACCATAGGTGAGGGTAGGAATGTAGATCGACCGGTAAATCAAGAGCTTCGCCTTCTGACTCAGCTCTCTCTTTACCTCGACAGACCGGTACAACGCCCGCATCACTGCAGACGCAGCACCAATCTGCCTATCGATCTCATGCTCCAGTTTTCCCTCACTCATGAACAAGACCCCGAGATACTTAAACTCCTCCACTTGGGGCAGGACCTCATCCCTGACCCAGACTTGTGAACATTTTAAGTCTTAAGTGGTGTTGACAGTTCCATTAGTGTTTTTGTAGAATAGACACAGATCTTGACCTGTGTGGGAATGTTTACATGAATCCAATAGTTAGCTGTAAGGCAACTGTTGTGTTTGACTGTTGATGCGCCGTGTTTTTATTTCTGCAGCAGGCCTTAAAAACTCCCCTCACACCGCCCAGAGTTTCTTTAAAACTCGTATTAAATAACGAGCGCCCTCTGCACCATATTTTTTTGTAGGGTGAAAACTTTACATCAGTTGTCCCAGCGGAAAAGTTCAGCAGACGTGGTTTTTTTTTTACATTTTTGCTGCTGCGTGCCTGCACAGCAGGAGAAAAGGAAGGGAGGGGCGATGCGACGCTCCGTTCAGCATCTCTACGGGCTCCAGTAGCAGCGACAGCCAGCAAGTTTGATCCGCTCTGAATAAAATTTCATTATTTAACAGAAAAAACAAACCAATACGGTACGCAAGCGGACCGAACCAAAACAGTTCAACACTCCCCCGTGAATCGTTACACCCCTAGATGACATGTTAATTCAGCTCAAGATAACTTCCTTTAGGAAACTGTAAACACCATGTTCTGATGTCTTTAGTATGGTTTTATAAAAAAAAGAGTGTTTATATCCTTGGCGCAGACATTGGTCATACTAAACTAAACACTTGACCATATTGACTAACCTCTAAATGTAAATAATTTCCCACATGTTCATAGAGCTGATTTGGGTGAGGACCTGGAACAGACTTTATTTTTACTCCTGTAGAGTTTTGTTAAGAATGAATCCTGAGAGACATTGTATCTTTTATGTAGGACATGTGTAGCTCTGGAGGTAAAACAGGGTCTGGGTTAAATTATCATCTTCAGTCGCATCAGGATTTTCATTCAGACCCTTTTCCTTTTTGTTTTTGGTAGCATTTGATCCACTTAGATCAAACTTAAATTCTCTTTCCGGAGAATTTCTCTTATCCGATGGCACCATCTAGTGACTGACAAGCATATCAAACAAATAGTCAGTCGATCCGTTTTATTAAGATGGCGACTGGATGGTTTTTATTTAGAAATGTGTTTCTGTAGCCAACAAGCAGAGCTAACACACATTTTACAAGCATTATTCTCATGTCATGTTGTGTTTTCATATATTTATATTTTAAACACGTACTTGTCCGTGAAAAGTTTTCAACTCTGCATCAGCCGAGGTACGTCCTTCAATTTGAAGCATGTAAGTGGTAGTCTAACGCTACTGGTTAATTCTGGTTGGTGCCCAGTTTCCTATTGCACAGAGCTCTGTGGAGCAGAAGGTGTGTGTAGCAAAAAAAAAAGCAAACCAAAAAAAAAACGTGTTGCTTACATTATATCACAGTACATGATAAGACAATCACTTTTATGGATTTCTGAAAAATCACACATCATTTCTGAAAGGGGAAAACTCTGAAAAGCTACTTTAATTCTCAACAATCCATATATCGCATAATTTCTAATGTTACAGTTGACTGAACCCAGATACCATTTAAAGGACCTACATTACATACCTACTTTCATAATGTAGCAAAACTTTCATTTTCAATATGTTTGTCAATACCAACATTTCAGTTGAATTACATTTTTACTGCGCTTTAATTCACAAGGAAAAGTCATCTTCAGTAAAATGGCAACAAGTTGATGCATATCAGAACAGGTCCAGAATCAGAGCCAGTTGCATAAGTCCAGTGGTTGGTGTTTAGGTTTCACTTGTTAAACCCTTGAGCTACCGTGGTGATGGTGGGTTCGTCAGTGGGTGCATGGTTGAACCCAGGTATCATCTATGTCAGTTGTGTCCTTAGGGAAGACACTTTATCGTCTTTGCCTGCTGCTTGTGGTCGGAGGGACTGATGGTGCCCATATACAACAACCTCTGTCATTGTGCCCCAGGGCAGCTATGGCTACAGTGCGATGGTGACAAAGGAATAAAGTGCCCACCCTGTAATTAGGGGGTTGCAGGTTTGCTCGGTCTGTCACAGTCGTTGAGTCCTTGGGAAAGACACTTGACCCATGTTGCCTGTTGGTGATGGTCAGAGGGACCGGTGGCAACAATGAGCTTTACTTCCGTCATTGCACCCCATGGCAACTTTGGCTACACTGTAGCTCACCACCAGCGTAATAATGTGTGTGCCTGTAGGTGGATGACTGGATAAACCTTGGGGGGTTGTAGAACTGTAGAAGGTGCAATACAAAAACAGGCTTATTTAACATTTACCATTTACAGTGGGGTTTATTACAGTTTGTGTGTGAATGGGTGAATGGCGACTTGGAGCCCCCTCACTCAGAAAGGTGCTATACAAGTGCAGGCTTATTTAAGCATTTTATCATTTACACAGTTTCAAGTTACAGTTGAGGCAAATAAGTGCAATACCAACAGACCTTACATCACTGGAAGTTGAATTAATCACCTTTAAAAGAGGCATGACTTCACCATTGGAAGGAGCCACATTGCTGTATTTTCAGTCCCATTGTATTCACCCCAGATGCACTTGAAGGATTTTAAGAAATTCAAGTCATCTCACCTTACTCCGCTTGCACGGGTCCGGTTCACGGGGGCAGCATCCCAAGTAGGGCCTCCCAGGCAATCCTCTCCCCGGCCAAGTCCACCAGCTCCTCAGCTGGGACACCTAGGCATCGCCTGGCCAACCTAGAGAAGTATTTCCTCCAGGTTGCCCTGGGTTGACCCGGGGGCCTCCTGCTGGCAGGACATGGCCAAAACACCTCCTGAGGGAGTTGTCAAGGATGCATCCTGACCAGATGCCCAAACTACATCAGCCCCACTCCGAGTCCCTCCCAGATGTCTGAGGTTCTTACCCTATCCCTAAGGCTGACCCCGGCCACCCTGTGAAGGAAACTCGGCCGCTTGTATGACCATAGGTAGAGATTAGGATGTAGATCGACCAGTAAATTGAGAGCCTTATTTTCTGGCTCAGCTCCCTCTTCACCACGCCAGATCGGTTCAGCATTGCATCACTGCAGATGCTGTCCCAGTCTACCTGTCGATTCCCCGCTTCCTTCTTCCCTAACTCGTAAACAAGACCCTGAGATGCTAAAGGGCCATTCCCATCTGTACCGGGTCGGCCTGGGCCAGGTAGCGTAGCGTTTACATATCTGGGTGGCCTGGTATTTTTCCGGGCCAACCAAGGCTCATTCTCAGCCCTCTTCTCGAGGGGGTCTGCTTCAGGCCGACCAGGGCCAACACACCCACTGCTGACAGCAAATTCACACCTTCCATTAGAGCAAGCCTCTGATTGGTGGGTAGAATCAGCCCACATGGGCTTAAGGCAAGGATGTGTGGAATCAACCGGGCCAGGCTTGGGCCGACTGGGGCTACCCAGCCCGGGCCGACCCGGTACAGATGGGAATGGCCCATTAAACTCCTCCACTTGGGGGAGGACTTCTCCCCTGACCCGGAGTTGGCAAATCATCCTTTTCTGGCCGAGAACCATGGTCTCAGATTTAGAGGTTTTGATCCTCATCCCAGCAGCTTCACACTCTGCTGAGAAGCTCCCCAGCAAGAGCTGGAGGTCCGAGCTTGATGAAGCTAGAAGGACGCACATCATCCGCAAAAACCAGAGACAAGATTCTTCCGCCACCAAACTCGACACCACCACACTACGGCTGTGCCTAGAAATGCTGTCCATAAAGATTATGAACAGGACCTGTGTTAACGGGCAGCCCTGGTGGAGTCCAACCCTCACCGGGAACAGGTCTGACTTAATGCCGGCAATGCGGACCAAACTCTGAATAGTCCTTAACAAAAGACCATCCACCCCATACTCCTGGAACGCCCCCCACAGGGTACCCATGGGGACACGGTCATAAGCCTTTTCCAAATCCACAAAACACATGGATTGGTTGGGCAAACTCCCATGACTCCCAAAAGTACTATTTTACTTATAATCATCAGATCCATCCATATCCAACAAGATTGGCTCCAAATTTACTGTGTCCCTTATACAAACGTAGTCGAGCAGTTTTCTCTTCGGTACCAGGGACCCAAGGCATGGAATTCTCATATAAACCTTGTAGATGACTCCGGGTCACTCTCTACATATAAAATAAAATTAAAAAATAATTTGTTGGCAACATATCTGTTGTGATTAATTTCTTCATTTTTTTTCTTTTCCTCATTTTTTTGTTTTGTTTTGTTGTTAATTAATTAATTGTAAGCTTGTAGAATACAAATTATGGTGGAGTGGTGTTTTCAAAGGCCCTTTTGGCTTCTACCACTCCATTCACATTACTTTATTACTGTTTATACAGTGGGGCAAAAAAGTATTTAGTCAGCCACTGATCGTGCAAGTTCTCCCACTTAAAATGATGACAGAGGTCAGTAATTTACATCATAGGTACACTTCAACTGTGAGAGACAGAATGTGAAATAAAATCCATGAATTCACATGGCAGGATTTTTAAAGAATTTATTTGTAAATCAGGGTGGAAAATAAGTATTTGGCCACTTCAAACAAGGAAAATCTCTGGCTCTCACAGACCTGTAACGTCTTCTGTAAGAAGCTTTTCTGTCCTCCACTGGTTACCTGTATTAATGGCACCTGTTTGAACTCATTATCTGTATAAAAGACACCTGTCCACAGCCTCAAGCAGTCAGACTCCAAACTCCACTATGGCCAAGACCAAAGAGCTTTCGAAGGACACCAGGAAAAGAATTGTAGACCTGCACCAGACTGGGAAGAGTGAATCTACAATAGGCAAGCAGCTTGGTGTGAAAAAATCAACTGTGGGAGCAATTATCAGAAAATGGAAGACATACAAGACCACTGACAATCTCCCTCGATCTGGGGCTCCACGCAAGATCTCATCCCGTGGGGTCAAAATGATCATGAGAACAGTGAGCAAGAATCCCAGAACCACACGGGGGGACCTGGTGAATGACCTGCAGAAAGTTGGGACCACAGTAACAAAGGTCACCATCAGTAACACACTACAACGGCAGGGAATCAAATCCTGCAGTGCCAGACGTGTTCCGCTGCTGAAGCCAGTGCATGTCCAGACCCGTCTGAAGTTTGCCAGAGAGCACATGGATGATACAGCAGAGGATTGGGAGAATGTCATGTGGTCAGATGAAACCAAAGTAGAACTTTTTGGTATAAACTCAACTCGTCGTGTTTGGAGGAAGAAGAATACTGAGTTGCATCCCAAGAACACCATACCTACTGTGAAGCATGGGGGTGGGAACATCATGCTCTGTGGCTGTTTTTCTGCTAAGGGGACAGGACGACTGATCCGTGTTAAGGACAGAATGAATGGGGCCATGTATCATGAGATTCTGAGCCAAAACCTCCTTCCATCAGTGAGAGCTTTGAAGATGAAACATGGCTGGGTCTTCCAACACGACAATGATCCCGAACACACCGCCCGGGCAACAAAGGAGTGGCTCCGTAAGAAGCATTTGAAAGTCCTGGAGTGGCCTAGCCAGTCCCCAGACCTCAACCCCATAGAAAATCTCTGGAGGGAGTTGAAAGTCTGTGTTGCTCGGCAACAGCCCCAAAACATCACTGCTCTCGAGAAGATCTGCATGGAGAAATGGGCCAAAATACCAGCTACTGTGTGTGCAAACCTGGTAAAGACCTATAGTAATCGTTTGACCTCTGTTATTGCCAACAAAGGTTATGTTACAAAGTATTGAGTTGAATTTTTGTTATTGACCAAATCCTGATTTTACAAATAAATTCTTTAAAAATCCTGCCATGTTAATTCATGGATTTTTTTTTTCACATTCTGTCTCTCACAGTTGAAGTGTACCTATGTTGTAAATTACTGACCATCATTTTAAGTGGGAGAACTTGCACAATCGGTGGCTGACAAAATACTTTTTTGCCCCACTGTATATATATATATATATATATATATATATATATATATATATATATATATATATATATACATATATATATATATATATACATACACACACACACACACACGTACTTATATATACACACACATGCTGACACACAGACACTGACAGAAGCAAGGCTGCTAGGCACTGGCACCAGCGGTCCTTCCCATCACCACCAGCAGGTAAGTGGCTTGCCCAAGGGCATGATGAGTGATGGAGCCTGGCTTCTAACCGGCAACCCACTGATTACTGGGTGAACTTCTAATCCCTTTGCCACAGTTTATGCAATTCCCTTTCAAAATCAGGGCCTCTGGATTGTTACCAGAATATAATTTATGCTATATAAGATCTAGTAATGTCTTGTGTTTCTTACTGACCCAGAAGAGTACGTGACGTTGTTTCATAAAATAAAAGCAGAATTTTTTCAGATATTTTTGTGGAGCAAAATCATTTTTGTTCATCAGCAATTCTTCGTACCTCCTTGACTGTAAAAAGACTACTGGACTATACCTTTATATAACTCTTTAGGTCTTGAAACTCTAGAGAGGAATGAGACTTAGGAGCATCAGCATGTCAAGTGTATGTTGTTAAATCCTGGTGGCAGCTGCTTTGTTTGTTTAGTTTTAAAAGGAAGGTCATGTTCTTACAAGCGTTTGTGAAACTGAATCCTCCAGCTAAAACATGTGGAGTTGGTTAATGATAAAAGGCAGAGATGCTCTCAGTTAAACCCTTTAAAACTGTTTTATTTGCTTTTATTTTTACTCTTAGCACAGTTTGTCCAGATTAAAGCAGATCTCTGGAAATACAGGACTCAAAGTTGAGCTGGATCCTTCCTTCCCAACTGACTGTCTGGGTTTATTCTTTTCTAATTTTTGTGATATTCACAAAATCAAGCAAAACCAGCTCACATAGCCAGGTCTCTAAGTAACTAATGTGGGAATAAAAAGAGAAGAGATGCCAACAGGCAGACATTATGCTAATCAGAAGTCTGGGATTTATCAATAATACTTACAAGTACATTTCATTCCTACAAAAATACAAACATTAGATTAACTGGTTAAATCTTTCTTTCCTTAAGTCTAACAAACATTTTTAGTTATATTTAGAAAAATTAACCTGTTTTGTGGTTGAGCTTTAGGCACATAATCAGCACAAAGTTTTTAAAGGTTAATAAATTAATAAATATACTTGGCACAAAAAGATAGAGGCTGATTTATATTTGTTATGATAATGAGTTTTGGTGATAAATGGTAAATAATTGGAAAGCTTTATTATTCACCTTTAATAGTAAATGGTAAACAGCCTGAATTTGATATAGTGTACACACACACGCACACACACACACGCGCGCACACACACTCACTCACACGCACGCACACACACACACACACACGCACGCACACACACACACACACACACACACACGCACACAGATGATGATGATGAACTACAATGTAGCCAAAGCTGCCCTGGGGCCCACTGACAGAAGCGAGCCCTGGCGCCACCGGCCCCTCTGAGTTTCCATGAGGGTGGGTCACGTTTTCCAGTTAAACAGTGATTTTCTATTTACTTAAAGACATTATTTTTGAAATGTCTTTTCAAAAAAAAAAGTGTAGTAATGAAGGTGAGTGTGCTGTTCAGTTGTTCTGACTGAAGTTAGTCCATGCTCAGACCAGGCAGAAGAGGAGAGTTCATGTTTACCAACTGCAGTAATCCAAACCATAAGAGTTTATAATGGTCGGAGCAGGTTGTTACGCAACAGGCTGTTGCACATCCACTGTGCTGGAACAAGGACATTCTTTTCAAAATACTTTTAACGGTTTTTAATTGTCTTTATGGTCTTGGGCCTTCTTATCTTTCAGAACTGCTTTTACCGTATGAACCCACGCGGTCTGTGCGCTCCTCTGGCAGCCGTCTCCTTATCATCCCTAAAGTCAGGACACATACTCATGGCGAGGCGTCCTTCCAGTACTACGGTCCTCGCCTCTGGAATGAGCTGCCAGGGGACCTCAGGGCTGCTGAGAACGTTCATGTTTTTAGAAACAGGCTTAAGACCCATCTTTTTAGCTTAGCTTTTAACTGATTACTCTCCCTTTTTAAATTAATTACTTTATTTATTTATTTTATCTATTCATTTTATTGATTTAATGTATTCTTTCTTTAAATGTGCTTTTTAAACACTTTTTTTACCATGATTTATGATCAACATTATTTTAATATCTATATAACTTTATATTACAATTCTCATTTGAGCTCTTTTGATTTTATATTTTAACCTTAATTTAACCTTTTTCCAGTGCTTCCTCTGTGGGAGCCCTCTGCCCTGGCGGCGGTGGTCAGCTGCGGTGGCCTGGGTTCTTTCCATGTGTGCCTAGATGGAGGTGGGGGTCTCTGTCCTCCCTGCCCTCGGCGCCCGGTGTCAGTGCCTCGGCTGCTGCTGTGGATCTGCTGCTGTCGGGGCAGATGGCTCCCCTGATGGTGTTTCCTTATCCTTATCTTAGCTGCTCTGGCTCATCTGATCTCGGTCAATCGTGTTTTTTTTTATTATTATTTTTACCATGGGGAAGGGTGTGTGTGTGTGTGTGTGTGTGTGTGTGTGAGTGTGTGTGTGTGTGTGTGTGTGTGTGTGTCGGTTGAGGAGTGTTGTGAAGGGGTTTTTATTGTCAGACTGTTTTTAAAATTCTGGGGATGGGAGGGAATGTGGCTATGTGGGGCCTTTTTAATTTGTTAAGCACTTTGAGTTGCATGTATTGCAGGATTAAGTGCTATATGAATAAAGTTCATTGATTGATTGGTTGATTGATTGATTGATTTGGTAAAAAGAACCACCTGAGAAGCATTTCAGTTAAGAGAATAACCCAAAGTATCAGTTTGTAAAATTCAACTAGGTTGGCCACATATATAGAATGGCTTGCCAGGCTGTCTCATAGCAGCAAGAGAAGTCAAAGTTACCAAGATTACACAACTACACCAAATGTACGCAGTGTGACATTGTTAAGATGGCTGTTTTGAGAATAGCATGTGTGGAGACACACTGGACAGCCAAGAGAGTGTCCAATAGCAGCTAAACGTTAAATGTATCAGTCCAGCCACATCAAAAATATGTTTTTGATTTTCAGATGGCTAGATGTTGGTGTGGGCAACCTGACAAGTCTGAGGTACTGGGTGGTGTACCTGCAGGTGATACAGGAAGCTGTGTGGCCAGGAGGAGCTCTGCCAAGTGTCCATCAACCTGAACGTAACCAGCAGCAGAAGGACTCCACCAAGCTACAAGCCTTACACTGTCTGATGAAACTCCTGCCAGGTAGACAACAATGCTTAAGTTTTCCTTTTGGCCTCCAGATTTGAATGTTTATCTTGTAAACCGAACTCTGATCCATGTGAAGATGCAATGCAGGTCCGAGACAACTTTACATCATCGTCATGTCTCTGTGTGTGCAGATCTGGTTTCAGATATGTTGGGTTCAGATAAATACAAACTAAGCTGGCAAACTGCTCTGGATTCGTTCCAAGACCCTCTCATTAACAGGTGATTGTACAGCATGCACACGGTGACTGGTTGTTGTAGATACTTACCTAGACTAGCATGAATGGATGTCCATTTGGGGCTTTTGGTAATTTATTTTTGATGGATTAGTTTCAGTAACACAATTATTGTGATGTAGACATGCTAATGATCAGTTTTTTATTTGCATTTTGAAGGGAAACGATACACACCCACAACTCAGTGGTCTTGAAAATGTGAATGTATTTGTCCAGCCCAAGGCCTCTAAACATTCTGGTGGTGATTCTCATTAAATGTAATTAAAGTAAACCTAGAAGCACTCATTATTTTGACATGTAAAAACAGAACAAAAGAGTATATCACACTATCGTTAACGCATGTTCTTCCAAGAATACTGTGATATAGATATAGATAAATAGGCCGTATCGCCCAATCCTACAGTAACCACATACATAGTGATGATTTCTGACCACAGACAAGTAGTTTTATTTTCAACACTAACATAAAAATGACTAAAGTATCATTATGTTCTGGTGGTGGTGTGATGAAGGACAGCACAAGTCAAAGATCTGACATCCTTTTGATCACATTTTATTGCATTTAGATCAGTCCTCATTCCTTCTGCATGTTCAGACTAAGAAGACTTCCAAAGTTTTACCATAATATATAGAGTAAAGGCCCACAACAAATGTAAGCACTGACAATTTAACCTGCTAGGTGATGCGGACTGACTTAGTCGTATTACTGCTCTTGTGATCCTTCAGGCATCTGGTCTACTGTATATTTGATCTTCTTTTGGACTTCCTGGTTCCTGAGTTACCAGAGGACGACTTCCAGAGAAATCTTCTGCAGACCCTCTCAAAGAACCCAGAGAAGCTGGTGGGATGAAGCAGCCACTCACAGGAAAAGAAAATTTCATCTGATCTCCAAATCCAGCTGTAACCACTTCAGATGCTCCTGTCACTCCGCCCACACACTCACAGCTCCATCCTAGAGGAGTGGAGTTTTCCTTCACCCCTCTGGTTAAAGCTCAGGCTTTAGTTCAACAGAACCCTTTTCATTAACCCACGCGCCCTAAACCCGGGCCTTCCTGAGAAGCTCAACCTGTAAACGTTTGCATGCAGGAAACCCTACCTGTAAGTGTGTTCCAGGTTTTTCAGAGGACGTCTCTGAAGCGCCTGTTGAAGGAACGGTAGGGTAAGTCGGGAGTGTTAATAATAATAATGTAATAACAAACAGCAGGGATGGATCAGATGAGCTGTAGATATCTGGATTGGTGCAGCATCTTCACTCTGATGACTGGGTGGGACGTCCACACAACACCAGCAATCTGAACTAAGACTAATGTTGCAGCATTTTAGGTGCTTCTTGTATTTATGGTCAGAACTGAAGCACCGTTACCAAGTTACAATGTCCGCTGCTTTCTGAGTGTCGAGACTTAAAAAAAACAGGTTAACATCATTAGAAATATATATATATATTTCACTTTTCATGTTTAGAGGAGGTGTTGAGGTTTGTCCAACTGTAGCAGCAGTCCTGACCTGAAGAGGAGCTGGGGTCCCATCTGCATTCTGGTCTCATCTTGTACTGGAACGGTTTCAAAACAAACCAAACATAATAATGTTGTATTTATACCTCTGAAGTCTAACATGTAGTTTGAGCTCTTGCCCCCGGCAGCTGCTGTTTGCTGAGATTTACGTCATTACAAACACATTTAGTCCGTTAAATCACTCAGAAACACAAATCTGATGAGAAAAATCAGCAAAAGAAACAGAATAAAATGACCATCCATTCACTGTCTGTGTGAAAACAGGAGTTTGTTCATGGACACACACATCTGGCAGCTTTGTTCAAAAGGATCAGAGATCTTTTTTATGCACACGCAGAGCAGCAAAAGTCGTTCCTCTTCCTGACAGTTTTGGCTTCTAAACTGGCCTGGAACTGTCAGGAACGCTTTGTGTACACACAGGAATCTGTAAAAGGAATTGAAGATGGCGCAGAATGAACACACTGAAGAGCATTCATACTTGCAGGGTGTTTTAGAGTGGTAGGAGATAAACCAACGGTCGCACTTTTAAAAGTCTGCCTTAGCATCTTATTGCCTTTGTGGTTTACACACGACTGAAGCTGTTACAGCGAACATCATCCTGATGTTACAGGAAGTGGATCCACGCTGACTGACCAAGCGTCACGTTCAGCCGAAGCATCACGAGTTTTTGAAACGTTACATTCCAAGTTAGAAGACGAAGAAGTCCAATCTCAGTGTTGCTGCTCTCCAAAGCTTTGCACTCATCCTGGTGAAGTGATCTGAGTCACGAGTAGCTTTTTGTGTATTTATAAACGTATTTATTGGTCAGAAACCATAGTGGGTTTCATCTGTGAGCTGCTGCTGAGAGTATGATCCACTGTGAGTGTGTAGTTTCTGACGCATGTTCTAGTGTCCGGTTCTGATTAGTGCTGAAGGTGTTTGATGGAGGAGTTAAACGCGGCTCATTCTTCTGCTGCATTTATATCCTAATGTGAGTTAAATGTTAGATCTGTAGGATTCGTCGTGTTGTTTCCGTACTGTAAGTTCAGAACCAAAACAAACGTGTCTTCATTTTGATCCTATGGGAGGAGTCCAAATGAGAATATTAGACTCAGACAGCTGACTGATGATATCTGTAGCCCCGCCCCCATCTTGACAGCTCTGCAGAATGACCATGAGTTTGGTTTGGTTGATGACTCTACTGGTGATAAATGCACGGTGTGTTTGAAAATGGGCTGTTACCAGACTTCTTTATCCTTCAGGTGAGTCACAGAATGAAGGAAACAAATCAGTGTTTTTTTATTTATGATTTTAACACAGAAGCCAAATGTTTAAACTCTTTAACATGAATTTCTTCTTTAGTATTTTTTTGGGGGGGGGGGGGTGTTAGGCGTAGGGCCAACCAAATTCAGTTATGCACCTCGTTTTGTTCTGTAGTCACAGTTTCTTCTGCAGACTGATCACATGATTCTTCTGTAGTTTATCAGCTGCTGAGAGGGGGAAGAGGAGGGTCTGAACATCAACTCTCAAATCTGTTTTATTGTGAGTTTGTGTGAAAAAGCTGCTTAATATTTCTGATGGTTGCATTGAAGTTTATCATACATCTAGTGAAGGAAATGACCCCAATTCTCACATTTTTACTTCCTAAGTAAATATTTTACTTATGATTTCATGTTTTTAATATATATTTACTTTTTATAATGACCCATTTTGTGTAAAATGGGTGAATAAGCACCTGAAAATGTGAATACCTTGCTACTCACAAGAGCTTAACGTTGTTGTCTAAAGCCAAAGTGCTGAGGTCATTAGGGTCGGTCGTAGCTCACGCCTTCAACAGCCGCTCTCACCTTACAATGATGCATGACCAAGCTTATTTAGATGTTGTGTTTTCTTCTTATGATCCTTTATTTTTAGACGTTTTTGCTCAAAGTTAATTAACAACTATTATGAAATGCTGAATAATCTGCAGTCACATTTAAATAATTGTTAAACAAAAAGAAAAAAGCTTCATTAACTTTGATCAGATGTGAAGGAAAATGTGTGATTTTCTGTGTAAAAGTGCACTTTGCTGTTTGTCTCGGAGCTTTATGTGAAATGACCCTAAGGTCAGACGTGTTTTTGTTGGAACTGCACCCACCACTCCACCCTCCCCTCCCACACCCACCCACCCACCCACCCTCACCCCCCAGCTGTCATCCTGACCTTTGCCCTCTGATCTTTTCTCACTTGTTCTGTATTTCTCTGCACTGGTTGGTGTGCATGTGTTGTGCTCGTTAACACGATCTTGTAACTTGTTGCTGCGTGCATTTACCAAAACAATAAAGTTACCAAACACAACGTATTAAATTCTCATCTGTCGTCAACACTCTGCTCGCTGGCTTAAGAGTTGCTTCGTGATGTTTTACAAGAGAATGTTTTGTTTTATGAGATTTAGCTGTAAATTTATCCCAGCCGTGTTTAAGCTGAGCTTTTTCAGAACCTGGCCACTCAACACGTCCTATCACCTCTCGTTTAATTTATTTATCTTGGAGACGCTTCATTTAAAGGTTGGATATGAAACAACTGAATAAAAAGCTATATTTAAAAATATACGTTTACTGGGCGTTTAGAGGTGTGCAGTATTTCCTTTAAAAGCTATATTTAAATTAAAAAATAATCAAATCTTTATTTCGACGGGCACAACGTTGGGTTTATGTTTACGTCTACCAGCCAGTAGAGGGCACCATTGCAGGTTGCTCAGCACAGCGAGGCTGGTGCTGTGGAAATGGCGGACGCAAGCCAAGCAGCTGCTTCAGAGCCCCGAAGATGTCGTCCTTCTCAGAAGAGGAGCGACCATAAAAGATGAAACCAGAGTGAGTTTAGGTGAAGCCTACGACAGATGGACCAAATAAAGCCGGCACCCCGCCTGGAAACCTTGTTCTATTGTTGCAACTACAACCTCCACACACTAGATGTCGCTTTGGTGTTTGAGTTCCATTTTCCACATTTTAATGCAGCACCAACAAAAAGGCGTGAACAGTTACAGTGAGCTCTCAGTAATTTGGATCAGAACAATTTTTGCAGCAGTTCCTGCTGAGCTGCACCTTTCTAACAACAGAGACGTTGGACGGTGGTGGATTAGCCTCGCTGAGAAAATCCCCTCGGGTTGTTTTTGAGGATAAAACTCGAAAAAATTGGAATGCTGGGAGTGTGGGATATGAAGACATGGCTAAGCACTGTCATAGACTTGAGTTCAGTAATGCTGCTGGCAACAATACCACTTATTAAAGATCATCTCCACTGATACTTGCCTCTTTTAACAGTGACTTTTATGGTTTCTGTGGATGTTTGATTCACTTTAATGTGATTACCATTAGCGGGCATTTCACGTTCACAAATTCAAAGCAGCAGGTGTCCATCAGAGAGCTCATCCCTCCAAACATTCCTTGCTTACTGCTGGTAAGAGGCTGAAATTCCCTGTTAGTCAAAGCAGTTTAAAACATGCTCAAGGATTCTGAATGAAGATCAAACAGGCGGTGTAGTGTTTGCCAATGTTCTACCGACAGTTCTGTAGATCTCCAGCCACATCTAGTCTCTAATTTCCCTCTGGGATTAATAAAGTATTTTTGAAATGAATTGAATCACAAAAAAAAGGAGTTAGTAACGTTTTATAGCTGTGTACCCCCGGCACTCGATGGATGAATGCCTCTGTAGACCAATGTTTTCTAGAGTCCAACGTGAGTCCGTGTGCCTTGACAGCTGTAGGTTGCATCAAACGGAGTCCATTCATTCATTCATCCAGTCATTCATTCATTTTCTTCCGCTTATCTGGAGTCGGGTCGCAGGGGCAGCAGCCTAAGTCGAGAGGCCCAGACTTCCCTCTCCCCAGCCACTTGGGCCAGCTCCTCCGGGGAAATCCCACCTGGCCAGGTGAGAGACATAGTCCCTCCACCGTGTCCTGGGTCTTCCTTTAGGTCTCCTCCTGGTTGGACGAGCCCGGAAAACCTCACCAGGGAGGCGTCCAGGAGGCATCCTGACCAAATGTCCGAGCCTCCTCAACTGGCTCCTCTCAGTGGGAGTCATAAAACAGAATGATGTTCCAAACACGGCACATCTACAACTGAATCAGGTTTCTGCTGCGGTTCAGTCGAGGCCCAGACCTGAAGAGAGCTAAACAGACAAATGTCTGCTCATCTCCACAACCTGAACCAACATCCAGAAAAGTGATCCAACGTTTCTCCACGACCAACGAACAAGATCAAACAAAACTAGAACCTCAAATTATTTCTGACCAGCTTCTAAATGGCATGAGGATCCTGTTCTTCGGTGGTTGTTTTCTACGGTTTGGTGAAGGACAGAGAGGTTTTAATTAGAACTTATGGGAGACATCAGGATGGAACGATGGTTAACCAAACTTTGTTTTACCATAAACAATTTGAAAAGTGGGATCTACGGACAGAGCTGGCCTGACTGTGGCCGCTCACCTGTTTCAGTGTTTACATTGTGGAGTATTAGTGAGTTCTGAGGCCACGGAGCTAAAAGGCAGTGGTGCTGGTAAAAGCACTCCACAAGCCTCAGTTCTTGGAAGTCTATTTAGAGAGCTGGTAAGTGTTCTTTGAGAGGGAGGCGACCCACAGACAAAAGGTTATTTCAGTAAGCTGTCGGTGTCGTGTAACGTTGGCAAATTACATTATATGGACATAACTGCAAATCCAAGTTTTGTTTTTGCAAAACTATAAAGCTAACTTGGTTGTTTGGCAGGATCTTATGGAGGTCTTTGTAATTCAGATAATCCTGATAAAAATTTGATCAAATTTCCACACCTAAAGATATAATAACACTTAATTAACTGAGTTACAGTGGTGCAGCCAGAAGTCGTCATCAATAACACCGTTACATATCCTCATCTTTTCTCAAAGTGCTGATTGGAGCCAGATGGATATCATCTGTAGATCGCTGCTAATGAAAAATGCTTCATTACAACTGAGATCTCATTGTTTCACAGTGACTAACTTCACTATAAGCTCTGGAACCAACAGTAGCTAATGATTCCTTTGAGTTTGGTAACTACATGAGTGAAGCGGAGCCATCCAGATAGTGAGCAGCAGGACCTAATCTGATTCCCTCTTTCCTGAGTTGAATGGAGAGTCCAGGTTCCTTACAATCTGAATGACACTCAAAAGTTACTGAATCTACTCACGTCTGGCCCTAAAGCCTCCAGATGTATCAGGATTAGTACCTTCACCATAAACCTGCCATATCCAGTCCTATGCATGTTTACTGCCCTCTGATGGAGGACCAATTTTATTTATTTACTGCTGTTGTTATTCATACAGCTATATTTATTTTTACATTTGGTTATATTGACATGATTTAATACATATTTTTAATTAATGTTTCATATTTCATTTGGCAGGATAAAGGGTTAACATACTGGATCGCCAGTCCCTGGTGGTCAAAGAGTATTTCAACACACATTACTGTTGAATCAGTACTTTATTTCTCAAGGAGCTATGGCAAGCCTCGGTTTTAATACATTAATCTGAATAATCTAATAAATAATAGCATAGAAAACTAAACCTCATTCATCACACCTTTAACATTAACATCAACAAAATGAGTGGAGCACGCACACACACACACACACACACACACACACACACGCGCGCACACACACACACACACTCACACTCACTCACTCACTCACCCTGTTTCTTCACCTTCAGACAGTGACATTTGACCACTAAACCAGAGCTGCAGCTGCAAGAGCGTACATGTGCAGCTTCTTTAAAATAACCTTTAAGAACAAAATCCAAGACAAAACCTAAAATTATAATGTTTGCTTGTTTTGCGAAATTCTTACCAGATCACTTGAAATAACTGAAACAGTTCTAATCCAATCCAGAGAAACCATCTTTACAGTGATCCAAAGTAGGGATTATAGTCTACAGATCGTTCTCTGAACTCTGGTGAATTTCGTAACACCCAGATCTGGAATCACTTGTTTGTTTGTTGATGCTTCCTGTTCTAAACACAATGCAGACATCGACCACAGCTAAAACCCTCTGTCGATGTTTTCCATCTGCACTCTGGTAGCTGGTGATCTGTAGAGGCCCAGAGCAAAGGCCGTCTGATCACAACCTCACGTTGAACTGAGTCTTTCCTTTGATCATGCAAAGAGCGACACGAATGACACACGCTCATCTGAGCAGACCCTGAAACCCCACCACACTGTGTGAACGTGAGGACCAGGAGACTGTGTTGAATGAAAGGATGAAGCATCTCTAAAGAGCAGAAGTAAACCAACAGGTGGAGAAGAACAGTCACGCAGCAGAGAAATCAGTCATGAGCACAAAGAGACAAGAGATGGACCGGTGACTAATTACTAACATCCCACGTCACGTGACTTTGAATGATTTTCCTGTCACCATCCACCTTTACCACCTTTAACAAAAAGCTGAGTTGCCTTTTCATTTAGAAATGAGATGAATCAAAGACCTCTAGATGGCCCCGTACACAAGCTAATGGCTTCATGTCCGGCTTGTCTTTGACCACACGGGGGAGCTACATGCTAACCTTCCAGTAATCCACCTGTTGATGCCCAAAGGTTGTGGACAAGAAGTGTAGGTGACGTGTGTGTGTGTGTGTGTGTGTGTGTGTGTGTGTGTGTGTGTGTGTGTGTGTGTGTGTGTGTGTGTGTGTGTGTGTGTGTGTGTGTGTGTGTGTGTGTGTGTCAAAGTGGAACAGCTTACTGTAGCTGTAAACACTAATGAAACAAACGTGTGATTAAATAATGTGATGATGTGGATTTAGCCAAGTGTGCATCTGTGTATCTGGCTCAACACCTCACGGTCAGAACAACAACATCTTCTGTATCCAGGATCCTGTCTGCCTAATGGATGAACCTGAAACGGAGTCACGGGTTTGTTTACACGTGTTAAAGAGGCATGGCTCTCTCACAGGGTTTTATTCACAGCGTTGACTCTGCAGCATTCAGGAATCTGCGTTTTGCTCCAGACGGCGTCATTCTTCTCAGTATACATCATGAACGAACCTAACCTCCATGTAGCAGACTGAAACCCTGACAGAGAAGCTGTCATCACTTTGGGTGTGAACACATTAAATAGCTTTTATTTGATATTTCTAAAATCTTTACACTATACATGGTTATCTAGCACATTGTAATTTGTTGTTGATTTTAAACTTCATTCTCCTCGGTGACACTTTAGTTTAAGGAACACAAACTAACCATTAATTAGCTGCCAATTAATATGCACATACGTCTGAAGTAGTCACTGTTAAGCTATTAGTAGGTGCTTATTACTAATGCCGTAATTTTAATATTAACAGGCCATAAATTAAGAGTTTTACCTAAATAAGCATTCATAATGGTTTGTTAACTGAAAATAAATGGTTTGTTGCTGATTAACACACATATTAATTAGCCCATATCAATATGTGGGTTTTAACGAAGTAATTGAAGGGGAATGAGTTATTCTGCATTAATAACCAAAAGTATTATGTTCTGGTATTATGTAAATAAACACCAAACTCCACATGTTTATACAGCCTAAACAACAATCAACAATCAATTAAACAATATGTTCCCTATTCTAAAGTCGGACTTTGTTCATACCTAATTACTAGTAGTTTGATGTTTATTCAGGAGACAGCTTCCACAAATAAAACTTGGATTACAGCAGGAAAAAGGTGTTCCTTTAAAATCAGAGATTTATTCCTGTTTAGTCACAAACTGCAAAGTCAAAGTGGACAATGCCAGCAGATATCAAAACATCTGCTTTATTGGACGTTTCACATTTCAAATATCAAAACAATAATTCTTTCTCTTGAGGAATTTTATTACAAGATCAACCTTAGTGCTGAAACCAAAACCATTTGGAGGTCTGTGGGGACGTTTTGTGTTTATTTACATATTACCAGAACCTAATATTTTTGGTTACTGATGCAGAATGAGTCATTCCCCTTGAATTACTTCTTTAAAAGCCACATGTTGATTTGAGCTAGTTAATATGTGTGTTAATCAGCAACAAACCATTTACTTTCAGTTAACAAACCATTATGAATGCTTATTTAGATAAAACACTTAATATATGGCCTGTTAATATTAGAATTATGGTGTTAGTAGTAAGCAGTTAACAAGTGTTTAGTAATGACTAGTTCAGACTTGGTAGTCCACTAATATGCATATTAATATGCAGCTAACTAAGGGTTACTTTGTGTTCCCTAAACTAAAGTGTTACCATTGAAGCTAATAAATGGTAATACTTGGTGCTGATGGATTCCTAAACACATAAAATTTACAAGTAATGCAGTAAGAAAGAAATACACAGAATGAACGTACCTGAGATGGATGCATTCTCAAGGTTAAATAATGCATTTGTGGGAAAGATTAAAAACAGCAAAGATCTGAGTGCATTTCAGGTTAGGATTAGGGTGAGTCCTGTCCTGCTTGTGTTTTTTCTGCCAGACTCAAAGCCAGACTCTGAAGATGTTTCTGGACACATCACCTGGGACCACTATTCAAGGTTACTCATAATTAGAGTTTGACAGCATAAACTAACACAACAGACAATACCAGACTAAAAAAATGCTAAAAAAAAGTCATGTTTTTACTGATTTATTGAGCTAATAGGATAAACAACGAATCTATGAAATGAAACACCACATGCAGGTTTAAACAACTAGAACAGCTGGGTGGGAAACATTGGCCTTCTTGGCTGAGGTGAGTATTTTTTTCTCACATATTCATGGTCTGCTGCCATCATCCCATAGCTACAGAAACAATGTAAAACTCAGCAAGATGGTGGAACAAATTCTCCTCTCGTCAGCTACAGATGCTGCTGAGGTTTCCATTTCAGTGAGAGTGAGATCCTGATGACTCTCTCAGCCTCACCACAGCTGACACTCTAGTAGTGATGCAGCTGGTCGAGATGCTCTCAGGGGAATGTTGCATCTTAAGTTGCATCTTAACCCTCTCAGGGCCCATAACCTAATGAGCTGCTTCAGGATGAATTTGGTAGTTTACTCAGTTGGAGGTCAGTGATGTTTTTGCATTTGTCCGTGGAAGGAGTTGGACCCTAGAAGCTGGGTGGTCCTGTCCCCTGTTGGACACAAATTGTAACTTTATGAGTCCCATCCACTCACAGATGCACCATCCTCATCTACAGAAGCTTGGGCGGTGATTCCCAACTGGGAGTACTTGTACTCCTAGTGGTACATGAGCACATTGCAGGGGGTTCGCAGAAACATTTAATTTTCATTTTCCTTTCCCAGTTGATAGGTAACAGTCATTCAACATTCACAGTGTCCTGTTAAAAACAGGCTGGGATGTGTTACGCTTAACGAATACCCAATAATAAACCCAGCTTTTATCAATGAAAATAGCTCAAAGTGCAACAACTAAATGAAAGAAAGACCAGAGCAGGGCTGCACCTGCACGGTGCTCTGCTACTGAGAGAGAGGGCGTGAGGCCTCGTTCACACCGAATGCAGAGTGGACGAGGTCCAGTTTTGCATAGGTTAAAAATCATTGAGTCCGTTCAGACCGGCTGCGGTGTGGATCTGGATCTGAATGTGGAGCTCTGGAACGTTTTTGAATGGAGGCTTTTTTTCTGGATGCTGCTTAAGAATTGTCATGAAAAACAAGAGCCAGACAGGAAGTGAGCGTTAGGGAGTTTCAATAAAATTTTCATTCAATAATCAGTTGTACGTTCTACTTTTGGAGACTCATCAACATTTTTGACTAAGGGGGGATGTTGAAAACGGCTCAGGGGGCACACAAGTTAAAAACGCTGTTTTAGGCTTTAGCTTGACCCACTGAGGTCTGTCTACTCAGAACAGTGTCTACTCGAGTCTCATCTTGGTGATAGTTATTCAATCATTAAAAACATCATCAGGCAGGACTGTAGCCAGGTGTGTTGACGTGTCTTATGGGCTCGACACACGGGAGGCGACATCGCCTCTCCTCCATTCATTTTCAATGAGACGCGCGACAAAGCGATAATCGCGAGTCTCCCTCCTACTAAGCGAAATGCGAAAAGCGTGCGTGTGAAAGTTTGCACTCGTGCACGTGTCGTGCACGGGCGACCCAGCGACGCGATCCCAGAAAGTTGAAACATTTTCAACTTTTCATCGCTGTCACTCGGACGAGGACCAATCAACGGAGGTTTCATTCACTGACCAATGAGCGGACAGGATGCTCCGTACACCTCCGAGCAAACATGGAGGAGAAGTTGATTATTATGATGTTTTATATGTAAAATCAGAAGTTAGATTTCACATAACTCTAGCAGCACCTTGTGAAACATCATATCTACCACTTATTAACTCTGAACCGCTTAAATAACCTTAATTCCCTCCAACCTGACACAGCCAAACAAAACAACGGAAGTTTCGATTTCGCCATGGAACAGAACGCGTAGACGGCTTTGCCGCTGCCGCGGGTCGCCTCCCGTGTGTCAGGTAATAAAAGCGACAGCGATGAATTTTGCTGATCAGGGTTGTTTGTCGCCTCCCGTGTGTCGAGCCCCTTAATGCCAAACGATTAGGTGGGCACTGTTAGGCAAGTTTGCTTTATTTATGAACAGGTCAAAGTTCAGTTCATACATTTTAAAATGAACTAGTTCAACTCAGTTCACAATTCCAAAATGAACGAGTTCATAGTTGCTCGTTTTCAAAATGTTGTGGCTGCAGCTTCAATGAAAAATGCAGCTTCTACCCCTACAGCATATTCTCAAATGCTTGAGGAAAAACTTGCTGTTTCCATGGTTTTATTAAAAACTTGTTTTACTTTTTTCTCTTTACACCTGTCTATGACGTGAACATGTATTTGTGTGAGAACAGCTCGAGTTTTTCTGAAAGTAAACAAACAGAAATCCCTACAGAGCACCATCTGCAGTTCAAGGATTTCATTACCAACTGTTAAACGTTCTCTAAATTCATATCTTATTTGCTGTTTTTAAGATTCCCTGGAGTCAGGTTCCTTCCAGGACCAAAGGGAAGGACTTTTCTGTTGTACTTATGGGGATAATCTTAGAAAGTTCTGAGCTGAGACTTGTGTTGTCCATACTTTGGGGCCAGCCATGAGGCAACTTGTCAGAAGTGAACATGTTAACAAATCTTATCAGAAGACCAGCATGGAGGGTTATGCTTCCAAAGCAGTAGGACCAGATATCTCTGTGACACGCAGCAATACCCACATGCACAATAATCGCTGAACCCAAAAACAGCCATGTCTCAGTGACTTGTCCAACACCAGTCACCATAAAGTGCTTTATTCTCTGGGACACTAAAGCTAACAGACCCACTGACACGTTTGTTTACTGTGAAAATGTTTCAGCACAGTTGGAAATCTCAGCACCACAACTCTGACACACCTGGAGCATCCCAACTGGATTTCAAGTCTGGTTTTAATACAATAATAAACAAATCAACAAGCTCAGAAAGCAGAGATTAACTCCACAAAACATACTTAACTAACGGACCACAAAGCATCCACTTTACCCTGAACACAGGTGCACCACAAGGCTGAGTCCTCAGCCCAGCTCTCATTTTATTCACCTACAAATGCACACCAACCTACTTCTCTACCACATCACCGTAAAATCACGTCACTACTGCAGCTTAGGTTACAGTTTATTCACATTAGGCTTTAGTGTCACAGGTTTGAACTGGCTTGGCACTAAGTAACATTTATTTTGGTTGTAAGAGTTTTTCAAGAAACTCCTGAAGACCCTGCTCTTCAGAGAGCATCTTCTTAACTAGCACCCTCCCTGCACCCGTCGCCCCTCTCTACTGTCCACTCCTTGTTCCCTCCTCTCCATGATTGATGTCAAGTTGTTGTTGTTATTGTTGTTGTTAGCCTCAAGGGCAACATGCCGATTATCACTTGTAAGTCGCTTTGGACAAAAGCGTCTGCTAAATACATAAACATAAGAAGATTTAATGTAAAGGATTTTCTTCGTTGTTCAACGACCTTTGACATCATCTAAAATCTTTCAGTTGCGAGTTTGAAAACTCATAGTCTGAGGCCTAGTCCACACGTAGCCGTTAAAAAAAAACCGAATATCCGCCCCTCCAAAAACTTGCATCCACACCACCTCGTTTAAAAACAAAACTCTGTCCACACGTACCCGGATAAATACGTTGTTAAGGACATGCCAGACCTGTAGGCGGCAGTACTTCCCCCGTTCTTAACCTCGTCCTTCGTCTGTGGTCTTCTGCAAGGAGCAGTAATCCCGCTTGCAAAAACAAACAAGCAAAAAGCGCTTGGACAATTGATAAAGCGAGCGCAGCTCTGAGGGCATCCATGCTGCCGGCTAGTGTAAACACAGGTCGCACACGTGATGTCAGCATTTTTTTGTCGCGGAAAGTGACGTTGCGGACCTTAAAACTCCGGTTTTGTTTGTCCACACGCAGACACCCAAAACGGAGAAAACGCAGATCTTCACTTTGGCCGGAGTTTTTAAAAAACTCCATTTTCGTGTGATGACAGGCCAAAACGTAGAAAAATATCTACGTTTTGGCAGATCCCCGGCTACGTGTGGACAGGGCCTGAGACGTTAAGCCCGGATCACACTGCGATTTGCGTGCTTTCTTAGCCAAATCCCTCGTCGGGAGCATAATCGTGTAGAAAAACGGTGAACTTGAGGGTGATTTGCATATCTGTGAATGTACAGTGTGACAGGCTCTGCGGCAGCTTTTTGAGCCGTCCCACGACCCAAATCAGCCTCCGACAGCTTGAAAACCTACAATTCCCTTGTGCAACCGACTAATGAATACACACCTTTGGGACGCTGCAGCAGCAAGACTCCGCCTGTCTGAGCTTTGGTTTCAATTCATGTTTAAATGCGGATTATAAACTACACACCAGTGTTTATTTCTGTTGATAGCCCAAGTTAAACTGGAGTTGTACTTAAAACAATTAAACTACCTTCTTTAGACCATCAGATGAATTGTGAAAACTGTGATTATGTGATGTGTGAGAGCTGAGAGGAGATGAGCTCACGAACGTAAAAAATAAAACACAAAAACTGTGGTTAGCGGTCTACTTAGCGACGTATGCTTCGAGAGGTGCGTTCAAGAAGCAGCGTGTCCGGCTGGAGAGAGACGTCGTGCAGCCCGCATCGCTGAAATCTTGCGCCGCACAGCGTGCCACCTTTCTGGAGTTCTCACATTGTGACACGAGTAATCCTGTGCGACGGCCAAAAATCGCACGATGTGATCCGGCCTTAAATCTGACACCAGGAGTCACTTGATCTTGAAGTAAAGATAACATCCCTCTGGTTTTGATCCGCTGTTTCAACACCGATCACACAACAAATACTGTGATTGGCCAGAACAGACAAATCTGTCCACAAACCAATCAAAACAAACAACCTTGTGCTGACGTGGTTATTATCTATAATATGTCCTTGTGGACAGGAACAAATAAACTTCTACTTTCCTTAAGCTGGATAACTGTTTGCACCCTCAGAGAGAGAGAGAATCCCTCGGGACTCATCCTGTCTTTATCTGAAACCCTTTAGAAAATGTTGCAAACTGCTTCTCCCTTTAATAAACGAGGAGACATGGAGCAAGAGGTGAATGTGAGGTTAACTAGAAGTCAGGCAACCACCGGGTCACAACGGGACCTGACCTGATGTTACCGTGGCCCGAGGGACAGACGGCACAAAGCTGAGGTCAACGCCAGTTTACTCCACCTGTCAGAGTTTCAACCTGAAGCAGACATGTCAGAATATGTGTTGCTCATTTATGTTATGTGTCATGGTCTGAGGGTTGTGGATGCAAATTACGAGAAACTACTTGTGAGTCCTTAATTACAGGTGGGTGGTGCCAAGGAGCAGGCAGCTGTTGGTGATCCACCATCAACCTGGCTGGGTATAAGTGCAGGAGTGAGACACCTTCACCTTGCCGGATGATCGCTCACCTTGGGTACACAACTCAACCTCCCGAGTCTGATGTTTGTTTCTATTCCCTTTGCCTCCAGAACACAAGCCTCTACGCTCACCGCTCCACCATACCTCATCGGATTTCACCCCTGGACCACGCCTCGCTCCTCCAACCCAACCGACCCGCTCTCCACCGCTCACCTGCCCCCTCTTGCATCTTGCTCCCGAGTTCCATCGGAGGATTCCTAAAGACCCTGGTTACCACACTCAGACCTGACCTTCCACCCCCACCCCCACCCCCCCTCACCTGCCAGCAGTTACTGACTCGTGTCTGTTTCTAGACCCTCTCCCTCGGACCGGCAGATCGCTGAGACCTTCTCTTCCCTTTTGAATGGTGCTACTTATTTTAAATAAACCTTTTTTTACATTTTGCTCACCCGGTTGTCTCGTGTTCCTGATTCTGTATGTCTAGGGTCAGAAGAATTTCTCCCAGTTCACCCAGCATTAAATAAAAAGTGAGACATACTTTTGGAGTTGGAGTGTCTTTAGAGAGATGTAATTGAAAAGCAGGAAAGACACACAGTATTTATTACAGATTACCTTTTGGTTTATTGAATTGTTCCCCAAATGCTCTCATTGTTTTACACAACTTTACCGGCATGACATCCTGTTGTGTTTACAGGTGTTTATGAATTCTGATGAGGAATCTCAGCTTCCCCCTTAATCACCTGCACCTTAGTGGCTCTACTCGGTGTTCTTCTCAGGGGTGGGGGTCATTTGCACCAACATTTCTGGGTGAAGTTCTCTTTGCTACCTCATTTCCTGCTATTTTGCAGTTTTTTTAAAGTGATCCTTTTCAGTGTAGCTAATATGTGAAATAAGGAATACAGTTAAAAACATACTAAACGTATATTTACCTAGTTTATTTATTTTGTTTTCCATGTAAATAAATCCAGCAGATTGCATCAAGTCAATGAATCCAGAAGGTACAGTTAAACTACGATCAAAGGCTTGACCTTGCATGACCTCTGAGATCACTGTCTGCTCCCTGCGTCCGCCAGTTTAATGTGCACACACACTGAAATGTCTGCCTGAGTGGAGACCTGACAGCAGGTTAAATGTCCCCAACATGGAGGTGCTCTTGTTTGCCTTGACTCTGAATCTGAAACTTTATTTAGGCCAGCCTCCTCCTGACAGCTTTACAGCGCTGAGAGCGCCGCACCATTGAGACCCAGTGGCTTGACTCACCATTCCAGACTGTTATGGTCACCGGGCTGCTGCAGGGTGAGTCCTTTCACTCCCACCTATAAACTGTTTGGTTTGGTGGCTTTGGTGTGGATTCACATGGTCTGTTACTCACAGAAAACAAATGGATGTATTTCGTACCAGAACCACTCATTAGGCCGCTCTGGTCCAAACAGATTCAATATTAGCTAAATAAGACCGTCTGAAGATGATTTTAGGGGGTTTGGTTACATCTTGATCAACATGTCTTTAAAGTGTGTGTGTGGTCAGGGTCTGACTAGGAATAAACAACACTACTTTAAACATTGTCATCAGTGAAACTGCAGCAGATCTAAGTTTTTATTTATTCTCTGTGTTATTCGATGAGTTTTCTCTCTTCCTGTATTTCAGCTTTCCCATTCTGACAGCTACGTAAACCCTCCAACAGACCCCAGCTGCTCTCTGAGATCCAGTCATTCTGGAGGGAATGAGAGGGACGTGCTGCACTCGAGCTGATTAAACTAAAATAAAACAAAGAAGCAAGAACCACTCTCATGTCTGATTATCTATCTGTTTACCCATCTGCCTGTTTTGACTGACAGCAGCTGTCCCCCCCCTCTGCCTATTAGAGTTGCCTGATAATAAACAAACGGAGAGTTTCTCTATCAACCCGTCCAGAGTCGCCTCTGCAGCGGTGATCAGTGCAAACTAACAGAGGAGAGTTAGTATCTGTTTAATACACTTTTTCATTGTATTTTATTTTTGAAAATGTCTGCATATGTAACAACGCCCCTGAAGTTTGTGGCTTCAGTGGATAAAAGCTCCATCAGATGGTTGTTGCATCACTGAGCTGGCTTGTGGGTTGATGTCCATTTGCTGATTTTCTCATTGCGTCTTTTAAAATGTCCTGTGTGTGTTTTAGAGTTTGTTAGTCAATGGAAATGATACGCGAGGAGACCGGTTCTTGTCTGGCTCTCGTTTTAGGGTCTCTCTACTTCATAAATGTGAATGTCAAAGCCGTCTTGTTTCCTTCTGGTCTGCCCAACAACTTAAACCCAGCTCTAGAAGGATGAGGTCAGCAGGACTTAAGCGATGTTTGTGACCCAGAATCGGTCAATCATTGTCACTCTAAGATTATTCTGAGGATTCTGTGAAGACTGATCCACAGTTCAGGCTTTTTTGCAGGCATTTTACCCAATAAAGCTAATTTATGACCTGAAAGAATTCGCCAGTGTGTAGTTTAGTACTAAGAGTGTAAAGGTCACAAAAGATATCTGATCTGAGAAGTTTTAACCTTGTTTTCCCTTTTTGTTTTGTTCAGTAAAGATGTGCAAAACCCAAAAAGTATCTTCATAAGTATCATAAGTATCTTCCATTTTTGGCTCAGTCTGGACCATGGACGTAAATGGAAGAGCCGCATGCGGCTACAGAGCCGCCGACCCCTGTGCTAGCCTATATTGTCCCCAGCAATTTTTAAACCCCACTCAAGTGTATGGTTATTGTCCCCAGCAATTCTGAAAACAAACTGATGCCCTTGAACGTAATTTTTTAGGGGGGACAGGGGGGGGGGCATGTCCCCCCCACTTTTTCCAAAGTCAAGTTTTGACCCCTGCACTTTTTACCATCCAAAAACAATATTACGCTATATTAAATTGACACTGGTTGAGCTCTAGGACCAAGCGGAAAACAACCATTTGTGTTGAAGCCTGTTTCCCATTAGAGCATACTGTAAAGATAATTCCTCCCCATCCCGGGAAACGGGAGTGAAAAGCGTTCCACACAGCTGATCCCGTGACTTCTAAATCACGGGAGAATTGCAACGCCAAGCGTGACATCAGAAGTCCACACACAACAGTAAGCAAGTGGAAAGACAGCTGCATATATTAAAAGGGTCTGTGGTTTATTTTTTGTTCTTTACATCAGCTACGGGGGTTATAACAGGAACCTGCATGCGACTTTAATATTGGATGTTTCCAGATGTGTTTTACACTGCTTTGTGTTTGACTTCCTGTCCGGCGTGGTCTAAACTGTGGAGTTAGACATGTTTTCGAAGCGTCGTGCGTAAAAAATAGACTTGAAACATAATGATGGCATCCCCTCACTTCTGGGGCGCGTCCAAAACATCACACTTTGCTGCCGGTGGAAAGGAACTCATCCACCATAACGGCAGATAAATGCTGCGTTGTAGGTTTCTCGGCCGTTTTGCGACGCTTTCACATGCAGTGGAAAGGAGGGGGTAATCACACCGGCATCAACCCACAAGAAAGACCTGTTTGAGTCGATCCAGACCAGCAACGGCTGAGCCTGATTTGTAGAAGGGAACAAGTTAAGATAAAGTTTCTTTATGGTGAACAAGATCGCTCTGTTACAACAGCATGGTGTCAAATTTCTGTGGGGTTCTTATCTTTGATCTCATCTTCTTTTGCTTTTCCAGGTCTGGATCATACGAGAAGCAACCCAGACCGTACTCTCCTTGCCCATCAGCTCTCTCACAGAGTTTCCTTGGCTTGTCCAGGCCAGCCGAAAGATCTGATCTCTCTGGTGTGTCTTGGGTCAACCACACGGTCCCAGCAGGACACACTCCTGCAGACGGCATCCAGACCAAATGCCTGAACCACCTCAGCTGGTTCCTCTCAGTGCAGGAGCAGCGGATGTGGCCATCCACCCCATTCCAGACGAGAACAGAGAACCTCTGGCATCAGATTGCCACTTTTCTGGTACCATTTGTGAAACCTTGGGGAAAGGAACCTACCTATGAAACAATCTTCTGCCTGCCTGTTCTCTTAGTTGGCTACACAGAGATCCAGATTAACCACACAACTTGTCAGAACAATTTCTTACCCTCTATAAATACACCATCTTTATAAATACCCTCCAGATCCATGACACTCTGTCACTCTGCGAGTAGGGGGGAGGTTAGGACCCAAGATGCAGAACCAGAGAGACACGAGGCAGGAGCTGGAATAAATGTAAAAAAAATCCTTTATTATGAGTGATTGTCCCAAAGTAAATCCGATAGGGCAGGAAGCCAATACCAAAAATCCAAAAATCTTAGTATGAAAACCAAGAGACCTAGAGACAAAGTGCTCCCTTAAAGAGCAGACCTGGAGATATCCAAAAAAAAAAAAAAACAAGAGACCAAGAGAGGGGGAGAGACAACGCTGACACAAACAATGGACCGACAAACACAGAAAGACAGGACAGGGTTTTATACTCAGGGCCTGGGTGATTAGGAGGATTGGGCACAGGTGATATTAATAAACAAGAGGAGGAGCAGAACAGGGCAGGTGAGGAAAGCCCCAACTTAAACCTGTTAACAAAGCTACTGAACCAAATAACTTAACACTGTAGAAATAAGACACTGGAGAACTAAAGATAATAACACTAATGACCTAGGAGCAATAGAACCAAAAACACTGGAAGACAGGGGAGGATGATACTAGACAGTCTACAATAACAGAAAACTAATGATCAGAAAAGTGACCAAGGGAAAGATGAGGGAAACCTGGAGAGAACCTGGAGGGGGCTGGGGACCACAGGCAGGCACCTGAGGGGGGTGCAGACAAGGGCTGTGTCTCAATTCAGGGTCTGCATCCTACCTCGGCCGGATTCGTCGGCCGGTTACGTCACAGCGCCGCGACTCGGCCTGTCCCAATTCGAAGACTCCTTCAAATGCGGTCGACGAATGCGGCCTTCTTTTCGCCTGAATGAAGGATGGGTCGGGTGTATCCTTCAACAGGTAGCATTTCCCAAGATGCCTTGCGGGCTGGCCGGCAGGAAAACTTAAACAATGGCGGACAGTGAAGCGGGAGCTGTCGGAGAGGATTGCACATATAAATGTTGGTATAAACTTGAAAACTGTTAGGTTAAGGACTTTTTGTGATACATGAACGTTATTTTAGTTAGAAATGTTACAGTAAAAGTGCTTGTATTGCGGTCTCGGCTCGTATGTTCGGCCGCTCGGTGTCGTACTTCTCCCGCTACGTTTTCCCCCTGATTTTAATAGAAGTTTGTATTTTAGGGACAAAAGAGAAAACCAGGGAAGTTATTAAGCTTAGGGCGGAGATGGACCACATGATCACTGGAGCAAAGTATTCGGCGGCTGTGGCATGGAGGTACAATAACATCTTATATTTTAAAAACTCGTTTGAGTTTATTTTTTCTGTGAAAACATGAAAGGAATAACCCGTTGTCCTCTTTTCTCTTCCTGTTTCTTTTGTTACATGTTTGTTAAGACTATTCTGGAGAAAATGGGCATCCAGGAGAAGATGCCAGCGATGACCAGCTTCTGGATCTGATCAGGGAGGACATGAGGCTGCAGAGGGAGGCAGAGCAGCAGAGGGCCCAGGAGAGAAGGAAGAACTTTGACAGCTTTTTACTTTGCTAGAAAAAAATGGTTAATAAAGATTAAACATGTACATATAAAAGAAATATCTAAATAAAATCAGTTCTGCATTAAACTCTTGAATTTTATTTTTGTTTACAAATGAGAATTGTTTACTAGAGGGTATCCCACTGGGTCTTGAAAAGTCTTAAAAGGTGACAAATCGGTTTTGGTCAAATTAAGACCCTTAGAAAGTATTAAAAACTATTATCACATCTTTGCTCAAGCTCAGCTTGTCTAAAGTATTTTCTCTGAATTAGCTCTCCATCAGTCATGGAAATGATTAACCCCCAGAGACCCACGGTTGTAATATTACAACATCAGATTTAAGTCTACAAGATTAAACCTTCCCCATTTTTTTTCTTTTTAAAACCACATTTACATTGCTAATAGGTCCTATTGTTCAGTTCTGCAACACTATTGGCTGTTAAAATGTGTAAATAGGCCCGTTTATCTGGCCTCATAGAAGA
>SSNQ01034217.1:349637-357137 GCA_006942095.1 Nothobranchius kuhntae | reverse complement strand
ACAGTTGTGTAAAGTCAACGTTTTTATATAATGAGCCTGATGCTACACCACCTTAGACGTGAGTACATTTGGGTTTACTTATGTAACACAGTGCAAAATGTTACACTATAAGAAATATTTAAAAGAATTGTCAAGTAACAAAATTATCTTGCAACTCTTCCACAGCAGTGTGTTCCGTCCACTGGGAGCGCTGGCAAACACAGATGTAAATGGAAAACATCTGGCTCTGTGTTCAGCCCCAAATATATTGGAACCAACAATATAATGATGTGAGTGACCTCACCGTAGAACTGCATGAAGATGTGGTGTGCAACTATATTTGGAGAGGCCGGACCTGTGGAACAGCGTTTCTGCAGCTCTGCCTTCACCTGCAGCTGCATCATGGGAAGAACACAAAACTGGAGATGGAAGGAGTGAAGGGGATTTTTCTGCTGGGTGTGGTGGGAGATGGTGTCTGACGGAGCTTTAGGCCCGCTGAGGCGCTTCTGCTGTTAGTGTTGGCCGACATGCTGCACACTTTCAAACTGATGTGGGTCCGGCCTCTCGGGAAGCTTATATGCACGCATGTACACACACACACACACACACACACACACACACACACACACACACACACACACACACACATACACACACACACACACACACACACACAAACACACACACACACACGCGCACGCACGCGCGCGAGCGCAGAGAGAGAACAATATCAGGGTCTTTGCCGGAGGACGTGAGAACAGCTCAACCCTGAAAGCAGCAGGAACTCATGTTGGTAATAAGAGGCAGACTTCTTCTACTGTAAATATTTTGCTACAGACACCTTTGTCTCCAGTTACTTAGATAAGTGAAAGCAGGTGGACTTGGGTTAGGGTTAGCTGTGTTTTTGTTTTGAAACCTCAGCTATGGACTTCACGTCACTTGTTATTAACCCTCTCAGACTCAAAATAGGTTTTGGTAAAAGGACGAACAACTACGTCCTTCAGCAGTACTTCGGAGTTAAAAAATGCTCATGAAATACATTTGTGGAGTAACCAGGTAGGTTTTAACGTTGCAAATCTGCAACACCTGCCTCCAGAGGGTTAAAGCCGTCAAACAGCATTTTATCTTGAGAAGGAGGTTTAATAGATACCTGCCAAAAACAACAGCAATACCTTCAATGCTCGTATGAAAAACATTTTAGTCAACGTTTCCAGTTTTTAGGCCTTTTTTTCGTGGTTCTTTTTGCCTTAAAGTCATCTGGGTGACATTTCATGGCAGAACAAAAGTTAAGGTTAACTCTTCTGAGGAGCTGACAGCTGGGATGGTAAAACAACTTTTATGCATTTAGAAAACTCAATGACTCTCCTATTGTCACGTTGAGAGCGGGAGGAGCTTAGGACCCAAGGTGCTGAACACCAGACCACGCGAGGCAGGAGCGAATGTAAAAAGTAAAATCCGTTATTTAGGATGGTAACCAAAAATCCAAAGGGCAGGAAGCCAAAACCTAATAACAAACAACAATGGACTGACACACACACAGTGACGAGACAGGGTTATAAACACAGGGGCAGGATGATTGGGAGACAAGGAGCAGGTGCGTGGGAGAGAGAACTGAAGAGAGAACGGTGGGATCAATTAACTGAATGGGAAGGGAGAACCAAGCAGAGGAGGGGATAAACCATAACCTGTGAATCTCTAAATAAATAAACCTAACAGACGTATGGCACAAGAGAACCAAAGATAAATCACTAATGACCTGAGGAGTGAGGGGGACTAATTAACAAGTGGAGAAGGAAAACACACACACTAAATTAGACTAATAAAAAGAAAATCTGAACCTATAGAAAAACTACAGAGGGGTGACTAGGAGAGACCTGAGGGAGACCAGGAGGGAGAACCGGAGAGGGTTGGGGACCCAAAGGACACAAAACCTGCTAGGAGGGGGAACATGAGGGAAACCTGGAAGGGGCTGGAGACCACGAGGACACAGAACATGACACCGATGTTGTCATTGTTCATGTTATTGTTACGTTATGCAAAGCCAGGGAGAGTTCTGCATTTGTGACTCAAATGTATTTTGAGTTATAATTGCATCATTCTCCCTGTTATTTTAAGACGAGTGTTGTGTACGTGAACACCCCGGTGTCTGCTAACATCATCAGGAGTCTCCGCTGGTAAACAGGCTGCACTGGTATGGTTTTAGTCTTCCTGACCACTCAGAGAGCTTTTTTAGTACCAGTCACACCCACCCTCTTACTCTTACAGTCACACACCCTTTTGCAAACTAGGGGCTTCGTGGTGTTAACGTCTTGTCCATGCAGCCTCGTCACCCACCCCCCCAACCTTCCAGAACAACTGGTTTCCTCCTGAACCACAGCTGATAGTGGTTTATGGAGATTTGGGTATCCCTTGAGTTAAAAAGACCAAAAACTAAAACAGGAAATCTAAACTTCTAAAACACCAAGACTTAAATAAACAGGAATGGAGCAGTCACAAGCAGGACTCAAAGTGTGACATTACACCGTGTCGTATTGTTGCGATTAATTTCTGTTGCCTCTATCATCATCAGATCCAGACCCCCTTATAAAAAAACAAAACAACAAAAAACAAACAAACATAAAAACAGCAACAAAAACCCAAATCCAGGTGGTTTTTACAGGGTTTGGACGAGGATTCTCATTGTAACCAATAGGAGCAAAACCAATAACAATGTTTTCCACATGCCAGTAAATAAACAGCACCATGCTTGGCTCATTCTCACTACGATCCAGCTACCAGTCATGACTGCCTTCCTACCTAAGGAGTTATGAGACTGTAGGAAGGTCATCATCTGGTGTAACAGGAGCCTCATCAGCAAAAACACACTTAAAGAAGAGAAGGATAGACTATCCCCTTTATTCTTACGACCCATGATGCGTTGAGTGAAAGACGTAAGAATCTTCTGGTCCGCGTTCATTTACATTGAGTCGATGTGATCCCTTCATGCAATTCCTCTTTTTATGGGCCTTTAGAGACAGAAATCACGTAAACATCAGCTGTCACAGCTCAAACGGGACACCGTTACACTCCTTCTGCCTACTGAGCCAGAGGGGTGGGGATGATCGAGGCGATAAACATTCTTAAAAGCTCTGAGGCTCATCAGTACTTATATAGTAACAAGGTGGGTGTTTTTTTGTTGAAAGAGGTGGGGCTCAATCTAATTCACTTGAAAGCAGACGTCGTGCCGAGTCAGTGCCTTAAATCTATCATCACCAAGTTTTGGGCTCTAGTTTCTACATCAGGTGAAATACAAACAGCAGGATGGTCATTTAGGTTAGTAACGGTAGTTTATAAACACACTCTACGTTTTAATTATTCAGGAAATTGTACTCGTGAGCTCATACCTGTTGCTCTTTTGATTTCTGTCACATTGCTTTACTACCCGGCCTCTCTTCTCCGGAGGTTTGTCATGTCTGGGGAGGCGGTGAACGCTGCACCGACGCTGGCAGCCACACTCTCTTACCCCGAGGTGCTCTCGTAGCCACAAATGAAACTTTCTCTGGTTGTTTTTACAACCACGAACAGCGCAACATCTTCCCAAACTGCGCAAGTACAAATAATTTTTAAACTCCTCTTCAAATGTTCAAATAAACTGCTACAAGCAACGAAACCTCACCATGCAAACCAGTGGGTATGCACTAGTTCTAGTATCTCACCAGAGGTTGCTCACATCGTCATTTCTTCATAATGAAAGAGAAATAAGTTTTATAGAAGAAAGCTGCATGCTGCAAGCCACGCTCCAGTAGCCTGGCAACTTATCGTAAATCCTCTAATACAGGCCCGGGTGTCACACGTGCCGGTGAAGTGAGCCGAGGAAAGGCGAGGATCCAGACCGGGGAGGAAGCAGGCAGACAGGTAAGATTCGCTTAACGGGTTTATTAGGACGCACGCTGACACTGGAACAATGACCCGACATGGAACACAGAACAGAAGGGGTTTAAGTACACGAGGAGCGGGAGCTATGGTGATTGGGAAACAAGAGGCAGGTGGGAGCAATTAACGGAGACACAGACTACAACCTAGGAGAAGACAGGACAGGGTGTGACAGTACGCCCCCCCTCAAAGAGCGGATCCCAGACACCCACAGGAACCAGGAGCAGGGCGGGAGGAGGGGGACCCGGAGGGAGGGCCCAGAGGACGATGGAGAGGCAGCAGGGATCAGCAGAGTCCGGGGGCTGGCGCCTGCGGCAGATGAGGCGGCGGGCCCTTGGAGGCCGGCGCCTGCGGCAGAGGAGGAGGCGACGGGCCCTTGGAGGCCAGCGCCTGCGGCAGAAGAGGAGGCAATGGGCCCTTGGAGGCCGGCGCCTGCGGCAGATGAGGAGGCGACGGGCCCTTGGAGGCCGGCGCCTGCGGCAGAGGAGGAGACGACGGGCCTCTGGAGGCCGGCGCCTGCGGCAGAGGAGGAGACGAGGACGGACCCTTGGGGACCTGCGTCTACGATAGAGGAGCCCTGCAGGCTGGGCCAGTGACAAAGTCTCTGCAGGCTGGGCTGGTAACAAAGTCTCTGCAGGCTGGGCCGGTGACAAAGTCTCTGCAGGCTGGGCCGGAGCGACCTCCAGAACCACCATCGGAACCGGAGACGGTGGAGACGTTGGACTGGAAGGAGCGTCGACACCTGGAGAGAAGAGAGTGTCGACCTCTGGAGTGCAGAGAGTATCCTCAGACGAGGCGACGTCCTCAGAGGAGACGACTTCAGAGGAGGCGACGTCATCAGACAAACCGACTTCAGAGGAGCCGACTTGGGAGGCGACGTCATCAGACGAGCCGACTTGGGAGGCGACGTCTTCAGACGAGCCGACTTCAGAGGAGGCGACGTCATCAGACGAGCTGACTTCAGAGGAGGCGACATCATCAGACGAGCCGACTTGGGAGGCGACGTCATCAGACGAGCCAACTTGGGAGGCGACATCCTCAGACAAGCTGACTTGGGAGGCGACGTCATCAGACGAGCCGACTTCAGACGAGCCGACTTGGGAGGCGACGTCATCAGACGAGCCGACTTCAGAGGAGGTGACGTCATCAGACGAGCCGACTTCAGAGGAGGCGACGTCATCAGACGAACCGACTTCAGAGGAGGCGACGTCATCAGACAAGCCGACTTCAGAGGAGGCGACGTGATCAGACGAGCCGACTTGGGAGGCGACCTCAGACACGTCGACTTCAGAGGAGGAGACGACTTCGGGCACATCGACCCCAGAGGAGGAGACGACTTTGGGCATGTCGACTTCAGAACAGGAAGGGGCGTCGACTGCAGAACAGGAAGGGGCGTCGACTTCAGGACAGGAATGGGCGTCAACTTCAGAACAGGAAGGGGCGTCGACTTCAGAACAGGAAGGGGCGTCAACTTCAGAACAGGAAGGGGCGCCGACCCCAGAACAGGAAGGAGCGTCGACCACAGGACCGGACCGGGCGTTGACCACAAGCCCCCACAATGCGGCTCAAAAATTGCAGCCATCCCGGAAGTAAGAAAAATTGCAGTTCCACCCTCATCCGCTGGGGGCTGGTGTCAGAAGCGAGCAAATCCTCATTGACTCCCATGTTAAAAATGCCGATTTCACAGCAGAAATAAACATGTTTACAGCCTGGTTCCAAAACATGTTTTTTGTCTAAATTATCTAGTTTACACTCAACTCTGAGGGGGGTGAATTTTTCTCTCACTCTTCTGTTTAAGTGTATTGAAAGCCTAAAATTCTGTATAATTAATGAGCATCTGACACACGTGACCGCCGCCTCAGACCCACGTGACCACAGAGCTAGCTCCGTGGAAAGGCCTCAGTACAGCCTCGGTCCCTCCTGGAAACTGTGTGGGGATTTTGAGTCTCTGTGCTTGTGAATTCTGTTTTGGATATTTTTGGTGCAATTGTTGGACAAAATGACTTGCTGTGGTATTAATTGCACTAATAGAGCGTCCAAGGAGTCTACACTTCATTTTTTTCGGTAAGTTAAAATCTATATTTGTATTTTATGTCACTGCCGCCTAGCTGAGTTTACCGAAGTAGCTAGCTAACTATCAGTTTAACATGTAGCATGTACTTTTTAACCATGAAATTTAAATGTAAAATACGGTAAAATAATTAATAGGGCATATTTCGATGGGTAAAAGGGTAAAACCCAGTGCATTTAAGATAAAAATGGGTTGAAATATGACGGAGCGCGCCGCTTGGAGGGACACCTGTGCTCCATTCTTTCATCCGGTAATCCCCAGCGGTCAGGCCGGGCAGGCTGACCGATGCGGCGCCTCGCTGCTGCGGGCTGACCGCTCGTGGAGCTCTTGAACTCGGAGACAGATCTGACCGGAGAAATACTGCAGCTCGTTGAGAAGTCTATAGGGCATACAGCGTTTCCCTTAAATCCCACCGCCACGCCGACAAGATCCCAAGTTTCTTTGTTTTTGTTGGCGCTGTTTACCGAAGAAGCAGCGGGAACACCAGCAAGTTTCATCAGACTGGTAAAGTTTGTTTTTGCTGGGGATTTCTGTATTTTACCGCTCCCTCCTGCAGACGCACACCTATCTGGAACAATCCTGACATTTTGCAAAACAACAAAATGATGAACCTTCCGGACTGGAAAAATAAAGGAATCCTATACCTGGAACACATATATGAAGGATTGGACTTCATCCCATTTAATCAAATAGTCTCCCAATTTGGAATGGATAAGAATAGCTTTTTAGAATATCACCAAATTAAATCTGTAGTCAAACAAAAATTTAAGCTCAATAAAATAGAATTACAAACACCACCAAGGGTATTTGACTTTTATAATCTCAAACCCCCCAAACTACTGTCTAAAGTATATAAGACACTGTCCAAAATAGACGATAAAATTGCAATCCCTATTGAAAAATGGGAGGTGGATCTATCAGTTAGCTTTGACCAGGACTTCTGGTCCCAAACTTGTTTAAAAACTTTTAAAATGATCAGACACCCCAATTTACAATTAATTCAGTACAAAATTCTACACAGAGTACACTATACAGGTCATCGGATGTTCAGGATGGGGTTTGTGTCGTCTGACACCTGTACACACTGCACAAACAACATTCCTGACAATTACATTCATGCACTGTGGTCCTGCCCACCTGTCCAGGAATTTTGGGGTAGAGTATGTGAGGATCTGTCAAAATGTCTGAAATGTCATATCCCAACTTCCCCCTCTCTTTGTTTACTGGGACAGCTGCACGATGTCCCGATTGCAACATCTTTGGTTCACGTGGTTCTGACTGCCATATGCATCGCTAAGAAAACTATCCTCTTGAATTGGAAAAATAGAGAAAGTCTCTGCATTAACCAGTATAGAAATCTTTTGTTAGATCATATTGCACTTGATATAGCCTCTGCTTCCACTTCAGATGAATCTCTCTGGGCTCCTTTGATCGGTTCCATCACATAGCGAGGGTGGGGGGCCGTTGATGTTGTCCTGCGGGATGGTGTGGGTGGGGGGGTGTGGGGTCTGAGTTTGGAGTATCCGGATGTTCCCTGG
>SSNQ01034217.1:278748-331855 GCA_006942095.1 Nothobranchius kuhntae | reverse complement strand
TGTGTAGGGTTGTCTGGGACATGATTGGTAATGTGTTTTTGATATAAGGGCCAGAAAGGTCGTGTTCCTTGTTCAGCACCACATGGATGAGATGGGAGTCACATCATTAACTTGTATTTAGACAGCTGACAACACTTAGACATGTCTGTTTATCCTCCAGCGTGACATCATGTGATCCACTGTGTGCTGTGCGTGTTCTTGACTAAACAGGACATGTTCAAAAATCTCTCTTATCAACTCGAACATTTCACATTTATTTTGACACTGCAGGATTTCCAGTTTTCTCACACGGAAGACTTGCTGGTTAGCTAAACTGCTGATTTTAAGGTGATCTCAGGCATGAGTATGTTCCTTGTCCATCCTGTGTCTTTGTATTGGCTCTGGTAGGAAGACACTTTGTCCAGGCTGTCCCTGTCTCTCACCCATGCTCTGATGGGATTGGTACCAGACCCCTTGTGACCCTGGACAGGACAGAAAACAAGTGCAATGAAATAAATTAAGTTTTTTCCAAAAGTAAAAAAAAAAAAATCAGCAATTACTGTTAAAGATGACCTTTTTCAGTTTCTTTCACACATTAATGTTGCTTCGGTGTGTAAGTTTGCCAAAACAATGTCGGACGCCGTAATTTTCTCTGGCCCCCTGCCTGATCGGACCAGTGACGACATGTTTAGCCGCATGCTGTCCTTAAACCGCTGGTTGTCTAGGTGGTGTCCTGAAAACAACGTGGGCTACATTGATAATTGGAAAACCTTTTGAGGAAAACCTGGTCTGATGCAAAGAGACGGCATCCATCCCTCTTTGGATGGAGCAGCTCTTCTTTCTAGGAACATGGCCAGTTTTATTAGTCCTCCATGACAGGGTCCAGACCAGGAAGCAGAGTCGCAGTTTAACACACCCCTCTGCAGCTTCTTTACTGTTACCCACCCACTACCCCATAGAGACAGTGTCCTGCCCATGGCCAAAATCACACAGATTAAATATCAGGCTTAATAAAGCAAATCATGGAAGTCTCATAACTATTAGAACACATTCAACTGAGCAGAAAATAAAAAAACTAAATAAAATGTGGGTTATTGAACATTAGATCTATTTTTTCTAAGACTTTGTTAGTTAATGACTTGATTTGTGAAAATCAGATCTCTTTGCTCTCTCTCACAGAATCCTGGCTGCAGCAAGAGGACTATGTAGCTTAAACGAGTCGACTCCTTCAAATTATTTAAATCATCATATTGCTCGAAGTACAGGGCAAGGAGGAGGAGTAGCAACCATTTTTCATTTGGACGTATTAATCAATCCCTTACCAATTAATAGCTACAGTTTGTTCGAAAATCTTATTCTTAGTTTTCCTGATCCAGATTGCAAAACTATAAAACCACTCTTGTTTGTAGTTTTATATCGTCTACCAGGCCCTTACTCTGAGTTTTTGGATCAGATCTCTGATTTTTTATCTGATTTGGTGCTAAATACTGATAAGGTCATTGTAGTGGGGGATTTCAACATTCATGTGGACATCGAAAATGATTGCCTCAATGTAGCCTTTAGTAATATCCTAGACTCAATTGGTTTTACTCAAAGAATACATAGCTCCACCCACTCCTGCCATCATACATTGGACCTTGTGCTGACTTATGGCATAGAGTGTGAGGAAATAACGATCTTTCCACATAATCCAGTCTTCTCGGACCACTTTCTGATAACTTTTGAGTTTTTTATAACTGAGTTCTCGAGACATGAAAGTAAATTTCACTATAGTCGGTCTCTATCTGACAACGCAGTTGCATCTTTAAAATCAACTGTTCCATCTTTACTGTCCTCAGCATCTCAGAGGAACGTAGCAGAGGGCAATATTTTCAGTTCTAGCCCTTCACAAATTGATGCCTTAGTTCATCATGTTAATTCTTCTTTACGTGTGGCATTAGATGATGTTGCCCCTTTAAAAAAGAAGGTAATTAGGGACAGGAAGTTGGCTCCCTGGTTTAATTCTCATTTACGAGCTTTAAAACAAACTCTAGAAAATTGGAGAGAACATGGCACTCTACACACCATGAGGTCTACCTATCATGGAAAAATAGTCCTGTGCTTTATAAAAATAAGCTTCGACAAACTAGAACAGCTTATTTCTCGGCGTTAATTGAGGACAATAAGAATAATCCTAAATTTCTTTTCAGTACAGTTGCCAAACTTACACAGAATCATAGCTCTGAACCATCTATTCCCTTAGCCCTCAGCAGTAATGACTTTATGGGATTCTTCACAAGTAAAATTAATTCTATTAGAAACAAAATCTTTAGCATCCTCCCTAATGCAATTTCTTCTTCCTCAGTAAGTGAGGCAGCATCAGAGGAAACTGTAGAACCTCATCTGTGCTTGAACCGTTTTGATCTAGTTGAGCTTTCAGAGTTATCAACAATATTAGCTTCATCTAAACCTTCAACTTGCATTTTGGATCCAATCCCAACCAAATTATTTAAAGATGCATTTCCTTTGGTTACTGCACCCATTCTAGATATAATCAATCTGACCTTAGTGAATGGATATGTACCACAGGATTTTAAGGTTGCTGTAATCAAACCTTTACTTGAGAAGCCTTCTCTGGATCCAGATGACCCAATGAATTATAGACCAATATCTAACCTTCCATTTTATCCAAAGTCCTGGAGAAAATAGTGGCCTTAATACACAATTGGAGTCAGGGAATATCACATACCTGGGAATTAATGTCTCTCCCAAATTAGCAGATCTAACCAAACTAAACTACATCCCACTTTTAAAGAAAGTGGAAGATGATCTTGCAAGATGGAAATCCTTACCAATATCACTCATGGGGAGAGTTGCTACAATTAAAATGATGGTCTTACCCAGAATGAATTACTTATTTTCAATTATCCCAAACAAACCACTAGCTGACTGGTTTAAATCTCTGGACTCCTCAATTACCAAATTCCTTTGGCAGGACAAACCTCCACGAATTAGCTTAAAAATGCTTCAGAAGACCAAAGACAGAGGAGGACTGGATCTACCCAACTTTTATTATTATTTCTTAGCCAACAGGCTGCAATATATACCAAGATGGTTGCAAGATAACCCACTAGATGAGTCCTGGTTAGATATAGAACAGACACTTTGCAATACGATAGAGCTTTCAGACTTACCATTTATTAGCTCAAGCATAAGAAAACATGAAAGCTTTAAAAGTATTAGTATCAGCGCCTCTCTGGCAGCATGGTGGGAGTATCTTAAAATGACAGAGTCTTCACTAATACCATGCAGACACACACCTATCTGGAATAATCCTGACATTTTGCAAAATAACAAAATGATGAACCTTCCGGACTGGAAAAATAAAGGAATCCTATACCTGGAACACATATATGAAGGATTGGACTTCATCCCATTTAATAGAATAGTCTCCCAATTTGGAATAGATAAGAATAGGTTTTTAGAATACCACCAAATTAAATCTGTAGTCAAACAAAAATTTAAGCTCAATAAAATAGAATTATAAACACCACCAAGGGTATTTGACTTTTATAATCTCAAACCCCCCAAACTACTGTCTAAAGTATATAAGACACTGTCCAAAATAGCTGATAGAATAGCAATCCCTATTGAAAAATGGGAGGTGGATCTATCAGTTAGCTTTAACCAGAACGTCTGGTTCCAATCTTGTTTAAAAACTTGAATTGGAAAAATAGAGAAACTCTTTGCATCAACCAGTATAGAAATCTTTTGTTGGATCATACATTACATGGATCATTACACTTGGTATAGCCTCTGCTTCCACTTCAAATCAATCTCTCTGGCAGGGCCAGACTAAGACTTTGTTGTACCCTGGGCAACAATATTCAAGGGCCCCATCATCACGACCCAAGGGTCACCATAATATGGTCACATACAGAATATTTTACTGTAATATGCAGTAAATATACTCAATACTTGAATGCCTGACATCACGTAACCCGCTCAGGGTAACCTTTGACCAACCTCGTGTGGACTGACCAATGAGGAGAGGGTCTTAACTTGAGGCCCTCTCTTCATTGGTCAGTCTGCATGAGACTGACTCTCAACTGCTCTCAACTGACGTTCAAAGTCATAGGCAGCGAAGCGTCTCTGTGCAGCGCAAAAGTCCGGGTGGACAGTTTGTTGAATATAGGGTGACCATATTTCCATTTCTAATAAAGAGGACAGGGGATCTGTGCCTATGACGTCACACTATGGCAACGTCACACAAACCATGTTGGGACCCATTTAAAAAAAATGAAAATTAATATCAGATTCTGCCAATAAAAGGGCTCTAAAACAATTCATATGTAAATATTTAGCATATTTTTTGTGAAATCTAATTTTTCTGCTTTAGTACTGCCACAAGGTTTTATTAAGAAGAAGTTATTATACCTTTTGTTTTACTACAGCATCGGTAAGCTTCCTGTGCGCAGATTATTAAGGATGCTTGTTTAAGCTGTGAGATTAGATGATAGGATCAATGAAAAAATAAATTGTCACACACTCCATGGAAACTTTCAGAGAATCCACAAATAGTGGCTTTCAAATGATTTTGTTACTTTTTGCAAGTTTAGAAAAGAAGCAGATGAGACAGCAAGTCTGATAAGTTAGTTTTTCATCTGATAATATTAGAACATGTCAGCGATGTCTGAGGGGCTTTTATAAACACTGTATAACTAACACTACTGGACAGGGTATGACCTACACAGAGGCTTCTGGGGAGCCCAGTTATGGGGGGTGGGGGTGGGTGGGGTCATTTTGCCTTGGCCCCCAAAATGTCTTGAAACGGCCCTGGGTGTGTGACTGAGTTTTGAAGGTGATCTGAATCGTATCAAATGTATAAATATTACATGTGTGTAACTTATTGTTTTATACAAGTAAAAATGTGTAGTGGAGATAAATCTACCTACATTTCACTTTTTGTTTTGTTTTCTTGTTTTTATTTAACTATTTCCTGTCCTGTCTGTCTCTTATCTTCCTGCATCTCCTCTAAACTCCAGAAAATCTGCTGCCTGGATTCTTACCTTTTCACCTCATCAGTTACTTTTGAGCAGATCAAAGGGATCTCCTGACCGTAAAGCGGAGAGCACGTTTCGATGCTGCGTCAGTGAGGTGAAATCACTGCGGCACATGTGATGAGCTCCGCAGTGGCAGAGCGCTTCTGTCACGGGCTGTTTTTATTCTCACACATCCCATCATCTCTCACGGATATTAACCTTTGTCTCTCTTTTAGAACATCCTGGCACATCCTGCATCAGTTTGAGCAGCGCTTTGAGTTCTCCAGTTTAAAATAAATTATTTATTTTCTTACCTCCCTCTTCCCGTCTCTGATTCTGCATGTCGTGGGTCAAAAGAATACCACAGAACATGACAGCTTCAGGCACAAATAAGACAGAAAATAGAGAACGTGTGCAGACATGAACGATCGTGTGTTAATTATAGTTTTTTTGGTTGCGCCACTTTGAGAATGGACCGTGCGCTGGACGCAGCTGCCTGGAGCGCTGCGCAACAATGCGCTGTGCCGCTCTCTGTGCTCTCTGCTCAGAAGAGTCCATAAATGATGTAATATCGGTAGAAAACTTTTTTCCGGCTCCCCTGGATGTGAAGGATATCCAACTCCCCCATAATTCGATCCCTGCTCCTGGATGAAAAGCCGGACATTTTCATCAATACAAGAACCCCCAGTCCGGACGCCCAGACAGAGAGCGAAAAGTGGGCATGTCCGGGTAAAACCGGACATACGGTCACCCTAGTTTAATATAAAGCGGGAGATTACAGAAAGGCCTACAGTATTTTGCTCGTGCCCTTGCTGCCCTGGGCCCTTTAGAGTTCGTGGGCCCTGGGCAATTGCCCAGTTGCCCATATGGTTAACCCGGCCTTGCTCTCTGGGCTCCTTTGATCGGTTCCATCACATAGCGATGACGGGGGACCATTGATATTGTCCTGCGGAATGATGTGGGTGAGGGGGTGGAGGGTCTGAGTTTTTAGTTCCCTGGAGGTGGGTTCACTGGGGGTGTCTGGGACTGGGGGGCCATTGCCCCCCTCTGGAGGTACTTGTGTAACCCTGGTTAACATAGCTCCCAATAAATAAAAGCCTGTTAATAGAAACAGTCAAAAGAACTATATTACAGGTGAAAAATAGTCAATAAATAGATCATAATGGTTAAAACGACTCATTAAATAATCAGTAGTTTTATATTTCATGATGTAGTATTTTATTTGTGTTTAAAACATGTTAAAAGGTTAAAAACTTGCAAATTCATGGGTTTTTATGTTAATTCAGGAAAAAAAGCAAAAATATCTGTTCAGGCTCTTATTTTGAAGGGCACGTTGCAGCGTGACTCATGATCTGCTACAGCCAACCAGGTAGTTCCTTCACTTTGGCGCTGTAGAGGAAGAGTTGCACAGTCTCCCTGCGGAGCTGCTATGTAAATAAGACAAAAAAATATATTAAATACCAACCTAGAAGTCCACATAAAGCCATTTTGAGACCCTGGAGAAGGTATTTCTGTTTCCTGACCTGCTGTGCCTTGGTGATGTTGTGAACATAACTGAACGGGACTTGGTGAGTTCAGAAACTGTATTTTATTTTATGAAAGAAATGTTTTGTTGTGTTATGTTGCTTTATCCATGTAAATGGAAAGCCAAGGTAGCAGATTTATGTTGTTTTATGTTAAAATGGCTGATTTCAACATTGAATTTGTGCTTACTCGACACACAGGCGGTAGTTCATAGGCCTTCGATTTGTTTTCAGTGTGCCATGTTGGCGCCACCCCGTTGAGGACTAAATGAGCTAAAAAACAGACTTTTACCGTTACCTAAGGGCTATCTGTGTGTTATTTTTAAATGTTTATGCACATTATTCTATTGTTATGATAGGCCATTAAGGTTTGGACAGGGATTTGCTGAGCTAGAACCAGAATTGGATTTTCTAAGCGGGAAACAAGATGGCGAGTCACCCCCGGACCCCTTGAACTGTGCCTTGCAGAAGGAGAAAAACTCCCCCTGCTGGATGTTGCGTTCTTTCACTGGAATGTGGTAGGATTTATCCCTACACCTCTGCAGAAGAACGCTGGACTCACGAAGCACGGAATAACCATTCAGAATAATTCTGGGATTTATGGTTAAAGGAGAAATACAACTTTTTTTTTTGTTTAAAGGGATTGTTCAGCCTTTTGCTGAATTGTTTTCAGTTTTTACATTTTATGCTCTTTTATTTTGGTCAACCACTCATTGTAATGCTGTAATGGCATTAATGAAAATGTAAATAATTTTGTTGGGTGAAACCAAGTAGGAAACGATTGAAATTTAAAGGTGAACTAAACCAAAATTAAGTTAAATCTTGGAATTAAAGAACTAAACTAGATTTAAAATAACACAGTGTTAACTTAAATAGATTAAAGGACAAACTTGAACTTAGAACTTGAAATTAATAAAACAATACCCTAGGTTGAAAATAGCATCCTTAGGACAAACGGGAACTACTGGACAAAAAGGGGGAAATTAAAATACTGTAAATCCTCTAATACAGGCCCGGGCCTGTATTTGACTCAAGCTCATCAAGCTCCAGGCCTTTATTGGAAGGAGGACCAGAATTAGAGGCAGGCCTCAATTTCTATTTGAGCAAAATGAAATAATGGTTCGTTGGAGTTTTTGACAATTAAAATTGCGCCCACATTTTCAAAGTTAAACACATTTCTTTTAACAACGGTAGTTTCTGCTTCAGCCCTCTCCCCCCTCCCCCTGCGCAGCGGCCGCAAACTCACTGATGCGCCTGCAGCCTCTCGGAGTTCCTGCTGCTCTAAACATTGAAATAATTATTTCATTTTCTGTTCCTCACTTCTGATTACCTTCAATGGTGTCTGTTTGTTGCAACCACCAGGTACAAAAACTAACTTGTTTTTATTTGACTATTTTTCTGTCCTGCCTGTTTATTATCTTTCTGCATCTCCTCTCAATCCTAAAGAAAAACTGCTACCTGGGTTCATATATATTCACCTTATGAGTTAACTTTGAACTGCAGTTCTAAAAGATCTACCGACCGCAAAAACAGCGGAGTGCTTGCCGGCCGCATCAGTGAGATGCGTCACCGAGAACAAAACAGGTGATGCGCCCCGATCCACAGCAGCGAAAAGCATCAGGGACAAATAAAAGAATAAAAGACAGAAAACATAAGAGGAAATGAGCCGACATGAACGATCGCGTGTTAAATTAGTTTTTGAGGTGGCGACACCTGATTTGATAATGTTACTGTGGCCGTGCTCAGGACGCAGATGTCTGGAGCGCGTCAACAATCAGAGCTTTGCATGCGCAAGCTGGTTAAGATTAGGATGGGGGTGAGGGGAAGGTTAAATTGCAAGAGGGTAAACGTCACAATTTGGTTAAATGTCCGTTTTACGGCGGGTGTCAGTGCCGACGTTCTGGCACAGCGCGTTGCCTCCTGACGCGCAGGAGCTTGTCACCTGCTGACAGCAGGCTGCTGTCTTTTCCGTGGACTGCATCTTGCCGGTCATTATCACGTGACAGTGACTAGTCGATGACAGGCATAACAAGTCACTATAGAGCGGTGAAGTCGACTAGTGACTAGTTCATAAAACTCCTGCTACTACTCCCCAGAGTGTTCTGCAGCATAATCAGCACGTTCTCTTTGAACTTGATATAAAATTTTCGCCTCCTATTCGTCTCCGCACGGTTAAAGTTACCCTCGCGGTCTATCACTGGCAAATCAAAAGTGAGACGGATGACACCCCCCCCCGTACTTGCTTGTTACCACATTCCACCCGGCCACAATAAAAAAACGGCCATTATTCACCTCCGCCGACTCCGACACTGGCCAAAATATGATACCCGGCAGTTAATTAAATACAGGCTAATATTAGAGGATTTTTGGTATCTTATTTCCTCGGTGTTAAATGTTTTATGTGCATTGTGAATTGTATGTCAACTGTCTATTTTCTGTTTGTCTAAAAATAATAAGCCGGTGATTTAAACTTATTTTCTGGTCTGTGGTTTATTTACAAGTCACCTTTGTTACTACTCTAGTAGTCGAACCTAACTGGTCCTAGTATACTGTAACGACTCCAGAAGTGTTACACTTGGATTGCCTCGGGGGGGGGGNGGACTACTGGCGTTTGTGAGTGGGGCCCCTTGGAGGTCTTGGCAGTTGCCATGGGTTACTGCCCGGCGGCTGCATTGCCCCTGGGCGGATCTGGGTGGGGGCCTGGGGGCTCGGGTTGCGGGGGTGGCTGGCCCCGTGGGGGGATCTGGGTGGGGCCTTGGGGGTCGGGTCCTGACATATATGCTGCCGGGGAGAAGGCAGGAACATGCAGCAGTGCCTGGCTCGGGTTCAGGGGCCTCAGGTAGACCTTGGCTCCTCTGTTGTCCCATCACAGGGGAGGGGGAAGTCCAGGATGGGGAGGACTCAACCTTACCTGGATGTCCTATGTCTTTTACAGTCCGGAAGATGTGCAAATGCAGGGATGGGCATAGATATGTCTGCTGGGGTGGGGCTGGGTTGGTGCCCTCGGACTCTGTGAGGCTCTGTGATGCTGCTGCTTTGGGCCCTGGCAGGATGGGGTGGGGTATCCATGCTCTGGGTGGCATTTTGACAACAGAGGTGCCTATTGGGGCCAGTAGGGGAGCTGGCTCCCTGGAGGGCTAAGCCCAACCAGCTATTCCTCCCCATTCCCACACATTTCTCTCCTCCTGCTCCCTCACATCATCACACAAACATGCACATAGGACCTTGGGGGGTGGGCAAGTCAGGGAGTGCGGGCATGGACCCCATTTCCGCATTCCTGTGGCAACCTGTCCCCCAATTTTATCTGCACCTTAAAGGCCCCGTGTGTGAAATTCACAGAAATCATAGTAAAAAGATCCGACTCTTTAGCACCACGCAGTTTAGAGTCGGTATTGCAGCTATTGGAGCCCCCGAGGATCAAAAAGGGTTTTTTTTATCATTATTTAAAACTTTATTAACAAATATAACAAATACAATACAAAATCGTGTTGCTGTAAACGGCACAGTGTTGCCAGATGTACGATAATTATCGTATTTGTACCATAATTTTGGGCTCTGTACGATGTACGATCAATAGTTTCAAAAATCCTCAAATGTACGATAATTTCACATTGCATCTAGTAACACCATCTTTTGCTGTGGCTTTCCCAAGTCAATTACATAATTTTAAACTGTTCTGAAGTCAGATTTCACCTCAGTGCTTACAGGTTTATAAATGTCTCCTACAAACTAATGAAAAAGAGAAGTTTGAAAGTGATGTGAAAAACGCTGAAATCAAGCTATGTGGCTTTTTAGCCCAGCACAACATTGCAATGAGAAGCACAGACCACTTAGTACAGATGATTAAAGGCATTCTGCTGCGACAGACAGTGAATCAGATGAGGAGATCGAGATCAGCAACTAGGTGAGTCGGCTGCTGTGTCATTTATTGGGTCAATTTTTCCACTGCTGTGATGTTTTGTCGCGTGCTTTTAACCTATGTAGAAATGAAATAAATAGGACTGCGCAAATGTGCATACTGTGTCAATGCGTGGAGGTCGGAGTGGTGCCGACACACTCTGTACGTTTATAAGCATTATATTACTGGTTTTAAAGATGTTTATTTAAACAGGGCAATATAAAACACCTTCTTTGTTATATTATATTGGAGTGAGAAGTCGTTTATAGAACGTTATTATCAAATTTATAATGTACGATAATTTGTACTGAAAAATGATAATTTAAGCCTCTCTGTACGATATTGTGGGATTTTGGATCTGGCAACACTGAAACGGCAGCATGTCATCATCTAATTCCAGCTTTCAAGTCAGCGAACAGGTTAGTTGTTTTCATCTAACTTATTTTATTAATTTAATCTAAATAGGTTTTGAATAAGAAAAACTTTTTTATGTCAGTTATGTTTGCTAATAGCAAACGGCAGCTAGTTAGTGATGACTTCTGACTACAAAAAATAACAATATTTTGTTCATTTTATTTGAGAAATGTTATATTTCTATTTGCCATTTTAGTTCTGTGTGTGTGACCGTCGGTAACGAACCTGTGACAATGATTACACAAAGTGTGTTGTGTAATTGGAGCGGGCAGCCGATAATGTTGTGTTTCTGTTCTGGTTGCTCGTCACGGTCACGGAGCATGCGGTAATCTCCAAAAACGAGCGGTGTGGTAGCGATCGTTAAATCATTAAATATGTCAGACTGCATGCTTACAAGGCGCACTTCTGCCCCCTGCTGTTTCTTTGAGGTTACATCATTTAAAAACGCAAACATCAAATGCGAAGCTTAATAGGTTGTATGTCCCTAAAAGGTCACTGTATTTTAAGATGGCGCATGCCATATGGAGCACCGGTCTGCTTCTTTTGTCTAAAATATTAAAATATAAAGCTAATAATAATGCTTAGAATAAATGCTTGTTTGAATTATCATTAAAAAAAAACAAATTTGAGAATGTGATACAAGAAATTTGATAACTTATAAGATGAAATATCACACATTGGGCCTTTAAGCACTTCCACCGATGACATTCCACGCACACACACACTTAGGGCCTTGGGAGTGAGCACATTCAACGGCATTTGGCAGGGGGATATTTCAGCCTCATCCCAAGTGCCGGTGCCCACTTCCAATTTTAAACCGCACTTAGACACTGAGGGCTGTGGGTGCAAGTGGGGTAGGGTGGCGGCATCAGCTGGCATAGGCCAGACGATGCCCGCACTAACCGCTCACCACAGCCATGGAATACACCTCATCAACACTCACTAACACCATATTGGAGCAGGTGGAGGGAGACTAGGGGTCTTAGCACACCTCTGTTGTCACTTGGCTTCCTGGAGCTGGAGGCTAGGAGGGAGATCCGGCCGTCCGGTTGGGGTCTGGGGTGGTGGATTGCTGTGCTCAGCGTTGGGCGGGGGAGCCTGCTCATCAGCACTCCAGCAGAAAGGGTCAAACTCTTGGAACCGGTGATGGTTGTACCCCATGTGCAGCAGTACCGGGACCAGAGTGAATAGGACGTGTATGGGGAGCATGAGTGGGTGTCCGGCATGCATTTTTGTAGTCTTTGGTTGTATGTGTATGTGTGAGCATGAGGAAGGAAGTGTGTGACTGTGTTTGTGTATGACTGTGTATGTCAGGTGGGGCCTTTGACTCCTCACTTCTCCTGGGACTTCTTTTGGTGATATAGATCTTCGTCTCCCCTCTCCCTGCCACACCTGGTGTGGAGTGCGGTGCCTTGGTCTGCCTGGGTCGTGGCTGCCGGGTCAGGGAGTTTAAGGTTTTTGGCATCTGCCTGACCAATCTCGGTGGCTGCCTGGTGGGGTCTGGGTCCCTGGGCTCTGCTGGGGCCCCGGCGGGGGTGGTCACCCCTGAGTCCCGGATCGCTGGGTCCCGGGCTCGGCCGGCTAGGGAATAGGAGGCTGCAGGCGGGCCTGTGGGCTTGCCGCCGATATCTCCAGGGACTCTGCCAGCTGCTGGTTGTGGCCCCCCGGGGCAATCCTCTGCGCCTCTCGAGGGGAGCGGGGGCTTTTCTGGTCGCAGTCTCCCTGGAGTTCCTGTGCTCTGGGGCAACTCCTGGATCTCTGGGACTTGGAGCTCCCCCCCGTCTCCTGCACATCTTTAGGGGGCAGATCTTTGGCCCCACACACTCTCTATTGGACGCTCCTATAGAGAAACCTTACATAAACAAGTGCGTGTACACACACAGGTGCTCACATGGTGCTCTCATAAGTTTGGACTTGGGCACGTTCAACACAGGTCTTAAGGCTATGGTGGGCACTTAATGCACTGTGATTTATTATCGTGTGATTGTTCAGTTAAACAAGGTTGATTATATATTTCTTCATGAAGTTGATGCAGTGATAGCTTGATCTTGTTGCATTGCTGTTGTGTCCCATGTTTTTTTTTGTTGCTTTTTTACTTTTCTCTTTCTGCAGGCCTAGAAGCAGATATTTGTTCATTATTGTTTATTTTTGTGGACCCCCCCCCATCTTTTGTCTCTTCCTTTATCTTTCACCTCTGTCTCCATGTCTGGTCAGAATTAAAAAGCATTCAAAAGCAATAACAATAAAGTTTTAAGTATCAGGCGTGACATTAAAAGCAGACGCTTTGATGCTCCACCTGAGAGTAAATCTGTAAGGCTTGTTACCAGCATTCAGACAACAATTCTGTTTGCTTCACAACCAGACAGGACACACACACACACACACAGAAAAAAAGAAGAAAAAAAAAAAGAAAATAATGGCCATCCAAATATGTGAGCATTTAAACACTAATGTCAGTCTGGTTTTAGAGAGTATCACAGCACTGAAACTGCATTAGTGAAAGTTACAAATGATATTCTCATGGCCTCAGATAAGAATCTTGTGTCTGTTCTAGTCTTGTTAGATCTCAGTGCTGCTTTTGACACAGTAGATCACAATGTTCTTGTAGAAAGGCTTGAACATGTTGTAGGGATCAAAGGAACAGTGCTAGGCTGGTTTAAATCCTACCTGTCTGATAGATTTCATTTTGTAAATGTACATGACAAATCTTCTTCATACTCCAGGGTTACTTGTGGAGTACCACAGGGTTCAGTGCTTGGACCAATTCTTTTTACTATATATATATATGTGCTCCCAATTGGTAAAATCGTTAGACAGCAACGTTCACTGTTATGCTGATGATACTCAGTTATATTTATCCTTTAACCCTGATGAACCTAATCAGTTGGGTAGATTACAGGCTTGTCTTGAGGACATAAAACATTGGATGACTCTAAACTTTTTGCTTTTATATCAAGACAAGACGGAAGTACTCATCTTTGGACCAGAAATCCGGAAAAGGAAATTGCTTAGTCAATCACCGGACCTGAATGGCATTACATTAATCTCCGAGAACAAAGTAAGGAACCTTGGTGTTTTCTTTGACCAGGACATGTCATTCAAATCCCAGGTTAAACAGGTTTGTAGGATTTCCTTTTTCCACCTTCAGAATATTGCTAAGATTAGAAGCATCCTTTCCAGGAGTGATGCTGAAAAACTAGTTCATGCATTTATTACATCAAGACTGGATTACCTTAGTCCGTGAGGCAGACACCTTGTCTACCTTTAAGACTAGGCTTAAAATATTTTTATTTGATAGGGCCTATGGTTAAAATCTGATGTTAGCCTAGATCTGGACAAGTGGGGGAGTAGAGGGAGGTGGAGTGTACAGTCGGTAAAGACGGCTCTCCCATGCCCTGCCTCCAACATGCCTCCATCTAAAAAGGCTAGGTTATCCAGAGTTATCTGTAGTTATGCTGCTATAGGCTTAGACTGCTGGAGGACATACTGACCACTTTTCACACACTACTACTTTCTTCTACAATCTGCTCTTTAACTGTATTATTTTCTGCAATTTCAGCTGTTAACTTTATTTTATCTCTAAGTGTTTTTCTCCCCAGAAGAAGCGACAATGATGTTCTGCTGAGCTGTGGTGGCCTCATGGAGGGGGCCATCGTCTAGCACACTGCTGCTAACCACTTAAACTTTCTCCCTCTCCTGATAATAACATTTTGCTTTCCTTGACATTGGATGTGCTACTACTAGTTTACCCGTTTAATTATAGATCCACTAGGATAAATACAATAAAGTTTATCTCTCACCAAATAGAATATTTACTAAGAAATCACAATATAACTATAGACACATTAATTTGTGTGTGTGTGTGTGTGTGTGTGTGTGTGTGTGTGTGTGTGTGTGTGTAGGTGTGTGTGTGTGTGTGTGTTTGTGTCTGCTCTGTCTTCTCCATCCCCAGTGAGTTGTGGTGGATGGCTGCTTATACTGAGCCAGGATTCTCTGGAGGTTTCTTCCTGTTAAAAGGGAGTTTTCCTCTCCACTGTCGCTTTATGCTTGCTTAGTATGAGGGTTGCTGTAAAGTCACTGACACTAGTCAGTGACTTGATGCACTTTGCTGGGTTCCTTATATAGAACCTTTTTTTCTGATTGGCTTAATGAACTGACCTGGATAGGAATGTTTTTTTTATGTGAAGTGCCTTGAGACGACTCTTGTAGTGATTTGGCACTATATAAATAAAATTGAATTGAATTGAAATTAATGGTAACACTTAACACCCAGCCCAGGAACTATTCACCCATTCCTTCAGGCAGAAGCTTAAACAGCCTCAAAGCCTGGACAGTCAGGATGAGGAATATCTTCATCTAAATGTGAGGCTGATGAATTCTCACCTTTAGGCTGTCCTCTTGTAATGGCTCAAGCAAAGGACCCAAGCAGACATTTAAAACCTAAGCTGAAGCTGGAGGAGCGGGCTGTGGAGATGGGGAATGAAGGGATCTGGGTCATGACACCTATGCTTTTTTTTTTCTCCTGTTAAATAATTTTAGATTGTAACCAATTATCATTATTTTATTCATTTATATCAGCAGACGGGTCTGAGAAGCACATTTTGTTACCTAACGTCTCTGAAAACCTACAGAATCACAATAAATCAATCCGAGCATCAGGATTTGGATGGATTGTCTATTTTAATGCTGAAGGATAAAACTGCACATATTATAATTCTGTTAGACGTCTCCAAAGATTTAGGGGAATATTATGTTGTGATGACCTGCTGCCTGGATGAGTAATGATCAGTGTAACCTTACACACCTTACATAGAACGTTAAACACGCTGTGTTCTAACCACCTTCTGTCCTTTCTGTCAATCTAATAAACCAAGCTAATACATCCCAAATGGCTTGAAAGTTTTATCTTCTGTGGGGACTTGGTGGGCCTCAGATAACGCCTCAGTAAAATATTAACACAGTGTTTCATAGGCTATCAGGTGACAAACAGATTTCGGTCAGATGTGGAGTGAATGTGGGCTCCAGAGTTGTGCTTTCAGTTAAAAACAACATACCACGTGGGTGAAGTCAACTTTAGAAGGCCCACGTTTCATTTTCAAAGACAGAACATGACGTGTTTCCATGCCTATGTATGTAGTAGTTATTCACACTCAGCCTAGCCAAAACTAAGACGAGAGCATTCTTATGTACAGTTTTGCACCTTGAACAAATTCTACTGATGACCCTTGTTGTAGACCTAAGTGGTCTCAGTTAGAATGCTTCACCCCAACGGGACTGAACAGTTGTCTGGCTGGGCTGATGAGAGGACATTTATAGCGATGTAAAGCCCAAAACCACCTCATTGCCTTCTTTCCATCACTTAAAATTTGGTAATTTTTACAGAATTCCACTGAAATTAGCAGTGGCGGTTTTACCATTAGGTATAGGTCGGCGGCCGCCTGGGGCCCCCTTATATTGGGGGGCCCCCTAGCCCTGACTGCTGGCACCCCTCTGTTAATGCCACAATGTACTATTCCTTTAAGACACCGATGCACAAACAGGAAGTGATTGGTAGTCATTCCACTCCAATCCAGTTGGTGGCAGTATCCATCCATTCTCATCCGCTTATCCGGAGTCGGGTTGCAGGGGCAGTAGCCTAAGGCGAGAGGCCCAGACTTCCCTCTCCCCAGCCACTTGGGCCAGCTCCTCTGGGGGAATCCCAAGGTGTTCCCTGGCCAGGTGAGAGACATAGTCCCTCCACCATGTCCTGGGTTTACCTTTGGGTCTCCTCCCGGTTGGACGTGCCCAGAAAACCTCACCAGGGAGGCGTCCAAGAGGCATCCTGACCAGATGCCCGAGCCACCACAACTGGCTCCTCTCAATGTGGAGGAGCAGCGGGTCTACTCCGAGCCCCTCCTGAATGACAGAGCTTCTCACCCTATCTCTAAGGGAAAGCCCAGCCACTCTTCGGAGAAAACTTTTTTCGGCCGCTTGTATCCGCAATCTCGTTCTTTCGGTCACTACCCAAAGCTCATGACCATAAGTGAGGGTAGGAACGTAGATTGACCGGTAAATCGGGAGCTTTGCCTTCTGACTCAGCTCTCTCTTCACCACGACAGACCGGTAAAACACCCGCATCACTGCAGATGCAGCACCAATCTGCCTATCGATCTCACGCTCCAGTTTTCCCTGACTCGTGAACAAGACCCCGAGATACTTAAACTCAGGACCCCATCCCTAACCCGGAGAGGGCATTCTACCCTTTTCCGAATCAAGACCATGGTCTCTTATTTAGAGGAGTTGATTCTCATCCCAGCTGCTTCACACTCGGCTGTGAACAGCTCCAGCGAAAGCTGAAGATCATGCTCTGATGAAGCCAACAGGACCACATCATCTGCAAAAAGCAGAGACCTGATCCTCAGGCCACCAAAGCGGATGCCCTCCGCACCTTGGCTGCGCCTAGAAATCCTGTCCATAAAGGTTATAAACAGAATCGGTGACAATGGGCAGCCTTGGTGGAGTCCAACTCTCACTGGGAACGAGCCCGACTTACTGCCGGCAATGCGGACCAAGCTCTGACACCGGTCATACAGGGACCTAACAGCCTATATCAGAGGGCCTGGTACCCCATACTCCCGGCGTACCCCCACAGGGCCCCCGAGGGATGTGGTCAAATGCCTTCTCCAAATCCACAAAACACATGTAGACTGGTTGGGCAAATTCCCACGCACCCTCCAGGATCCCCCTACGGGTATAGAGCTGGTCCAGTGTTCCACGGCCAGGACGAAAACCACATTACTCCTCCTGAATCTGAGGTTCAACAATCCGACAGACCCTCCTCTCCAGAACCCCTGAATAGGCCATACCAGGAAGGTTCAGGAGTGTTATCCCCCTGTAGTTGGAACACACCCTGCGGTCCCCCTTTTTAAACAAGGGGACCACCACCCCGGTCTGGCAGTCCAGTGGGACTGCCCCCGATGTCCATGCGATATTGCAGAGCCGCGTCAGCCAATACAGCCCCACAACATCCAGAGTCTTGAGGAACTCCAGGCAGATCTCATCCACCCCTGGAGCCTTGCCACAGAGGAGCTTTTTAACCACCTCAGTGACCTCAGCACCAGAGATTTGAGAGGCCAACCCAACGTCCCCAGTCTCCGCTTCCTCATTGGAAGACATGTCGGTGGGATTGAGGAGGTCTTTGAAGTATTCTGCCCACCGATCCACAATGTCCTGAGTAGAGGTCAGCAGCACACCGTCCCCACCATAGATAGTGTCGGTAGTGCACTGCTACCCCCCCCCCCCCCCCCCCCCCCCCCCCCCCCCCCCCCCCCCCCCCCCCCCCCCCCCCCCCCCAAGGCGCCAGGCCTTGGCGATCACCCGAGCCGCGTTCCGCTTGGACTGCCGGTACCCGTCAGCTGCCTCTGGAGTCCCACAGGCCAAAAAGACCTGATATGACTCTTTCTTCAGCTTGACAGCATCCCTAACCGCCGGTGTCCACCAGTGGGTTTGGGGGTTGCCACCACAACAGGCACCTACGATCCTGCGACCACAGCTCCGTTCAGCCGCCTCAACAATGGCGGCACGGAACAGGGTCCATTCAGACTCAATGTCCCCCACCTTCCCCGGAACATTTTGGAAGTTCTGTCGGAGGTGGGAATTGAAGCTCCTTCTGACAGGAAACTCTGCCAGACATTCCCAGCAGACCCTCGCGATACGTTTGGGCCTGCCTGGTCTGACCGGCATCCTCCCCAACATCTGAGCCAACTCACCACCAGGTAGTGGTCAGTTGACAGCTCTGCCCCTCTCTTCATCCGAGTGTTCAAGACATGTGGCCGCAGGTCAGATGAAACAACAACAAAGTCGATCATCATGCTGCAGCCTAAGGTATCCTGGTGCCAAGACCACATATGGATACCTTTATGTCTGAACATGGTGTTCATTATGGACAATCCATGACTGGCACAGAAGTCCAATATCAAAACACCACTCAAATTCAGATTGGGGGGCAGTTCCTCCCAACCACACCTCTCGAGGTCTCACTGTTGTTGCCCACGTGAGCGTAAAAGTCCCCCAGCAGAACGAGGGAGTCACCGGAAGGAGCGCTTTCCAGCACCCCCTCCAAGGTCTCCAAAAGGGGTGGGTAGTCTGAACTGTAATTTGGTCCATAAGCACAGACCACAGTCAGAACCTGTCCCCCCACACGTAGGCAGAGGGAGGCTACCCTCTCATTCACTGGGGTAAACCCCAACGTACAGACACCAAGATGGGGGGCAACTAGTATGCCCACCCCTGTTCGGTGCCTCTCAGTGGGAGCAACTCCAGAGTGGTAGAAAGTCCAACCCCTCTCAAGGAAACTGGTTCCAGAGCAAGAGCCATGCGTTGAGGTGAGTCCGACTATATCTTGTTGGAACCTCTCAACCTCACACACCAACTCAGGCTCCTTCCCCACCAGAGAGGTGACATTCCATGTTCCAAGAGCCAGCTTCTGTAGCCGAGGATCAGACCGCCAAGGTCCCCGCCCTCGACTACCACCCGTCACACACTGCACCCGACCCCTTTGGCCCCTCCTACGAGTGGTGAGCTCATGGAAAGGGGAACCCATGTTTCCTCTTCGGGCTGTGCCCGGCCGGGCTCCAAGGGTGAAAGCCTGGCCACCAGGCGCTCGCCAACGTGCCCCTCCTCCAAGGCTGGCTCCAGAGGGGGGCCCTGGTGACCCACGTCCGGGCGAGGGAACACGGTTTACATTTATATAATTCATCATAAGAGGTCTTCGGGCTGCTCTTTGTCTGATCCCTCACCTTGGACCTGTTTGCCATAGGTGAACGTACCAGAGGCAGAAAGCCTCAGACAACTTAGTTCCTAGGATCATTGAGACACTCAAACCCCTCCACCATGGTAAGGTGGCAGCCCAGGGAGAGGTAATGCAGTAATGCACCAAATTGTTGTGTGCCAAGTGCCATAAGACCACAAATAAGAAGAACAAGAGAGGCAGGAGCGTTCGTAACAAACTCGAAGCAGTAGTCAAAACAGTAAGCATGAAATGGAGTTATCTTAGTGGCTCCAATAAGAGAAAGATGCAGCTTGCTTTAAAAAAGCTTTTATCTTCACTTCCAAAAGTGACGTCGTTTTTCAGTGTAAACATCAAAAGGAAGCAGAAAAGAAAGACAATGGAAAATGTTTAAAGGGAGGAAAACTTAGACTAAAATGGAAAATAGAAGAAAAAACAGAAAGGCAAAAGCACAGGAGCACTGACAGGAAGAAGAAAGCAGAGCAAATATTGAAGGCACTCAAAGGGAGAGAAAGACAGGAAAAAGAGGAGGACTAATAAAAAGTGAAAATAACTCATGTCAGAAGAGGGGAGAGTTTTGCAAATCCAGTTAAAGATAAGATTGTCAAAAATGTAGTGTAAGAGGGCCCTATGTCTGTGTTCGCCTTGGGCCCTCAAATTGCTAAATCTGCCCCTGGAATTTAGTCTGGTTGCTTACTGAGTGTGAACTGGGTGAGATGAATAAAAGAAAAAACACTGGTAAGGAGGAACCAGAGGAAGCTAGATGAAACAAACCAACTAACTAAACTGACAAAATGACACCCACTAAGATCACATGGAGGTGAACTTAGAGAAACAACAATGTAGATTCATAAAGAAAGATGTCTTGTCCTCTCTGCCTGAGTCTATGAAGGACTAGTAAGAGTACTAAACTAGAGAGATGAGTAGAGTTCAGAAAACCCACAGAAAAATAACTTCCTTCACTATGAAGTCACCAGGCTCTGGGTTGTTTTTCCCTACAGGCAGTGAGTGCACGTATCCACGAGAAAGGCTGATATCCTGCTCGTATTGAATTCCCCGCAACCCCCAGCCCGCTTGTCTGTCACTAGACAGTCCCGTTCTCTGCCAGGGCTGCAGTCATCGGTGCCCCATGGTGAGTTACCATGGAAGTGGCATGCACTGGAAGAAACAATGCTGTCATCCTCGCGGTGCTTATGCAGTATAATGTTTGCACATTCCACGTAGACCCTCATGTTGAAGACAGGGCATTAACTAAGTCAATACTGGGAGAAAAAAGAAAAAAAACACCACATCTTGTTTTCATTCAGCTCAATTCTTTGAGTTTTTAAGCCAAAGTAGTTCCTTGTCAAACAATACGTCTTCAGCAATTTTACTGGTGGTGTGTGAGTGGTAAATTACACGGAGGTTTGAACGTTGCACGAGGGTGTACTGTAATCGTAGGTTCTTTCTTCATTGTTCACCTTTTATAGCAGAAGTACAGCCGTTAAACTTTGTACAATTATTTTTCTTCGTTCTGCTCATTCTTTTGGTGGGTTTCGGGCAAGGTTTGATGAAGTCCAGATGGAAACACTCCCCCCACACACAGACAAGCTCAATGTTTTTCTAAAATGATGAAATCTGCATTTGTGTTCGGGGTTCTTATTACTCCTAAAGATGTGTGGCGCTTTCATTGTTTGGCTTGTACCCGTGTGTTTATACCACCTTAAATATTAAATGGAAATTCAAATGCAGAAACATCCTGTTAATCTTCCAAGTAGGGGTGTAATCGTTCACATAATGGTCAGAGAGACTGGTGGCACCATTGTACGGCAGCCTCGCTTCCAGAGTCCAAAAAGGTTCTGGAAGATGCTGTTCAGTAGAGTTCTGTGAGAAACCTTTCTGCAGGTTCTGGTTCCTTCCCCAGATTTCACTTCTCATTTGTTCCACATGGGAATTTGGTGCACAGCAGCATTCAAAGTAAAGTATAATCCACACATGAAGACAAATGCTGCACTCAATGACAAGAATAAAATCATTAGATGTGCTAAAACCTGACTGGTCAAAATTAAGTGCTTTAATATTGCTTTGCGCCTTATAGATGGCAGCCTGTACTTTCAACCTGAGGGAGAAAAAAATCCTCCAAAAAGGTTGATCTCTGCTGGCTAGGATAGTTTTCACAATCTGCCTACTCCAGCTTCTGTTTCCAAGCGTGAGAAGGTCTCAGAAGATGGTTGAACTGCCTCATGGGCCATCTGTTACGCTAGGAACTCAGAGAGTCACCGATCCAAACCGTTAGCAATGCGACTGCACCGATAGCTTCAGTGTGCATCGGCTACAACTGACAGCTATATTGCACTGCACCTGGAGTGTCCCATGTTGGTTAAAACCATGTTTACATCGATCACGTCGTAACTGCTGTGCCCCCTTTTTTTCCAAGGTGCATTGAATTAACCATCAGTATTTTTTAGCAGAAACAACTATTGTCAGCCATATTGGAAGACTTGCTTCCTGTGATAACTTGCCAAAACAATACTTCTTAGTCCCTACACCCCCAGCAGGTTCCTGAGGTCCAGTGACCAAAGCCTACTGGTTGTGCAGCACCAGGCTAAAGGCCAAAGGTGACAGATCATTTGCTGCTGTGGCCCCCAGACTCTGGACCTCTCTCCCCCAGAGCCTGAGATCAGTGAACTCAGTGGTCTCCTTTAAAAAGCAGCTGAAGCATGGACGTCACTAGGATTGAGATATAGGGGGGGCTTAGCCCCAGGAGCTTGACCTTGAACGTTTTTTGTCACACTCTGCAAAAACTTTGTCAATTAATTCATTATATGAAGAACATTTAACAAAACCTATTATTTTATCACTTTCTTTTCCTTTCCTACCTTTGTGCATTTTCTCTCTTCTTTTTATAAAAAATAACACTTAATCGGTTAATTAGTGGGGTCTATGTTGAAGAAAGATTTTATGTAAGTCCATTAAAAATTAGATATGTTATATTTCCAAATAAAGCTATTCATTTCAGTCTACTGCACTTAACAGGGGGAAATGATGTAGTCAATTATTTAATTTGTTTAATTACAACTTGTTTAATTATAAATGTTACTGAAATGTGACAATAAAGAACAAATGAATAATTGTCAAACTTTTATTCTGCCAAATGAGTGTACAGTTGACAGTTTTAATATATGAATAACACTGATATGATATGTAATAAAGGAGTATGTAATTAACTATTACAAGACAAAATAACAGTATATATAAAAATATTCAGCAAGTAGTAGAACTTATAATACAGAAAGTCAACTATACAGATACAACTTGGCATAAGGTTGCAGGTCAGATGATAATTATAGTTATTTTTTTTTTCTCAAGGTCTCTTACCTGTTCACTTCTAAACAGAAAACTGTTCAATTTTGCTTGGGAACTTTGTGCTCAGGTAAATGCTCATAACGGTGCGCTCGCCCCTGTTTTCGCTGTAGATCACTGACCTTGACCATGCAGATCTCCTCAGCATCAACCCCCTGGTCTCTCTCCTGTTCCTCACTCACTCTCTTAAAAAATCTTCATATGTCCATCTAGCCAACACATTGAAAAACATTTTCAATTTCTAATGCCAAAACAAATGCTACTATGCCATTTAGTTTTCACTCACAATAATTGAAACAGTTATTGATGGATAAATGGGACAGAATATGGACAACTGTTAGCCTAATATAGCCTGTGTTTGGTTGCTCATGATGATGGCATTTTCCATAACGTCACATTAAGCTGCCAAAATTTATGTTAAAGACAGACGAGTACAATATCTCCTTTCTTTCCCATAAGTAAACATAGGAAATATTAAGCAACTGACAACCCACATGGAAAGAATTCATATAAACATATAGGTTTTAACATATGTTTTGATGTAGCTTTTGAATATATGTAACATATATAAAACTGGCTGTTTACTATATTATAGATACATATATGTACCTATAATATATTATATATATATATATATATATATATATATATATATATATATATATATATATATATATATATATATATATATATATTNAGTCATTTATTTAATTTGTTTAATTACAACTTGTTTAATTATAAATGTTACTGAAATGTGACAATAAAGAACAAATGAATAATTGTCAAACTTTTATTCTGCCAAATGAGTGTACAGTTGACAGTTTTAATATATGAATAACACTGATATGATATGTAATAAAGGAGTATGTAATTAACTATTACAAGACAAAATAACAGTATATATAAAAATATTCAGCAAGTAGTAGAACTTATAATACAGAAAGTCAACTATACAGATACAACTTGGCATAAGGTTGCAGGTCAGATGATAATTATAGTTATTTTTTTTTTCTCAAGGTCTCTTACCTGTTCACTTCTAAACAGAAAACTGTTCAATTTTGCTTGGGAACTTTGTGCTCAGGTAAATGCTCATAACGGTGCGCTCGCCCCTGTTTTCGCTGTAGATCACTGACCTTGACCATGCAGATCTCCTCAGCATCAACCCCCTGTCTCTCTCCTGTTCCTCACTCACTCTCTTAAAAAATCTTCATATGTCCATCTAGCCAACACATTGAAAAACATTTTCAATTTCTAATGCCAAAACAAATGCTACTATGCCATTTAGTTTTCACTCACAATAATTGAAACAGTTATTGATGGATAAATGGGACAGAATATGGACAACTGTTAGCCTAATATAGCCTGTGTTTGGTTGCTCATGATGATGGCATTTTCCATAACGTCACATTAAGCTGCCAAAATTTATGTTAAAGACAGACGAGTACAATATCTCCTTTCTTTCCCATAAGTAAACATAGGAAATATTAAGCAACTGACAACCCACATGGAAAGAATTCATATAAACATATAGGTTTTAACATATGTTTTGATGTAGCTTTTGAATATATGTAACATATATAAAACTGGCTGTTTACTATATTATAGATACATATATGTACCTATAATATATTATATATATATATATATATATATATATATATATATATATATATATATATATATATATATATATATATATATATACATATATATATATATATGTAATAGAAAAAATATATAATATAGAAAAATGGTCAATAATATACACATTCGGCCATATTCTGATTCAGGTTTTTAATGTGGAGTGATTTTTGTGCCACCAACTGGAGTGTGCAGTGATCAATCTGCAAGAGTAACACCTGCTCTGCAGTCGTGTGCAGCCCTCTCTCTGCATGCTCAACTCCGTCTCTGCCTGCACAAATCTCCCTGTTGTTGCTCAATTTGCAATTTTTAAAGCAATGTAGCCTCTCCGTCAGCCAATCAGACAGCTCTCCATTATGCAATCAAAGCATGTCCAGGAAATACTGCCAGGAAAATTGAACTTTTTTCAGATAAAGAGGACTTTATATAATTATAGTTAATTAGGTTGATTAACCTTCCTCTTTTCCTGGGACATTTCCACTGATCACTTCCTTTTACACATCAAGGGATCATTTATGTCTGACCAGAGAAGAAACACTTTATATGTTGAAATTAAAAGTCCTCTTTAACCCAAACAGAGAAGAAACACTTTATATGTGGAAATTAAAAGTCCTCTTTAACTGAAAAGAGTGCAATTTAACAGTTTTAGGAATGGGCAATGTGTCTTTTCTGGAAGTCAAATATGGTCACTCTAATCATGACACATGAATTACAACAAAGTATTTTGCAGGCAGTGGATGGTGACTGGTAGCTAACCAGCAGCAGAAAGCAGTTTAATAAGCTGTTAAATTGGTGTTTTTCTGTAAAGCAGTATTTCCTGGACATGCTTTGATTGGATAAAACAGAGCTGTCTGTGATTGACTGTTGGAGAGGCTACTTGTTGAGGAGAGCAGGGAGAGATTTGCATGCGCAGAGACAGAGTTGAGCCCACAGAGAGGGCTGCAGCTGCTGCACACAAGCGCAGAGCAGGTTCTGTTTGTGCAGACTCATTACTGTACGCTCAAGTTGGTGGCACTAAGTCACTCAGTGAACTGGCTGGCTCGTTAATCATGTCAATTCAGGGGAGTTTTCCGACCATTTTACTTGACATCAAAGCTTTTCATTATGGTTTGCGGCTTATAAACATGCTAGCGGAGTTAGCATTAGCATGTCGGTGTGGTAGCATTTTCCTCTCTCTGAAGTCTGAACTATAACCTTGAAATATTAACGGTGTGCTGCTGTTGCTGTCTTACCCTAATGTGATGTTGAGTGACTTACATAAGCGCTGAGCAGGGTTTGCTCAACGATATATAGGTTTTGCTGTATCGCCCCTGCCCCTGACTTGTCAACAAAGCTGCGAGAAGTGGAGGAAGTTATTTTTTGATACTTCCTGTGTGCGACGGTGTAGTTCTATATTCATTAATTATTATTTCTGTTTCAGACTAAAAAACTCATGTACCAACTACACATGTCGTGATTGTGTTGAGCATGTAGATGTGAACAAATAAAAAAAAAGTTAACTGAAAAGAATAAAATAAAATAAACCAAAATGATAGGGGGGCTTGTGATTATTTTAGGGGGGCTGAAGCCCCCCTAAAACGGACCTAAGGACGTCAGCGAGCTGAAGACTCACTTGTTCAGGCTGGCTTTTGTATGACCTTCTTCACCACTCTCTCTTTATTCTGCTCTCCCCACCTATTCCACCTTCCTCAGGATCCACTGATTTCCCTCTTTCCTATTCACTCCCTCTCTTTCTTAACATTTGTTTTTTTAATCACTATTGTCTATTTTTTTAAATAGACAATATATTTATAAATGTTTTAAATATATTTTTAACCATTTTCTAAATTCTTTCTTTACAATTTTTATATTTTTTGTTTTTGTGAAGCACCTCATGATTTTTATCTTGAGAGGCACTATAGAAATGATATTTTCTTCTTCGTCTTCTTCTTCTTCTTCTTCTAAACTTCCTGAAAACAATTAACTTTAGATAACACATGGAGTCCGTGACACGTTCTCTTAAGCAAGGTAATTAAAATTATTCCTTATTATTGTAACATTTTAGAGCAGAGTGACTTTCTAAACATCATGGTTAAAAATGTTTGGTTTGCACAGACTCACACTTGTAGCAATACAAATATGTGTAATGTGTAGATATCACTGATGAAGTGCATTTTCTTTTCATGTTGAACTTATGGATTAATCAAAAACCACAGAGGATCAAATACATCCTGCACAGAGAAAGAGAGAGGGAATAATAATGGTGATGATGTTTAACAACCAGATGCGGGCTTGTAAATGATTTGACAGGTGTAGAGTCAGTTCATCATGAATTGTCTCAAATCAAAAATTGTTGTCGAATCACTAAAAAATTGTCAGCAGCGATCATCATCAACTTTATTTATAATGTGGTTTTCATCAGCTAGGAGGCAAACCAAAGCGCTGTACACGCATAAAAGAATTTCAAACACTGCCGTCTCAAGCAAGGGCCCACAAAATATACATTAAGACAAATAAAAACTGAAGATAAAAGCAAAAAAGTCGATAAACTAAAAATATGGCTAAATCATATTCTGAGGGAACGCCACAGAATAAAAGTGAGTCTTAGAAACTGGCAGTGAGGATGCTTGTCTGACCTCAAGTGAAAGGTCATTCCACAACTTTGGGGCCAAAACCGAGAGAGCCCTGCCTCCTCTTGTCAAGCGTTTTGCACTTGGAACGACTAAGTCTTGACATGATGACCTTAGAGTGTGATGGGACGTATCGAGTGAGTAACTCAGAGAGATGGCTTGGAGCAGGACCCTGCAGAGATTTACAAACAAAAACAAGAAACTTGAACCTGACTCTGACAGAAAGAGATGAATCATGTCGAATGGTGTCGGTGAAGGGTTTCACCGTATCGTTAATGTACTCGTAACGTTTCAAGACACAATTCGAATTGGCCTCACATCCAAAGTAAATACTGGGCTCCTCATTTTGTTTTCCCTGCTTTTTGCTGTAAAGTCACTGACACAACAAGTCCGTGACTTGATCAAATCTGCTGGGTTTCCATAGATAGGAGGCATTTATTGAATTTGAATAATACATCAAACTCAATGCTCTAAGTAGGTTCAGTTGGAATGTTTACTTTGTAAAGAGCCTTGAGATGACTCTTGATGCAGATTGGTGCTATATGTCACAGTCCCTGTTCCCCATCGCTCCGCCAGGAGCCAAACCACTGCCTGAACACCATTATGCCATTCACCAGACATTCACCACTCCCGTGACCACCACCTCCCTACTTCCTCACTCGGTCGCCATTTCTTCTGAATCGACCCTTGAGTTCCGAGCTTTCCTGCTCTTTTATCAACCTGAAACCACGTTTACTGGCACGAGGCTTCAGCTGAGATCTTTTACATGATGGTGTTAAACACTAAGGATGGCAGTGAGACTTAAAAACATTACAAACAGGACTAGCAACACGCTCTTACGCTGCAGCCCTTGCTCCAATCTATCTGCATATCAGTTTCAGCGGGAGGGGTTGTTGTTGAAGAATGTGTCTACTTTAGGTCCACTGGCTCTCTCACTGAACTAAAACATAGCCCTGAGCTTGTGTCATCTGCAAAAAATGTTCCTCTTGTTGCTGTAGTGCAAACCTCTGGAATCCTATTGAGACGGAGGAAAAAGCACACAACTCAAACAACGTACCTTTGTGCCAAAACAAAATATCAATGATTAATTCTGTCTGTCCTGGGGCATAGTTAGATATGGCTCTAAGTGTGAATTCTTCTGTGCAAAAACAATAGTTGCTCTTCATGCACTTCCTCACTGTTATGCATGCATGGAAGACATTATTCATTTAAGCTATCTTAAATGTTTATTTTATCTTTGCACCATGTTTGAAGTCCCCACAGAGAACTCAATCAGATTAGTGGTTGATGAGATGATTTCCAAACAGCTGTTTAAAGTTTCACTCTGTGTGTCAGAGTCATAACTCAAGATGTTTGAGATGAGGAAGTTCCAACTCATCATGGCAAATGCAAAGTGATTCATTTACTGTGACATTAGTGGTTTCATCAAATAGACCCAAATGCCGTTATTCTATGGCTAAACTTTAGATGCAGGATTTTTGAGGGTTTCATGTGGAACTGTCTTGAAAAATGATCCTATAAAATAAATAATCTGGAATGTGTTGATTTGGAATTTGTAATAATTTATTTTCATGTGTTTTAATGAGTTTAAGGGCACAGAGTTCCTTTCTTTATCATTCTTAGTTCAGTTGCACTGGCTAACAACAAAAGTTTTCTCAATAAGCAGTACAAAGCAATCCAATTTTGGTGGTTCTTCATTATACAGAGTACGAGGAGCTTGTTTTTACCTTAACTGACATGTTTCGGCGTCTACTGCCGCCTTTGTCAGAGCTATCGCCGATGATAGTGGTGCCACTTCCGTGTATCTGGCCAGCAGAGGACGATGTAGCCCTCTACTGCCCGCTCCCCCTCTGTTGATCACTATGTCCCACCGTCCTCTGCAACAAACGTAGCAAAGAACTACGAAGCAACTAATTTAAATCACATCAAGTCCAGATTCAGGCCAATTTATTACAGTAAATGCCACTGTGGATTGCATGGTGGTGCAGTTAAATGCAGGAAGGTTGCTGGTTCAAATCCCAGCTGCAGCGTTTATATTTGGAGTTGGCATGTTCTCCTCATGCATGTGTGGGTGCTCTCTTTGTGCTCCAGTTTCCTCCCACAGGCCAAAAACATGCATGTTAGATTACCTGAAGACTCCAATCGTGAGTGAGTATGGGACTGGTCGTTTGTCCCTGTGATGCACTTGCGACCTGTCCAGGGTTGACTGCTGGAGTTATGCACCAGCTCAGATCATTTACTACTGTGGCCGCCACAGTGAACTCTCTCTCTCTGAGCCTGAGATCAGTGGACTCAGTGGTCTCCTTTAAAGAGCAGCTGAAAACTCACCTGCTCAGGCTGGCTTTGGTGTGACCTTCAGTTGATTCTTCTTCACTACCTTCTCCTTATTCAGCACTTTCTACCTATTCTGCCTTTCCCGGGATCCAATGATTACTTTTTCTTAATCATTTTCTCTTTTCCTTTCCTCACCTTTTTATCACAATTTTTTACTTTTCCCAATTTTAAGATATATATTTTAACTTTTTCATCTTTTTATTTTTAAATTTTAGTTCTTGTCAAGCACCTTGTGATTTTTATCTTGAGAGGTGCTATATAATCAAACCAAATCATTGAAAAGGCGGCAATGATCCAAATAAACAATTATTTTATTTATTATGGATGGTTTTCAGTCAGGCTTTAGACAGCACCACAGCACAGAGACTGCACTGATCAAGGTATTAAACAATATTCGTCTCAACACCAATTCAGGTAAATCAAGGTCCTGATGACGCTTGACCTCAGTGCAGCTTTCGATACTGTGGACCATAACATCCTTCTGGACAGACTCACAAACTGGGTGGGACTATCAGGCACAGTGCTTGTGGGGTCCCCAAGGCTCAGTTCTAGGACCACTACTCTTTAATCTCTATATGTTCCCTTTGGGTCAGGTCATACTTAATAGCATCGCCTATCACAGCTATGCTGATGACACCCAGATCTACCTAGCCTTATCACCTAGTGACTGTCGTCCATTGAACTCACTTTGTCAGTGTCTAGAACAAGTAAGCAACTGGGGGGGTCAGAACGGCCAGTTCAAACTGGGAGCCCCAGCTGGTTTCGGCACACGGTTCTGGGAGGGCATGTTCGTCGGCGTCCCCAGGCGGTGGCCCAGGAGCCGGCAGGCATGAGTCCTTCCCCGACAGGCTAGCTTGGTGCGCTGTTTTCCCCAGCCCTTGGGGGAACAGCCTTTAGGGAATGGCACAGAGCTGGGGTGGAATGCGTCAAACATCTTTTTTAAAATGGTACTTTTATGTCTGCTGCTCAACTGGAAAAGGACTATGGAATCTCCTCCAAGACTAACTATTTCAGATATCTCCAGGTTCGGGAATTTGTTAAAAAGTCATTCAGCCCCTCCCTCGAGCTTCCACAAAGCGGATGGATAGATGAGCTGATGGGCACAGATCCGACCACTAAGGGGACAATCTCCACGTTATATGCAAGTTTTCAGAATGTGGCTTCCCCCTCCCTGGACAACGTAAGAAGGAAATGGGTGGAAGAATTGGGGCTGGACATTTCAGAGGTTGACTGGGGTGGGGCAGTAGATCTAGTACACTCTGCTTCTGTATGTATAAGACATGGATTGATACAGTTTAAGGTGTTACATAGACTCCACTTGTCAAAGGAGAAACTGGCAAGAATGTACCGGGGGTCCGATCCGACCTGGGTCCGATCCGACCTGCCCCAGATGTAAACAGGTGCCAGCCAACTTATGCCATATGTTTTGGTCTTGTCCCAGGCTGAAAGACTGTTGGGCTAACATCTTTAGAACGTTCTCACTCATTTTTAACGAAGACATGGAACCAATGCCTCCAACACCAATTCAGGTAAATCAAGGTCCTGATGGCGCTTGACCTCAGTGCAGCTTTCGATACTGTGGACCATAACATCCTTCTGGACAGACTCACAAACTGGGTGGGACTATCAGGCACAGTGCTTGGCTGGTTCCAATCCTATCTCAAAGACAGGGGCTATGTTGTCTCTAATATGGACTACCAATCAAAGCGGATAAACATGACATGTGGGGTCCCCAAGGCTCAGTTCTAGGACCACTACTCTTTAATCTCTATATGTTCCCTTTGGGTCAGGTCATACTTAATAGCATCGCCTATCACAGCTATGCTGATGACACCCAGATCTACCTAGCCTTATCACCTTGTGACTGTCGTCCACTGGACTCACTCTGTCAGTGTCTAGAACAAGTAAGCAACTGGGGGGCTCGGAACGGCCAGTTCAAACTGGGAGCCCCAGCTGGTTTCGGCACACAGTACCGGGAGGGCATGTTCATCGGCGTCCCCAGGCGGTGGCCCAGGAGCCGGCAGGCATGGGTCCTTTCCCGACAGGCTAGCTTGGTGCGCTAGCCGCCAGCAAAGACTCTTCAGGGTGAAGCAAGCACCGCTCTCGCATGACCCAGGAACTTCCAATGCTAGCCGGCGTGTTCCAGCCCAAAGCAGCCCGAGCAGACCTTGTGTGGGTCTTTGCTCGAGATTTTGTTCCTGCAGGTACAGAGGCGAGCTCCCACTTCGTTAATTCCTCTGGTGTGAGGAGCGGCTTCCATGTGGACTAACTGGTGTGTTAGCTAAAGAACGAACAGGTGCACTGGAGTGTGAAACTGCTCACTGTGCCCCGAACCTATGGTGAAGATCAGGACAGAAGGACGCGTGCATTGGGACGCTTGCTACTTATAATAGCAGGTGACGCGTGATCACTAGCCAATCAGGATTGGCGTATTGAGATAAGTGTTTCTGAGGAATCCCCATAGTGAGACAGCGAAACTAATGTTAAGAAAGAGAACATTGAATTGCCTCTGTGTTTGAAATATGCTAAATAAAGAAAAATGCCTTGCCTATAAAACATTGTTTCTTCTTCTACAAGCTGAATTTAAATTCTAATTGTCACTTCATACGGTTGTGGCCTCCGCTCGGAAGCCCGATTATACAATGGCTGCTCCACTGAGTCAGTGTGCTGGCAGCAGATTATACTGGGGACCTTTACAATATAAATTGTTCCTTTAACTCATGGAGTAGGTAAACAATCCAATTTACACATCTCTTTTTAACACCCATGTAAAACCTATTGTACTCTCTTAACTCATTCTTTTGGACAAATGAATGAGTTGCCAACTTTATTTAATCCAGATTAGTAACAGATGTTTTTCATTTATAATAACAAATAAACCAGAGAAAACACTATTGAGACACTGCATTTGTTGCAAACTCAGTGATTCTTGATGTTTACGTGTCTGAATTAGCACAATTTTGCACGTTTATGTACAGTCTATGTGCACATTGTAGCATGCCAGTGCACAAGCTTACAGCCTCTTTTTCCCATTTAAGGAGGAATTTCTGGTGCCTGTCTGGGCAGCAGTAAGTCCTCATCGACTGCAGCTGTGGAAGTCTGTGCCAGCAGCTCAACCAGCCATCAGTCATGAAACTGAAGCAGGCCAGCAGCTGACTGTACTCCACACTCAGAACCGTGGAGCCTACTCTCAACAGCCCACATCATGAAACTCACACAACCATGATGTCATTGAACTTGACAAGCCAGAACAGCCGAATTAGCTGCACTGTCCTCTGTGGTTTGAAAAAAATAAATCCAACTACACAAAACTTCACACGGTGCTCCCTGCTCAACCCATGTTTTGTGTTTGTTCTGCCTCATAACATTATATTTCTTTGAGATTGATCTGTTTTATGTTGTTTTATTGTTGCTTGTCTTTCTTTTTCTAGGATTTTGTGGTAGGTGCTGTTTAGCGCCTTGGGCTCCCGCTAAGGTGGTGGAAGGTGTTATATAAATACAATTTGATTGATTGATTAATTGATCATAAATGTATATTTAAAGAAAGTCATGCCCTCCTGCAGAAATAAAACAGAAAATCTTAAAAGTATCCATCCATCCATCCATCCATCCATTTATCCGGAGTGGGGTTTTGCGGGGGCAGCAGCCTAAGTCGAGAGGCCCAGACATCCCTCTCCCCAGCCACTTGGGCCAGCTCTTCCGAGGGAATCCCAAGGTGTTCCCCGGCCAGGTGAGAGACACAGTCCCTCCACCATGTCCTGCGTCTCCCTTTAGGCCTCCTCCTGGCTGGACGTGCCCGGAAAACCTCATCAGGGAGGCGTCCAGGACGCATCCTGACCAGATGCCCGAGCCATCTCAACTAACTCCTTTCGAAGTAAAAGTAAAAGTATCTAGCAAGATAAAAGTCATGCTGAGAATGTACTGTTGTTTTTCTATCAACCTCTGGGACAGCACCAGTAACAGCATTGATAGTCTCCACAGTCTGACTTATTTAAACAGGCTACTTTAGTTTTGTAGCCATAGTAACAAACAGCTAAATCCTCCTTTAATTTGTAAGGAGCTCTACCTCAGGGCACAACAACACATCTTATATACTCTTTATTAATCTTAATGACAACTCTAGATAAAACAAATAAAACTATCACTGTCATGTTTAAGAACAAAGCCAAACCAAAATGTCCACACCATGTGACCTTCTTGAACCAACTTTGACTTGTTTCATTATGTTGTAGATCTGCTGCTGTGTTTGGGCCATTCTTCTGTTTTCTGACTCAGTTTGGTGAAAACATCAGCAGTGTGACTCACGGTCTCACATGACTCTAGAATACTTTGGTATTCTCAGTGAGTGCAAGACATCCAGGACCCATACCATCACACCTCCACCACCTGCTGGTATGAATCTGTTCTAATATTTTTTCCTTTACATGGTGTGCAATATGTTAAACCATATCTTATTTTGTTTTGTATATATTTTTCTGAATTGCACGGTCTGACCTTGCAGTGACCTTTGTGAGTGAATGTAGAACTAGTCTGACGGTCAATAACAGTTGCTTCTCTGAAATGATTCCTAATTGGCATTATGTCATTCCCAAATGAATGAAACGATGCCCAGTTGTTGAAAAATATTGGCGGCTTCGTAACATTTAACCATAAAATTTGGGTCTAAAATACATGGAAGTGGGTCTAAGTCTCTGGGTGACGCCATGTTAAACACCATGTTTCCTTCTAAAGGAGCTCGTGAGGACAAAATGCATTTATGGTTGCAAAACTTTTGTCATTCATAAACATTCTTGTTTTACACATTTGCCTCTTGTTGCCAGTGATGAAAGGCAGTCTGGCATTTTAATGGAGGCTGCTCACCCAGGGATTTTTGACCCTATTGGACATCCATTGGTAAGGTCTTACTGCAACACAAAATTACTGCGTGCAACAATTTAGGTATGTACTGCCCCCTATTGCCAGGAAAAATACACACTGTCACTTTAAAGCATTTAGACCTGACCTGGTTCATGTACGTAACTTAGGGATGGGTACCGAATTCGGTACATTTTAAGGCACCGACTGAATTCCATAGTACCGACTGAGTACCGATTCACGTCATATGAAATGATGCCTTTTTTCAGTGCCCCGTGCCAGTGCAGGAACGTAACATCGTCAGTCACTGTGGGCGAGCTGTAAACAAAGCAGGGAGGAAGTGTTCTGAAGCTTGGATACATTTCACTAAATGGGATGGGTGACTGGATGATGACGAAACCGGCAACAAAGATCTAAGTGAGGCATCTTCATCTTAATCTGCTCCGGTAGGTAAATAAAATGTAGCATCAGCTTGATATGTTAGCTTCCGTTCAGCTAATGGTGCATTTGCTGTCTCCTTGGAACTCCAAAATTCCAATTAGAAGACAGCGAACACGCTCTAAAGTTTGGCTCTGCTTCATTAAAAGCGACGGGCTATTGGGTGATGATGAAACCAGCAACAACGACCTGAGTATGAGGCATCTTAATCTGCTCCAGCAGCAAAATAAACTGTTTAAGTTAATGTTGGCTTGATAGTTTAGTTTTTGTTTGCATAGCTAATGGTGCGTTCACTTTCTCCTCGGAAATTCCAACTTCCGATTAAGAAAACTAAAGAGTTTGAAAATGAACGGCAAAAGGAATGAAGATACACAGTAAATTTAGTTCACAGCAAAGATGTTTGCTTCAGCGTAATTATCAGTTTATAAAATTACTAGGACCCACCATCACACCATTTGTCCAGAGGAGAAAGGAGAGGAAAAGGAGTACATGGAGCTGGTTTAGTTTGTGAAACTCCACAATATTAAAATACAAACTTTTATATGGTATCGAAGTTTGCTTTAGTGTCTTTTGTAGTTTATAACACATGGTCTCCTCATCAGAGTTATTCCAGAGGGCATAGAAGAGTAGGAGGAGGAGGAGGAGGAGGAGTACATGGAGCTGGGTTTGTTTTTGCATCATGTAGAAACAGTTGTTGTTAAAGGTTTTCCTATTGAAGAATTTAGAGTAACACTACGATGATAAAATACAAACAGTTGTATGTTATTTATCATGTTCACCAAATACGGTTATTTATTGGGAAAATAATATATGTTTAATTAAAAAGTGATTTAAATAATTTTTAAACACTTAAAAGTATCGAAAGTTGGTACCGATAAGTACCGGTATCGATTCGTAGGCACCGGGACTTGGTACCATATCGATTCAGATGTTAAGGTACCAATTGCTATGTACAATCCTTTAGCACATTGTTGGGCTTTGTGTCATCTATGTGAACTCCCATCTGTTCACCACGATAAAATATTTAAATACATGCGCGTATGTTCGTGCACACACACACACAGACACACACACACACACACATGCACACACGCACACACACAGTTAGTATGACACAACAGTTAGAAAGCAGGAGCCTTCCACAGCTGAAGACAACATCTTGATAGACACTCAGAGAACTTTAGTGACACTCGAGGGGAAAGTCTAGTGAAACGTCACTTGAACCTTCACAATGAGTTTTACACACTCCACATTTCCAGGAATCTCATCTTTCTGGATGCCCTGCTTATGTGTGAGTACTGTCCAGCTTTAATGAGGTCATTGTTTTGCGCAGGTCTGTTCTCTGACCCTGTGATGGACTGGTGATCTGTTCAGGATGAACCTTTCCTCTTGCTATGAACTGATAGAATAGAAAGTACCCCTTCATGACTTTGAACAATATAAAGTAGGAACAAATAATCAATATTCTTCAATGCACCAACTTCACTAAAGGATTGTACCATATTCCTTCTTCTAAAACTTATCCAGATCCAGTCCAAAAGTGTTGTAGCACATAGAAGGAATCTATTTAAGGCTCGGTCCTTCAGCTCCCTGCGAACAGTCAACGTCGCATGGATGTGCAGATCATGTCTATATTAAAAGGAACTCCAGCTATGGGGACGTGTGTGCCCCAATGAGCCACAAGTTTTCTGTTGTACCAAACTATGTTGTTAGAAACACACAAAATATTGCTGTTTATTTATAAATCTATAGTATTTAGTACTTTTTTTTTTACATACGTAGGACGCCATGTTTTCCGCACACGATGCACTCTGGGGGCGATGACTTATATTGGTTGCACTTGGAAGAATAGCTGTTGATGCTGGTGTTTGTTTACGCGCTCACTGTATTAATAATGAAGTAAAATGCCGCATTGGGCTGCTTTTGGATGTAGTTTCCAGTCAGAGGGCAACAAGGGGATTGATGGGAGTTTACAGTGATGGGAGTTTACACAGCGCTCCCACTGGCAACAAGAGGAGAAAGCAGTGGGAAGATGCCTGTGGACGGACACAACTTACCAAAGATCCGCGGCTGAGTTCCCGACATTTTTCTCCCGATGCGTTTGAGGCTTATAGTCGACCACGACTACTTAAAGACCTCACCAGAGTGGCTGGGTATAAGAGAAGGTGGAAACTACGTGCTTTACCGACCATTTTCCCACACAAGGAGCCTAAACGCCAGACGCTCAACTGAGCCGGCAACCCGCTCCTGCAGCTGCCGCTTCTGTCACGTTCAGCCAACCATCGGACACGCCGCTCGTCACGGATGAAGCTGAACGTTCACCTCTCCCGTCAGTAAAACAAGCATAAGTGTAGCAACACGGAGTTCTCCACATATATGATATCTACAGAAATGATTAAAGTGGTTTCACTGAATATCCTAACCATCTATAAAGCACACGACAGCTCTGGATGCATAATTGAACACGTCTGATCACACGATCGTTTACCGTTAACTTCTGCTGACAAAAATGTGAGCTCTTGGCAACAAACACCCTCCCTCTCGGTTACCACGGAGACGCATTTGCAGCACACGCACCACCGGTTTTGTCCTGCTCTCGCTCCATCCCACCCTTCTTGCTCTTCATGTTGACGCTCGTTTTGTGAAACATGGTCAGTGATGTCATCATTAATGTTTCACTCTGGTTCAAACTGAAAAGGCTGAACAGATCGAGGTCGCTGAACAGTCACTACAGGGTCCCAAAGCCGGCCGGTGCAACCGAGGTACAACCATATGACGTCACTACCCAGAGTGCAGTGTGATGCTAACAACAATGGTGACCTACGAGTTAAACATTAAGAAGGTTTTTTTTTACACCATTTTAATATAACTGATACTAGCATTTATCTTTTAAGAACCACAAGGTTTTGTAACCTGGGTTCCTTTTAAGTCTGTCGGTCCAGACCACATCTGTAGGACGTCCAAACTAGGTCTTTGCACAGTTAGATGCCCAACTTACGTCAGAGTCAAATATAATGGGGCTATGATTTTTACACCAGCTAGAATCATGCACAACACTTCTTGTATTCTCATCCATGATGAACTTGTGTTGATGTAGCTGCTGTTCATAAAACATAACACACAAAACATCTTCCATAATAATAATAATAATAACGAAGAGCTGTCAGTAGCATCTGAACTACAGCATCTCAGCCTGATCATTGACTCCACCTTTACAGGTTAAAACAGTGGGGAACCAGAGTGATGGGGTGTCAGGACAACAGTTGATCTCATTCATGAGCAGCTGGAATATCCAAAACCCAATTGGTGGCTTGACTCACTGCTTGGTTCTAAAGTCACCGTCCAAAAGACTTAAGGTTTAACCAACAAAATAAAAGTGATACAAGGCTAGATACTAGGGTGTCTGGACTACCTTAACATAGTTTTAATGGAGGTAAACAGTTTCTTTGACATCCATTATGGCGAGAAAACTATATAAATCCAAGTCACATAAAATAGAAGAACAAGAGCAAATAACCAGATGAAGGCCAAGGCATTGTGTGAACCAACACAATGGGTGAACACCCAGAAGGGTTTGTGTGGGTGCCCAGTGACACGTGCTGCTGTAAGATATCCTGCTGAGAGAGATTTAGTTAGCTCCTTATAAAAAGTTAGTTCTAAAAAAGCAGAAAAGAACATTTTAGGAATACAAATATTTATATACAATGAGTATAATGGCATTCATTAGTACTCATATTGGTACTTGGGATCGGCAAGTACTCAAAACTGAGTACTTGTACTCATTTTAAATCTATCTGGTATCGGTGCATCCCCAGTAATCATTTGTTTTGTATTATTTTAGTTTGTGGCTTTTGCTCGTATTTTACCACCAGTGAATCAGCGGTGGACTGGAATTTCCATCAAGTGCATCTGACCTTTTGACTATCGCTGGATTCCCCCATCAGTCATAAACCTAAGAGAGGGAAAATAATCTGGATGAGACCAGTATTTATTCCTTTATCCATCACAGGAATGGTATTTCTGCTGCTGTCATACTTTAGAACTGAAAAGAATTTCATTCCCGTTATAAAGAGCTTCACTCCCCTGCCTGCGACAGCATGATGTTTTAGTGCTTTAATGGGTAAAAGTAGCTGCTTTCGTCTCACCAGTGGTTAAAATAATTTAAAACCCAATTTAAAGCACAATTATGTCAAAGTTGTTCATCAAATCAGTTTCAGATTTTAGGATTGTTAAATGTTTTTAATTAAAAGATTTATCTCACTTTTATAGCAGAGCTAATTAAAATGTTTTACTATGCTTATAAAAATTTGATGTCTTTCATTTGTCCTTATCCAACAGGGAGATTCACCAGGTGCATTTAAATGGAGTCACTCAAATATCCCAGCTTGCCATGTCCAGCTGACCAGAGGAGAGTGCTTTCATTAAGGGGGTTTCAGGACTACACAGAACACCCATTTTTAATATTTCTCTCTTTATTTTAAAGATCCATTGGAAAATCTGCAAAATAAGCTAGCTTAATTTTTTTTTCATGCCTCTTAACAACGTTCTAACATATTGTAGCTATAAATACTTTGTGGAGGGTATTCAGTTGCAGGTTGTAATAAAGTAAAGTCCCTTGTAACTAAGGTTAAATCACAAAATCAGTGAAATAACCAAGTTACTCTTTAAAATAGTAATTAGTAATCAAATTGCTTTTTGATAATTGTGGCAATGCTGTCTGACTATCCACAGTGTTCCTGGCTTGGTGCCATTACCCATGATTCATAGCGGGAGATGTTTTTTTTACTTCCTTACTTTGCTGTTTCACCTGTTTTAAATGGCAGCCCGGCGGCGGCGGATACAATGCAAGGATGTTTTAAAACGCAGCGAGGACAGATCATTATCAGTGCCTCACCCGTCGCTTCTCACATCCAGACTACTGCACAACACGCTTCTTATGACGGCCAGCTAGCCATGCTGCTAACGTCATTCACCATGAGCTATTATTTAGCATTATTTAGTATTCGTCAAAGAATTTCATGATCGAAATGTGAAACGGGGACAGACTACATGTACAGTTTCACACGCCAGGTCTGTATTTTCATTCATGTTGCTGGAAGCCGTCTGACTCACGGCATTCCCACTGAGCCGTAGCCCAGATACAGCTCTGGGTCAGGGTGTTGCTCTGTGAGCTTTTTATAAATATAATGAAACCCACAAACACAAACTCTCTTCGGGGTGATTTAAGTCTGAATACTTAAAGCCATGCTTGTTTCCGATCCTCCTTTTGTGGCATAGAGTGCAGTGTGTAGGGTGCTCGGCATGGGCAGACCTGTCTAGGTTGTTTATGCTCAAGACAAACAGTTTCAAAAATGTCTTTTAGCTTTGTTGTATTGTTGAGGCAGCTGACAACAGCACACGTTGAGCCCAAACTCATCTTTGAACTGGTAAACAGGGGCGGATTTAGGACTGAAGAAGATCCGGGGCTTAACACACGCGTGCGCGCGCACACACACACGTGACACGCACTAGTCAACATCATATATATTTGCCTTGTACCACATAATTTTTAATCTGAAGCTACATATTCAGCATATTCAGGGCAGAGTATTGTTCCTCTTAGTGTTTAGTGTGAGATGATAGTAAATATTCCCTTTCTTTCTCCATCAACTTTACCTGATATTAAGCTAACTTTAGGCAAACTAGCAGCACAACAAATATTTTCAAATAAGACTCACAAACCTGAGTCAACACCAGTCTCATCAAAGCTGGGGTTCTGTCGTTGTACTTTTTGTCTAAAAAACGTCCTTATGTCCATCTTCACTCATGCGTTTCAGGCAGAGAGTGTAGAAGAAGCCGGCTGCTGAAGGGCTTCTTCTTCAGTGGTGGAGGCTCAGGCAGGCTGTATACAAACTACTGCCAGCTGCTCCCTCTCTGTTGGACTTTGGTACTGCATGTTACTTCCGCGATTTAGATCCGGGACTTTTCATAAAACATTCGGGGCTTGAGCCCATGTAGCCGGGCCTAACGCCGCCCCTGCTGGTAAAGGCGCCTGTTACAGCACAAATGTTTATGTTTGTGCCCTATGAGTCATGCTATCAGTTTGTGTCGTGATTCTCCTCCACTGCTGCCCCCTTTCAGGTTCTCGTCATTGCACTTGTCATTACCTGTTTTTGCTACCACCACCACAAAACAGAACATTGTTGTATTTACACTGTGTGTAAGGCAAGTGAGTATTTTGGCCATATCATAATGTTTATGCATATTTCCAACTTCAAGCTGTATAAACTTGAGTGCTTAGTGGATTTAAGCATATCAGGTGATGTGTATTTGTATAATGAGTGAGGGCGGGGCCTAAGGAGATCAACACTAAAGGTGAGGATAATTGTTAAACAGTCTTTCTTCCTCTGGCAAAATGGGCCAAAAACAAAAAGATTTAAAGGACCCTGAAAAGTCAAAAAGTGTAAAATGTTTTTCAGAGGGATGCAGCACTCTTGATATTGCTAAGATATTGGGGTGTGACCATGAAACATCAAACATTTTGTTGCAAATAGCAGCAGGGTTGCAAGAAACGTATCGAGAGAAAAAAGGGTGTGCATTAACTGCTAAAGATCAGACCTGAAGCTTCCAGGAACCCATTATCGTCCAGTGCTGCCACATTCCAGAGCTGCAACCTACTCAGAGTGTCCAGAAGCACAAGGTGCTCAGTGCTTAGAGACATGGCCATGGTACGGAGGGCTGAAACCCAACCACAACTGAACAAAACACAAGTTTAAAAATCAAGACTGGGCCAAGAAATATCTGAAGACAGGTTGTTCAGAGGATTTAAGGACTGAGCTCCACTTTGACTCAGATGCCAGCAAGGTGGAGGTGGGATAGTGGTGTGGGCTGGTATTATTAGCGATGAGTTAGTTGGAACTTTTCAGGTGGAAGATGGCTCCAAACTCAGCTCCATAAGCTACTGCCAGTTTACAGAAGACATTTTCTTCAAGCAGTGGTACAAGAAAAATCTGCATCTTTCAGGAACACTAAGATTTTTATGCAGGACAACATAGGACCATCGCATGCATCAAAGGACTCTCTTGCATGGCTAGCTAGCAAAGGACTTAAGGATGAAAAAAAAAAACAATGACATAGCCCTTTTCCTCACCTGACCTAAACTCTATTGAACCCATGGGCCCTGCTTGAATGGGACATTTACAATGAAGGACGTCTGGGAGGCTGTGGTTGATCAAGAAATTGACGGCTTGTGACAATTATTGAGAAGAAGCGCGGCTATATTGGTCAATAACATATTTTTTTGACATGTCAGAAATGTTTTCATGTGAATTTTGATTTGGTTTATTATTCTCACTTTAACAGAAGAAAATAAACAAGTGAGATGGGAAAGTGCAAGTTTTTACAACTACTCTCTCTCTCTCTCTCGCTCACACACACACACACACACACACACACACACACACACACACACACACACACACAGACACACACACACACACACTCACACACATTTTTTTATTATATTATTATTATTTTTCTCTCAGAAAGACAACACCTCACCTGTACTTAAACATTCAGGCTTAGGTTCATTAACATTTTGAATTGAAAGAAAGCATTGCAGTTGTTCAATAATGAAATTAATCCTCAAAAATACAACTTGCCTAATAATTGTGCACAGTGTTTGGACTGCAGAGGTCTACCTCAAACACTGTTGAAAACTGAGCTTTTATAGGAACCTTCCTGGGCCTGATGGGGTCTGAAGTGCCTCTGACATGATTCAGTGGTATTTGTAACTTCCGTCTCATGCTAAATCTGTTCCCAGCTTTCTGACAGAAGACTAAAACCAAATGAAAGTTCTACAGTTTATGGAGTGGGGTCAAATTGCTTCTTGGTTCAGTGAAGTTCTAGCTGACTGAAGGACTGTTTCAGCCTGTCTGTTGGATCAGAACCACCCCCCTTGTTAAATTGTCACTTTTGTGAAGAATAAGAATTGCATTGCCTCCAGCTATGCTTTTCCCACCATTTCTCACCCACAAGCACCGTGGAGCTATGCTGCATACCTGAGCCACCCTAACAACATAGTCCTGTTATTTTCCAACTGCTGCAAGTGTTTCAGTTATTTGTAATTTGTCCAGAAAACATATTGTAATTTCTCTTTTTGATTATTTCCAGCTTTGTTTTTAAGGAGTGACCTGTTCATGGTTGCCTGCTCATGAAAATAGTTCTTCTCTCAGGTCCTCAGTCTTTCTTCAGGCCGTCAGAGATCCAGAGCTGTGATGTCACGTTAAACATCCTCTGTTTATCTTGTTCCTGTAATCTCACATTAATCATCTCTTTCATGGGTCTGAGAATGCGTCATTATAACTCACTTCTGTCATCAATTAAACTGAAGAGCATTCTCCTCATGCTGCAAGCTGCTGTCAGACATTTCAACACAGCTCAGTCCTCTATGTAACCTCCTTATTCTATACAAGTCTGAGCAAACTGGAAACCCACAAACTGTCTACCACTGAGATTTATCATGCTCAACGCTTCAGCGTAGACACCATAGAAACAAAAACACATTATTACTTGGATTTATCAGCTATCAGCCTTATCTTCACAAATGAGTCATGCACCAAACTGCTAAGAAACTGTTCAAGGCTTCTAACCCCCTCCTTTAATGAACGTCTATCAAATTATGCTAATTCATTATTTAAAATAACAAATATTTCATTTCAATGAGAAGAACTTGAACTGAGCCTTCTGGGTCAATGTTTAAAGGAAGTCTTTTTGATATTGCTTCCTGGGGTCCTAGGGAAAGTCTTTGGCATGTTTTGGTCATTTCAACAGAATAAAACCAGGTTTTATGCCAGTGACTCATTACAGATCTTTATAAGATGAAGAGTCTTCAAGAAAGGTTGGTTCTCCTGAGTAAAAGCAAAGAACCTACATTGGTTTTTATGGTCAGACAGAAGCTTTACATTTTATAAAAGCTAATTTTTTATGTGCTACTGATGCAACAATGTACCTGTAAAGGTGCAAGAAAACAACGAGATGACAAAAAAGTACCTTAAACAGAAAAACTGTGATTTTACTGCATAACACAAAATTAGCCGACTGTCTAACTCTTACAGTAAATGACATCATATTCCTGAGAAATAAGTGATCCTCAGCAAGATCATGAACCATTTTGACATGATCCATAAAAATGTGGCAGTTGTAGAAACTCCACAAGGAAGTTCTCACTCTTTGCTCCACCTTGGGCCCATAAGAGGCAGGTGTTAGCTGTAAAATCCAACAACTTGGTTCCCTCCTGCGGTTTACTAGCGTGGTAGACTGGGCGTGGGGCAATACCGCAACAATTCCCTGTACCACAAATGTAACATCTACCAGGTGCTGTCACTCCTGCATTCAGGTGTAGAGTAGATAAAAAAAACCACCATGTAAGATTTAACAGCTTGTTGGACAAACTCAAAGCACAAAGAGTTCTTTTTAATCCGAGCTACATTTTATTTAGGTTACTCGGGCTAATTATTAGTGATTTCCCCAGAGCAATAAATTACTGCGTAATGTAACTGATCCCAGCTCGGGTTTCTATACGGTTCAGGTCTGTATTTCATGTACTTCTCACAGACATGAATTGACCTCACCTTGTAAAACACCTCAAGGTGGCATTCTTTTCTCTTTGAAACTGACTAATATGAACTGTAATAATGAGATACTAAAGCAGTTCACATTCAAAAGCAACAACTAGCCACCGTAGTCATATTACTCCTGTGCTGTCCTGCTTTGCGTTGTTTTTAGAGTTCATTTTAAGATTTAAATTTTAACCTTTAAAGCTCTCAATGGACTGACACCACCACTTGCTCCTTCGGGGTCGAGCACTGAGGTCTGCTGATCTCCTACAGCTCTCCACACCCTGGATGAGATATAAGGCATGGGGGAACCAGCATTTACGTGTGCTGCCCCCACTCTTTAGAAGACACTTCCGCTGTTGGTTAGACATACTCCATGTCTTGCCTCTTTTAAATCTAATTAAAAAACCCATCTCCATGATTTGGCCTGCGATTTTATGACCATGTCTGTGATTATATCTATTTTTGATTGTATCTTGTGATCTTTACCAGTTTTTACTTTATTGTGTTGTAGTGTATTTTATGGGAAGCCTTTGGCCAGCTCTCATTCAGTGTGTAAATGTGCTATAGAAACAAACTGGTATGGTACGGTAGATCCAATCGTCATGCCAACTGCTGATAAGTCTCTCACATCCGAGTGGAGGAATTTTGTCTTGCTCTTCTTCTGGTAACGACCCACATTCCTTAACTTCTCAGTTTAACGAGCACTGCCTCTCCATTCTGGACAACATCTGTCCTGTCAGAACCAGATAAGTTCCTGCAGTGAACACTACTCCCTGGTTTAATGACAGCCTTCGCAGCCTGAAGCGCCAATGCAGGAAAATTGAGCGCTTGTGGAAGAAAACCCATCTCCACGTCCATCTGCTGCACCCAAAGGATCTTATGACATCCTTTAACTCTGCAGTCAGAGACGCGAGGGTTTCCTATTTCTCCAACCTGGTGTCCCAGAGCAAAGCGAACCCCAAGGTGCTGTTTAACACCATCAGCAGCATTGTCTCTCCTGCCTCTCCTACAGCCTCCATCCACTCTGTTGCAGACTGTCAGAACTTTCTGTCTTTCTTTGTGGACAAAGTCAGTAAGGTTAGATCTAGCATCTCTACTTCAGCCTTATCGCTGCCTCTCCCGACTCCAACCAGGCCCATCATCCTAGATAGCTTTGCTCCTGTTTCTTTGCCTGAGTTAACCAAACTAGTTAACTCTAAGAAGACCTCTGCATGCCCCCTCGACATCTTACCCTCATCTTTGTTTAAAAGTGCTTTTCAGTCCATCGGTCCCAGCGTGCTCTCTATAATTAAATCTCTGGTTTCTGATCAGGTCCCTGCTTACTTTAAGAACGCTGTAATCCACCCACTTCTTAAAAAAACGAGTCTCGACCCCTCTCTCCATAGCAACTTCAGACCCATCTCTAAACTTCCATTCATCTCCATGATCTTGGAAAAGGTTGTGGCTAAACAACTCACAGCTGCTCTTGATGAACATAACATCTATGATTGCTTCCAGTCAGGTTTTCGTAGAGCTCATTCTACTGAAACAGCTCTTCTTACGGTCTCTAATGACCTTCTGACTCACAGTGATGCAGGGGACTGTTCTGTTCTGGTCCTGCTGGACCTGACTGCTGCCGTTGACACTGTTGACCATCACCTGCTACTGGAGAGGCTGAGAGACTGGGTAGGCCTATCAGGATTTGTTATGGATTGGTTCTCCTCTTATCTCTCTGAGCGCTCCTTTTCTGTGGCCGTCTCCAAGTTTAGGTCCTCCACCACCTCTCTTACCCATGGTGTCCCACAAGGTTCTGTGCTGGGGCCTCTGCTCTTCCTCCTCTATCTGCTTCTTCTTCAGCATATCTTGAGCTCCTTCAAAGGAATCTCCTACCATCTTTATGCAGATGACATCCAACTGTACATCTCCTTTAAGCCCCATGAGATGTCTAAGCTGCAGCTGTTACACACCTGCTTAGACTCTATCAAAACCTGGATGGCTGGGAGCTTTCTTCAGCTGAATGAAGATAAGACTGAGATCCTCATCTGTGCCTCAGACAAGCTGGTTCCCAAAGTCAGAGACTCTCTTGGTCAGCTTGCTTCTCACACCAAACCTTCTGTCCAACACATTCTCACTCCCAGCGCGTCAAAAACAAACGCTTGGTCAGCCACCCTCCACGTCAGACCCCTGATGCCAAAAGTGCCCTTTTTCGTCACTTATGTGTGAAAAGGGTTTTTTCCCTTTTCTGACTGCAGATCCCAATGCAGCGTAAAACTGACGTGATGGGATGTCCGCTGATGCGGCACCGAACCAGCTCATTTAACCACACCTAAACCTTAACGTTTTACTATTTATAACCTTCCCCTCTCCCTCTCCCTCACCCTAACCTTAACCCTCTTGCTACCTAAAACGTTACTCTCACTGTGATCAAGCATCTGTTTCCCATGCATTCTGACTGAAATTTCGTATTTGCCGCCCAAGGGGAACGTTAGCACATACCATCTGGCGAGGGGGAGGTTACAAATACCCCTTAATTTTAACCTCCACCTTGGTAGTTGAAACCTCCCCCTCGCGTTGGCTCGGTCCAAACCCGACCAATGACGAGGCGGCTCTGCCTCCCGCCGTTCACTTCATAGAGCCAGCTTTTAGAGCGACTGACACATCACTAACGTGTTCGCTAGCAAGGTGGTTAAGGTTAGGTAAGGGTTGAGGGGAAGGTTAAATAAGAGGATAAGGTTAGGGTGAGGTACAATGAGCTGGTTTTGGTGCCCTGGCTGCAGACATCCCATCGCGTCAGTTTTACGCTGCATTGGGATCTGCAGTCAGAAAAGGAAAAACCCCTTTCCACACATAAGTGACGAAAAAGGGCACTTTTGGCATCAGGGCTCTGAGGCGGAGGGTGGCTGACCAAGCGTTTGCTTTTGACACGCTGGGAGTGAGAATGTGTTGTTCTGTCAGGAATCTTGGCGTGACCTCTGACCCAGCTCTCACCCTCGATTCTCATGTCAGTTCTCTTGTTCGCTCTTCCTTCTTCCATCTCAGGAACATTGCTAAGCTGAGTCCCACTCTGTCCCGCTCTGAACTTGAGACAGTTATCCACACCTTCATCTCCTCATGCTTAGACTACTGTAACTCTCTTTTCACGTGTCTGAGCAGAACCTCCCTGAACCGTCTACTGGTGGTTCAGAATGCCTGTGCTTGGCTTCTGACCAAGTCCTCCAAACACACCCACATCACCCCGCTTTTCCTCCAGCTTCACTGGCTGCCTGTCAACGTCAAGGTTAATTTCAAGATCCTGGTTCTGGTCTATAGGGCCCTACATGGACAAGCACCATCTTACATTGGTGATCTTCTTAGTCCCTACACCCCCAGCAGGTCCCTGAGGTCCAGTGATCAAAGCCTACTGGTTGTGCAGCACCAGGCTAAAGACCAAAGGTGACAGATCATTTGCTGCTGTGGCCCCCAGACTCTGGAACTCTCTCCCCCTGAGCCTGAGACCAGTGGACTCAGGGGTCTCCTTTAAAAGCAGCTGAAGACTCACTTAGTCAAGCTGACTTTTGCATGACCTTCTTCACCACTCTCTCTTTATTCTGCTCTCCCCACCTATTCCACCTTCCTCAGGATCCACTGATGTCCCTCTTTCCTATTCTCTCTCTCATTCTTAACATTTTTTATCACAATTGTCTCTTTTTGCTCATTTTAAATATATTTTTAAACATTTTCTAAATACATTTTTACATTTTTATATTTTTTGTTCTTGTGGAGCGCCTTGTGATTTTTATCTTGAGAGGCGCTGTAGAAATGATATTTTCTTCTTCTTCTTCTTCTTCTTTACGTAACTGTGTTGATTCAGCCACGTTAGAGGGTTAACAACAGAGAATGACGTAAGATCAAAGGTCATGCATTCCCCTTCAATACCGTCTGCTACAGGGCAGCTATAGAGCTCCGGACCCCACGTGACTCAGTTAGTAGACGCCATATTGGCAGGAAAAAAAGGTAAACAAACACGGATCGTAAACATGAACATGAACGGGATCGGCTTGGATTTTACTTCGTCTGAGTTTACTTCACAACTTTAAAACCGAAGAAATCGTTTTATTGTCAGAAATTAAATAGACTAAACATCTCCGACCCTTACCGTGCCCCTGGGATACTTTTTTAAAACGCCAGAAGCTGTCGGAGCGGACTTCTTACTGGACCTGGCCGGGGAACCCCTTGGGATTCCCCCGGAGGAGCTGCCTCAGGCAGCTGGGGAGAGGGAAGTCTGGGCCTCTCGATGCTACTGCCCCCGTAACCCGACTCCGGATGAAAATGGATGGACAAGTAACAGATTTACACGTAAGTAGTTTAAATAGAGTGCTGTGCTGTTTGAATGTATAAACTGAACGCCAAGAGAAATCATTAGTTTGATTTTTTTCCGTGAATAAAATAAATATTTCAGGCAGGAGCGTCTCAGGATCTGTCTGAGATCTGTCTCGGTGAGACAGATAATAGCAATCCAAAGTGCTTTTTATGTGTGATCTGACAATTGATCAACCATTGCTTAAAAATTAAATACAGCTTAGCCGGTTAATTGCTGTGATCATAAAACACGGAAACGGCAGCACGCAGAACTCACGAGGCAACGTTTTACGTGATGTTTACTTGCTGCTATGAGTAATAAGACAGAAAAAGCCACGCCAAAATAAGTTTAGGAAGCCCACTAAGAATCGTAATAAAAGCATTTAAAATAAATACCATACACAGTTGAGGAAACGTTGGTTTAAGTACCTGATATGAAGTGGTCGCTGCATAAGCGAAAACCTTTACTCTTGGGATCCCACAGTTTCATTTCAGCCCGGTCACTAGCGCGTTTTATTACAATGATCCAACATTTGCGGCGCTCCGGATTTTGGGGAATCCTGTAGAAGGCTCATTCCTTATGTCGTCCACGTCTGTTCTGCATCCTGGGGCACAACAGGAATCTACCATATTTCCTGTCTGATTGAGTTTTCTGACAATAACAAATAGTCTAGCTGCGGGCTTCTGCATGCCAATATGGCACCGTTTCGATTTGAACTGTTGCATGCCGGGAGAAGTGACGTCAACTCCCGGAGCTCTATAGCAAGTGGTGCAGGTCCTGACGCAGTAAAACAGAGCCAGACCATCATACCACCACCACCATGTCTGACTGTTTTATTTCTGACCACACAATGTGATATTAACCTAAACCAAACGCTTGTCTGGGTTCTTTTATTTTCGAATTTAGGCATGATGCTTTTTGAAATCCTGTAGCGTTCTGGTAGAACTGAACCCAGATTTTGAAGTAAGTCAAGTAGTTTACCACATTTAGTTTATGAAGTAATAAAAAGGACATTACTTTTCCACACTGGACAAGGTTGGTTTGGAACACATTGCTCCTTTATTAAATGCAAAAATTAGAAAATGTTTTTATTTTTATTTATTTATTTATTTGTCAATGAAGTCACAGCAAATATATTTGTTGATGTGAAAAGAAACAACAGAAGAAATCTGGGGGTGTGTCCACTCCACAAATCACCAGCACAAAGAAGTAAAAACTAATGACAAAAAGAAATGGTCACTAAGGTAAAGTAGCTGCTTAAGTCCAGTCCACAGAATCACGTTCCATGTCTGGGGCTTATAGTAAAGATTTGATGGAAATGATAATGTTACAGTTTTTACACCATTTCATGGATAGATTTATGACAGGAGTGGTTGACTCATTCAAACAATACACATCGATACACCATTTCTAGGACCTAAAAGTTGCCCACATCGACTTGCAATGTGGATGTTTTATCTTCACAAATGAAGCCAGGAAGATCTTCTACCATGTGGTGAAGTTCAATTGTAACGGTTAGCTTAAACTAGCTGAGCTGTCCACTGCTGTTTCCCAGATGTTGGGAAACAACAGCCTACCCTGTTGTGAGTTAAGATGGGGGAATCCAAGGGTGTTTCTTAATGCCAAGGAACCTTGCCTTGATGTCTTGGTCCCGCCCCAGTTGCCTAGGAGATATGTCATCAGGAACCTCTAAGCCATGTTCCAATGTTCATGTTCTACCAAGGTGTGTGTTTACCATTTGTTAGCCGTTTAGCTAGCTGAGCAAGGATACACAGTAGGTGTCTAGTAGCCTAGCCTTGGTCAAAAATTTCCCTGAATACACCACGGTATTTTCAAAAAGATGGCGGATCAGAAGCTGGCTGCTACTTTGGGGACAATTTTCAAGTTTAAATGTAAGTCAACTAATTTAAAATGTTATTTTCTTAGATCCAAAGAAGTTATCTATGGTTGGTTGGTTGCTTAGTAGCAGCAGCTTCGGTGGCTAGCGGGTAGTAACTCGCTTAAACATTTGATTTAACAAACATATACACAATTTAAAAAGTAAAAAGCTCGTTAAATATTTATATTGAAACTTGTATGTGTAAAAAATAACGTTCTCTCCCGTGTCACATGACGTTACGTGACTGCCGTGGAAGCCGCGGTCACGTGATACAAGTCTGTTCCATTTAACCATTTTCTTTGACCAAGGAACGGCAGTGTCCTTGTAAGCAAGGTGCCTTGACATTGAGAAACACCCTATGAATATTAATTCACAGTGTGATGTAGATCTGTGAAGATTTTCAAATCCTAGAGTTTCACTGTCTATTTTCTGTCAGAAGCTAATGCAGGAGATAGGTGTAGGAGACTATTCATGTTCAGCCTGCGTGAAAAACTCAGTGATCAATTAACATAAAAAAGGTTGTTCAGTCAATTGCACCTTTAAGGTTTAAAAATAAATAACATGATTTTCTCAGGTCATCACCATCAGTGTGTGTGTGTGTGTGTGTGTGTGTGTGTGTGTGTGTGTGTGTGTGAATAGGTGAATGATACAATGGGTCCTTTATAATTTATCTATTGGCCTGCATATTCACCCTTTCTGCGTGTATTGGGTGTGTATTTAGTTGTTTGATTTTTGATTGGTCTCTGAGGCAAAAGTGTGTGTTTGAATAATATTGTGACAAATGTGGATATTTTACAGCCAGTGGAAGTGAACTCCCCTGATCCTGCTTCAGAGGAAAGCTTTTACTCAGGAAACTGTTTTAGTAACAAATGAAGCATGTTTGTTTGGTTCACCACACTGCTTCTTATTCATTCCATGACAGCAGCTCCATCTGGGCTGTCACCTCCACACAGCCACACTGCTTCATGCTGCTCAGGGTGACTCAACCAGTAAAAAACAGAAAAAAACAGACACAAACTCTAGGGCAGAAAGGAGGGAGCGAGGAGACAGGGTGGAGTATGTAGAAGCAGACATGGAGGTGGATGACGACAAAGCACTGAAAAAGCTAAGGAAGGGCCATAACCCGCTTTGGGTTTAGAGCAGATAAAAGCCAGACAGCCACAGCTTTATTTGTTTGCATTTATATTTAGAGTAGCACTGAATATGTGTGTCGTTAGGAAGCATGCTCCTAGCCTCATCAAAGTTCAGCAGAAGCTCTAAAGACAACCTGAACACAAAACAAAATAATAATGGTCTCCCGTGTTCTTGGCTGTGGCTGTTGCCCAGGCTCAGCTGATTATCAGAAACATGGAGAGTCAACCTTAATGGACCATAAGACCATGGTAGCAAGCACACAGGATGATAAATCCAGGATTTCTTCCTGCTCCATCAATGTGGTAGGGTATCCAAGCTAACGTCTCCACACAATCTCAGTAAATATTTGGTAAATGGCCTGTGTTTGTATAACCCCCCAAGGCACTTCAAAACACAAACATTCACACAAGGACACAACAACATTCTCTGACGGGAGCTGAGATTGAACCTACAACCTTACAATTACTGGACAACCTGCTCCACCTCCTGAGCTACTGCTGCCCTCATTTTGGCATATTGCAGCACTAATGGTGTGGAGTGCGGTGCCTTGGTCTGCCTGGGTCGTGGCTCCCGGGTCAGGGAGTTTAAGATTTTTGGCATCTGCCTGATCAATCCCGGCTGCTGGTTGTGGCCCCCCGGGGGCGATCCTCTGTGCCTCTCGAGGGGAGCGGGGGCTTTTCTGGTCGCAGTCTCCCTGGAGTTCCTGTGCTCGGGGGCAGCTCCTGGGTCTCTGGGACTTGGTGCTCCCTCCATCTCCTGCACATCTTTGGGGGGCAGATCTGTGGCCCCTCACACTCTCTATTGAACGCTCCTATAGAGAAACCTTACATAAACAAGCGCGTGTACACACACAGGTGCTCACATGGAGCTCTCATAAATATGGACTTGGGCACGTTCAACACAGGTCTTAAGGCTATGGTGGGCACTTAATGCACTGTGATTTATTATCGTGTGATTGTTCAGTTAAACAATGTTGATTATATATTTCTTCATCAAGCTGACGCAGTGATAGCTTGATCTTGTTGTACTGTATTGTTGTTGGGTCCCATGTTTATTTTATTTTTTTTGCTTTTTTTTTCTTCTCTCTTTCTGCAGGTCTAGAAGCAGACTCTTGTTTTTGTGGAACCCACCCCAAACTTTTGTCTCTTCCTTTCTCTTTCACCTCTGTCTCCGTGTCTGGTCGGAATTACAAAGCATTCAAAAACAATAACAATAACGTTTTAAGTATCAGGCGTGACATTAAAAGCAGACGTGTTGATGCTCCAGCTGAGAGTAAATCTATAAGGCTTGTTACCAGCATTCAGACATCAATTCTGTTTGCTTCACAACCAGACAGGACACGGGGGGGGGGGGGGGG
>SSNQ01034217.1:246681-263500 GCA_006942095.1 Nothobranchius kuhntae | reverse complement strand
AGGATCTGGGGTGAGTCTGCACATTCAACTAATTACCACCAAGTCGTTGCAGGTGAGCGGTGCCGGAGAGTGGCCAGCTGCGGTGTGTTTCCCATCACCTGCCAGGGTTTATAAGGAGCTGGGAGATCACTTCACCTCGCCGGAAGATTACTCAACTTGGGTAGTTCTGTCTTGCCTTTTAGTACAAGCTACAGTTCTTGTCACAGTTTATAGATCGCTACAGTTAGTGTTATCTCAGTCCTAAGTAGCTACAGATGGTGTTTGTGCTCTTAATGAGCGTAGTAATCATTCGCCCTGCTTTCCTCAGGATCATCTTCAGACCTGCCTCATCCAACCTCAGCCATAATCTGGAACCGTGCTACAGATCTCCCTCCTCCTGGACCCCACCGCTCTCCTCCGCTCACCTCTTGGATCACGCCTCAGTACCAACACCTCTGCCACAGCTCACCCCAGATCTGCCCAGACATCAAAGCCAGCTTCCTACAGTAAGACTCCTCCGAAGAATTTATTCCACTTCAGCCACAAGATCCTCACCTCTGTCTATCCTACAGACCCCGGCCACCGGAAAGAGTGCTCTGCTCCTTTGCTACCCATCTCCACATTTTGTGGTGCCTCTTTAGTTCAGTTAAAAGAAATAATATTGTATCTTATTTTTTCCTACCTCTGTCTCCGAATCATTCTGCATGTCTTGGGTCAGGAAACTCCCCTCAGTCATGTCAACATTATTGTTTGACCTATTGACTGACCTTTTGGTGAATGCCCTATGTTTGTGTGAAAAAAAACTATGTACATTTGTCTTTTGTGCTCATTTAAAATATATACTTCATTTTAAAACCCTGGAAGATTATCTTTGTCCTGCAATCTTAAATGTGCCACAATTTGCGTAGATTAGCTTTGTTTTTAATTTTAACTGTACTATTAAAATAAAACTTTTGTAGCATGTAGTACACTTGAGAAGAGCTAAAGCTGTTAACTTTAAGCCTTAACTGAAAGACCTCTTGTATATGATATAGTTCAAAGTGACGCATTCCTGTTAATATCACCTTAGTATGACAAAAAGGGTCACTTGACGCAACCATTTATCTAAGATTATTGTGACACACACACACACACACACACACACACACACACACACACACACACACACACACACTCATGGCCTGTTGCTCGCTAGTTTCAAAATTAGTATATACGTACATGCGTTCAACACAGAGTGCATTATTACCCTATTTATTTCATAAAAGTATTTTTATTATTGTTTTTATTAAATCAAAAACCATTTTTATTGATTGGAGGAATACATTTCTTCGCTATTATTCACCATTTTAATATTATGCAGTTAACAAGATGGCGCCTGTGGTTGGCTTAGCCGCAGTCATCGGCGACATTTTCAAACTTTTCTCCACTAACCTCCTCTTTTCCACCTTGCTCCTGTCTGCGATCCTCTTCAGTAGTGTCCCTGCTACCATCTCCTATGATCGTCAGACTCTTTTGTCTTCCCGTTCGTTCATGATCGCCCAAGACGCGCCGAGGATGTACCTTCTTGTTTGTTTACCTGAGTGGCGCACTGGCCCGGAGCCAAACGACGATTCCAACCAGGGCGCCACCTCCAGCGATGTTTATCCGGTCCCGGGAAAATGGCGGAGGAAAGGAGGTAAATGAGCAGGAATCCAGGTGAGAATAAGACTTCTCTTAAAATGTGGTTTATCTAGTAAACATCGGCGTGATCTTCTGGCTTCTCTTCCTTTGGTTGGTGACCTGTGCGCCACTTCCGCATTCCCCCCAGGCCGCGTTGCGACGCGGTTCATCCGTCCAAGTTTTTTAAGGTCGGTTTATCCTCATTCCTCAGTGATTTCTCCTCCTGTTCCCTCCATAAGTGGTTTTTATAAACACCGTGGATCTACCCTGCTAATTTACGTCTAACTCCAGCTGTTTCTGTAGTTTCTGATTCCTCCACCTCACTCAGCATGGCTCTATTAAACACCGCTCTGTTAACAATAAGTCCTTCCTGCTCAATGATCTAATTCTCTCTAAAATCCTGGATTTTCTGTTTCTGACTGAAGTTTGGCAGCAAACATCTGAATATTCTGGTCTGACTGAACTCTGCCCGAGTGGTTCTTCTTTTCTTAGCCAGCCCCGGGGTTCTGGTCGTGGTGGAGGCCTAGCTGTTGTTTTCAGAGACCATCTTCCATGTAGCTCTACAAACTCTGGTGGCTTTGCTTCCTTTGAACTGCAGCTGATAAAAGTCGGGCGTAAGGACCCGTTTTACTGTGCTGTGGTCTATCGTCCACCTGGTCCAAACGGTTCTTTCCATCAGGAGTTTAGTGACTTTTTATCCTCCACTGTGAAGCTGTCCAGACTGGTAATTGTTGGTGACTTTAACATCCACGTTGATGATCCCTCTGATCACTTTGCCATGAATTTCTCCAGCCTTATGGACTCCTTCAGCTTTACCAAGCATGTTTCTGGCCCCACACACACCAGGGGGCACACTCTGGACCTTGTTTTTACCCTGAGTCTAAATACTGACAGTGTTTGTCCTGAGGACGTTTATATTTCAGATCACCATTGCATTTTCTTTAACTTGTCAGTTTTTGCGTCCCCACCCCCTGCTCGCCGTATGGTTAGTTCTCATTTTCTTAATGAGAGCACAGCTAGCAATTTTTCTGCTGCTTTTGATCCACCCTGTTCTTCTGATAACGACCCAGATTCCTTAACTTCTCAGTTTAACGAGCACTGCCTCTCCATTCTGGACAGCATCTGTCCTGTCAGAACCAGATCAGTTCCTGCAGTGAACCCTACTCCCTGGTTTAATGACAGCCTTCACAGCCTGAAGCGCCAATGCAGACAAATTGAGCATTTGTGGAAGAAAACCCATCTCCTCGTCCATCTATTGCACCTACAGGATCTTCTGGCATCCTTTAACTCTGCAGTCAGAGACGCGAGAGTTTCCTATTTCTTCCAGAGCAAAGGGAACCCCAAGGTGCTGTTTAACACCATCAGCAGCATCGTCTCTCCTGCCTCTCCTACAGCCTCCATCCACTCTGTTACAGACTGTGAGAACTTTCTGTCTTTCTTTGGACAGTAAGGTTAGATCTAGCATCTCTCCTTCAGCCTTATTGCTGCCTTTCCTGACACCAACCAGGCCCATCATCCTAGATAGCTTTGCTCCTGTTTCTTTGCCTGTGTTAACCAAACTAGTTAACTCTATGAAGACCTCTGCATGTCCCCTCGACATCTTACCCTCATCTTTGTTTTAAAGTGCTTTTCAGTCCATCGGTCCCAGCGTGCTCTCTATAATTAATTATTCTCTGGTTTCTGGTCAGGTCCCTGCTTACTTTAAAAATGCTGTAATCCACCTGCTTCTCAGTGGCGGCTGGCCAGTAGAGGGCGATAGGGCGCCGCCCTCCCAATTTTCCCCAGTGTTTTTAATTTTTATTTAAAAAAATAAATAAATAAAATTAACAATAATCACATATTCTAAGTTAATTGTGTGTTTTGTAACAAAAACAAATCATATATATATATATATATATATATATATATATATATATATATATATATATTGGTCAGAAGCTCTCTGCCGAGCTGTGGAGCCGACAGAAAGGCTGTGGGCTGTGTTTCAATCGCCCAAACAGCACGAAAGCAGTCGGCCAATTGTTGACAAGAAAATCAAACGGTAGGAATGGGAATGTATCCAATCAGCGTCGACGTTGTTTCAGAAGCATGATGGGCGACAGAGCTACCGCCAAAGGCTTTCGTTGGTGTTCGGTAGAACTCGGAGAGTCTCGACTACTCCAGCACGTTTTTGGTCGTGACGGTCGTGACGCAGATGGACGCCAGTGATACAACCAGCATGGATACCAGATCTCAGTAGCCACTGAATTCAGTTCGGTCTCTTCTCCAGTATCCGTTCGAGAGGAGAACTATGGTGGAAAAACTTAATGTCAAAGAGCTTGGACCAGACCAGCCCGACGTAAAGATAAGCCAGCAGGAGGAGGAGAGAGGTAAACTGTACACACAGGCTTCTCCCGAAATTGGTACACCAGGAAGGCTTGGCTAGCTGGATGCAATCACGCTAATGCGTTATTTTGCTTTCCGTGTTTGTTATTCAAAACGACTGTGACAGATAAGGCATGGATTGAGTCAGGAGTTACGGACATGAAACATTTTTCTGAGAAGGTGAAGAAACATGAGTTATCCCGGGCGCACATGGACAACACGGTGAAGCTAGCTATGCTAGGCAGAGCTAACATTGCCATGCAGCTAGAGACGAGGGACGCAGGCTTGCAGTGAATAAACACAATGAAGAAGTGGATCAGAACCGGCACATTTTGTCCAAGAGAGAGATGTCAACACAGTGTATGAGCACAAGGATGACCTCCTCAGATTTTTCCAGATGATCAGAGACTCGGATGACTTTGATCCAATCACTGAGAGAATGCTGGAGGAAGAAGATTTCGGCTTTCTGCTGGCATTGTGTCACAAGATCATGCCACATGTGGACATGCTGTTCAACCAGCTGCAGAAGAGGAACATTGACTCTGTCTACATCACAGGGGTCATCCAGAGCTTCACCAACAGTATGCAAAAGATCAGGTACATACTTGTTTATTTAATATTATTGTGATGAAATTCTCCAGTATGTTAGTTTCACAAACAGTAATGTGGATGTGGACCATTTATGGTCATGTTATTTTATGTGCAATTTAATGCAGTATTTCTCAACCTTGGTCCGCAAGGCAGCGTGCCAATGGTCAGACACACGTGGATTAATCCCTTTGTCCAATAATGTAAGACAGGAAATAAAAGAGCTGTGCTTAATTCAGGAAATAGTGAAGTTGTACACAAAGCTCAGAAAGCACAAGTTTGTTAAAAAAAATAGCACAGCCCCACCAAAAATATTTTTCACCAGCCGCCACTGCCGCTTCTTAAAAAACCGAGTCTCGACCCCTCTCTCCATAGCAGCTTCAGACCCATCTCTAAACTTCCATTCATCTCCAAGATCTTGGAAAAGGTTGTGGCTAAACAACTCACAGCTGCTCTTGATGAACATACCATCTATGATAGCTTCCAGTCAGGTTTTCGTAGAGCTCATTCTACTGAAACAGCTCTTCTTAGGGTCTCCAATGACCTTCTGACTCACAGTGATGCAGGGGACTGTTCTGTTCTGGTCCTGCTGGACCTGACTGCAGCCTTTGACACTGTTGACCATCACCTGCTACTGGAGAGGCTGAGAAACTGGGTAGGCCTATCAGGATCTGCTCTGGAGTGGTTCTCCTCTTATCTTTCTGAGCGCTCCTTTTCTGTGACCGTCTCCAAGTTTAGGTCCTCCACCAACTCTCTTACCCATGGTGTCCCACAAGGTTCTGTGCTGGGGCCTCTGCTCTTCCTCCTCTGCTTCCTCTTCAGCACATCCTGAGCTCCTTCAAAGGAATCTCCTACCATCTTAACGCAGATGGCATCCAACTGTACATCTCCTTTAAGTCCCATGAGATGTCTAAGCTGCAGCTGTTACACACCTGCTTAGACTCTATCAAAACCTGGATGGCTGGGAGCTTTCTACAGCTGAATGAAGATAAGACTGAGATCCTCATCTGTGCCCCAGACAAGCTCGTTCCCAAAGTCAGAGACTCTCTTGGTCAGCTTGCTTCTCACACCAAACCTTCCGTCAGGAATCTTGGCGTGGCCTTTGACCCAGCTCTCACACTGGATTCTTATGTCAGTTCTCTTGTTTGCTCTTCCTTCTTCCATCTCAGGAACATTGCTAAGCTGAGTCCCATTCTGTCCCACTCTGAACTTGAGATAGTTATCCACACCTTCATCTCCTCACGCTTAGACTACTGTAACTCTCTTTTCACATGTCTGAGCAGAACCTCCCTGAACCGCCTACAGGTGGTTCAGAATGCCTGTGCTCGGCTTCTGACCAAGTCCTCCAAACACACCCACATCACCCCGCTTCTCCTCCAGCTTCACTGGCTGCCAGTCAACTTCAGGGTTAATTTCAAGATCCTGGTTCTGGTCTATAGGGCCTTACATGGACAAGCACCATCTTACATTGGTGATCTTCTTAGTCCCTACACCCCCAGCAGGTCCCTGAGGTCCAGTGACCAAAGCCTACTGGTTGTGCAGCACCAGGCTAAAGACCAAAGGTGACAGATCGTTTGCTGCTGTGGCCCCCAGACTCTGGACCTCTCTCCCCCCTGAGCCTGAGATCAGTGGACTCAGTGGTCTCCTTTAAAAAGCAGATGAAGACTCACTTGTTCAAGCTGGCTTTTGTATGACCTTCTTCACCACTCTCTCTTTATTCTGCTCTCCCCACCTATTCCACCTTCCTCAGGATCTACTGATTTCCCTCTTTCGTGTTCACTTTCTCTCTTTCTTAACATTTTTTTATTACAATTGCCTATTTTTGCTCATTTTAAATATAGTTTTCAACATTTTCTTAATGCTTTTTTATATTTTTACATTTTTTGTTTTTGTGAAGCGCCTCGTGATTTTTATCTTGAGAGGCGCTATAGAAATTATATTTTCTTCTTCTTCTTCTTCTTCTATTGTACCTCAGTTTTTTCCCACATGTTGTTTCACTGACTCATAAGTAGTCACTTATGATCCGCTGATAGCCCTGTTTACCTAAATATTTTTTTTAACTCCTAACACGTGAAGATGAAATTGTCACGACGTGCGCGGAGTGAAGCGGAGCAAAGGCGAGGATCCAGACCGGGGAGGAAGCAGGCAGACAGGTAGGATGAATTCCACAGGTTTATTAAGTAAAGACACACGCTGACACTGGAACAATGACACCACAAGGAACACAGAACAGCAGGGGTTCAAATACATGAGGAACGGGAGCTATGGTGATTGGGAAACAAGAGGCAGGTGGGAGCAATTAACGGAGACACAGACTACAACCTAGGAGAAGACAGGGCAGGGTGTGACAGTACTCCCCCCCCCCCCCCCCCCCCCCCAAAGGGCGGATCCCAGACGCCCACAGGAACCAGGAGCAGGGCGGGGGGAGGGGGACCCGGAGGGAGGGCCCAGAGGACGATGGAGAGGCGGCAGGGCTCAGCAGAGTCCGGGGCCCGGCGCCTGCGGCAGATGAGGCGACGGGCCCGTGGAGGCCGGCGCCTGCGGCAGATGAGGAGGCGACGGGCCCGTGGAGGCCTGCGCCTGGGGCAGAGGAGGAGGCGACAGGCCCGTGGAGGCCTGCGCCTGGGGCAGAGGAGGAGGCGACGACAGGCTCCTGGGGGCCGGCGTCTATGGCAGAGGAGCTCTGTAGGCTGGGCCGGGGACATAGTCTCTGCAGGCTGGGCCAGGGACATAGTCTCTGCAGGCTGAGCCGGGGACAAAGCCCCTTGGATGGGCTGGACCGGAGACTCGTAGAAGGGCTGGACCGCATACGGTATGACCTCCAGAACCACCGTTGGCACTGGAGACGGCGGACTAGAGGGGACGTCGACCTCTGGGCAGGAGAGAGCGTCGACCTCTGGAGTGAAGAGAGCATCCTCAGACGAGGCGACGTCGTCAGACGAGCCGACTTCAGAGGCGACGTCGTCAGACGAGCAGACTGGGGAGGCGACGTCGTCAGACAAGCAGACTTGGGAGGTGACCTCGTCAGACGAGCCGACTTCAGAGGTGGCGGCGACGTCATCAGAAGAGCCGACTTCAGAGGTGGAGCCGACTTCGGAGATGTCATCATAGGAGACGACTTCGGATACGTCAACTTCGGACACGTCGACTTCAGAACAGGAAGGGGCGTCGACTTCAGAACAGGAAGGGGCGTCGACTTCAGAACAGGAAGGGGCGTTGACTTCAGAACAGGAACGGGCGTCGGCCACCATCGACTTCTGGGCCGGGGGCGTCGGCTTCGGATCCCAGGGTGTCAACTTCTGGTCCTTCGATTTTCGGACCGTCGACCTCTGGACCGGAACCGGAGCCGTCTGCTTCTGGCCCGGAGGAGTCGGCTTCTGGTCCCTCGACTTCTGAACCGCCGAGTTTTGGACGGGATCCGGCTCCATCTGCTTCCGGGTCGGTACCCTCCATCTCTGGGCCCGCTCCGTTGGCTTATGGGCCGGTGCCGTCTGCTTCTGGGCCGGTGGCAGAGCCGCTGCTAGGAGGGCTTGGAACGTTGAGGTGAGGTGGGAGGTCAGCTTGTCCAGCTGTAGCTCCCTGAGGCTGAGCGTCCAACGGAGCTGGGCCAGTTCAGCCCGCTGACCGGCGAGCTCCGCTGGGGGAACCCCGCGCTCGCTCCTCTGGCCCTAGGATAGGGCGTCCAGGTGAGACTCCTTGCGGCTGAGGAGCTCGCGGAACCGGCCGAGCTCCGCCCGTTGTTCCATCAGCCGGGCCGCGATTGCTGCTCCTTCCTCTGCAACCGACGGAGGCTCCGGTTCGGCAGGAGACGGGACTGGTGGTCTGGCCGGGGGCGTGTCCGAACTGCCGCGCCGGGCACGGCCAGCGGCGGGCTCGAAGCTCCGTCCAGAAGCGCTGGGCTGTGGTGGCTTCCGGCGTCTCTCCCCACGCCGTGGGCCGACTCCGGGGGAACAGATCGCCAGCCTCGTGCCCTCATAGCTGGAGTGATCTGGCAGCAGCTCCCGGTCCAAACATGCCTCCGGTTCCGGGAGGACAGGGAGGAACGCTGCGGCCGAAGGTCGGCGACGCCGGCGGCGGGGAGGCGGAGCTGGGGCAGAAGGAGATGGAGAAGCTAGCCGGTGGTCGGACGTGAGCCACTGGAGCAAGTTCTCCCAGGGCAGAATCTCCCGGCTGGATCCATCAACGGGTTCGGGTGGTGTCATTCTGTCACGACGTGCGCGGAGTGAAGCGGAGCAAAGGCGAGGATCCAGACCGGGGAGGAAGCAGGCAGACAAGTAGGATGACTTCCACAGGTTTATTAAGTAAAGACGCACGCTGACACTGGAACAATGACACCACAAGGAACACAGAACAGCAGGGGTTTAAATACATGAGGAACGGGAGCTATGGTGATTGGGAAACAAGAGGCAGGTGGGAGCAATTAACGGAGACACAGACTACAACCTAGGAGAAGACAGGACAGGGTGTGACAGAAATATGGAGCACAGCTTTCACCACTCTTGGACTGAGTGAATACAACCACATGCCACAGGGTTTATCTAACATTTCAGCACCATTCATGTGGATGTTGATTGGAATTTTTGGGAATGGAATTTTTGGTGACAGGAACTTCACAAAGCTGTTGTGCTATCTCGATGACGTGCTTGTCTTTGTACCATCACAGGATGAGGCCCTGTCTCATCCATTCAGTTCTACAGATAATGAGAGCACTATTTATACTTGCTCTGTTGGGGAAGTGAATCCGTTTCTTGGGAAACTTCATTCATACCAGTAGTGTTGCAAAGCCTACACTAAGATGGAAGTCATTATATCATGACAGCTTTTTATCTAATATTGATGATGATAGCCACATACCTTCTGTTAGGAGCACTAAGTCATTCTTCTAATGTTCTAATATCAGAATTTCAATTTCTTTCCTCTAATGCAACACCCTTGTTTACACTCATGGCAAGACATGGTGAAAAAAGGTGAGCAGCCAAGAGCTTACACCTAAAGATTGGATCAAGGAATGATTCTTTCTGTCAAACCAACTGTAACTGGACTGAGGTGGCAGAATCTAGTGTTCTGTTCAAGTCTAACGCAAACCCACATCCAGGAACTACTTGTTGGTCACGATGCCCCACCTGTGTTTTCTACCCAGAAACTATTAAAGCAAGAGAAAACCATTTCTGAAATTGCGAAATGCTTGTTCTCAATGTGTGGACATTGCTTGTGGTATCCCTCAGGGATCAGTACTGGGACTGGAATTATTTATTTTATACATGAATTATTTGTGTCAAGTATCTGATGTACTAAAGATCCCTAAGTTAAATCTACCAATGATTGTACATGTACCAGACGTCCATCCTGAGAACCACCATTCAACAGAAGACAGTGATTATGTTTCACAGATGGCCTGTGAGAACCAAGATATATGCTGTTATTATTGTTTTGTAACTCTGAAGCCTATAAAGTGTTAACAATATTAATCCGAATGACAGACTTCTAAAAGCACAAAGTATCAAACATGTTCGTCCACTACCTAAACATCTCTAAGGCAAAGGAATTTGTTCTAGAGACTAAAGATCTGTAGGCAGAAATCCTGCTCGTTTTTCATCCCGGAGATCCTCATAAACAAGCACACATCTTTAATGGAACAAGTCATCTAAATATTAATGACTGTTTGAAACATTGTGAGACAGAAGGACAAACCCAGCCATTAAGATTGGGATGAGATATCATCCTGTGTACATATACTGACACCAAAGATTCAACAGTGGCAAATTCAAGACTAATAACTCATGCTAACTTAGTTGGTGCACCCTATGTGAACCAATAATTTTACTTTGATCAAAACAAATGTTAAAGTAAGTGTTAACGATAATACTGTTGGTGTGCGTACATATTCTTCTGGACTAATGACATTTGTAGGTATGTTCTAGGGCTGCACGATTTTTGGAAAAAGAAAACTGACATTGAAAACCCTGTCAAATAGACTGAGACATGAAAAACTACAGGAATGTTCAACAGATGACTTGAACAGCACTTTAAGTTGTGCTGCACCCCTGCCTAACCCTGCCCTACATGGATCTTACCTGTTATTAAGGGTTATAAGCAGAGGTGTGACACTGTAGCATCATCAAGTCATCTCCATGTCATGTTTTTGTTCTGCTCAGCAACTGAACCAGGTTCATTCACTCTGCTGAAGGAAATCACCTGGTTTAATTGCTGAGCAGAACAAAAGCATGACATGGAAATGACTTGATGATGCCACAATGTCACACCTCTGGTTATAAGTCTAGTTTATGTCTGTATTTGGGAGTTTTTCTCATTATTATCTTTTGCTTCATGCTATTCTTTTGCTGAAACACACATGATTCATTCTGTCATGTGCAAACGTGAGTTGCATTTCACCACAAAGTTTTGGACCTACAACCCTTGGGGATGAGTAGCTTTTTGGAAGGGCTGTCTATGCTGCATGGTGTTCTCAGGCCAACAATCTCATTGTCAACACCCACAGGACCAAAAAAGGTGGTTGTGTATTTCTGTAGGTCTGCTCCTACCAACCTAGTCAGAGGAGCAGCTGTGGAGATCATCCCCTTCATTACATTTCTTGGAGTACCTCACCGGATGCACCATTTCCACAGCTTTAATTAAGAAAACTCATCAGCACTCTTACCTTCTGAGGAAGCTGGGGACATGATTGAGAAACAACTACATCCTCAGGGCAATTTACAGCTGTGCAGAGAGTGTCCCTATGTATTGTGTCATTGTGTGGTATGGAAGCTGGCTTCATAATCACACATTGTAACTAATGAGTGAGTGGTCATAAACCCTCACACGTTCAGGCTTTGGGGGCGTCCATCTTTCTGCCTGAAATAACGAGGCTGAATGGTTTCTGCACTGGATGTCATGCCCCTGCTCCAGCCAAGATCCGTTTCCTCAGCAGCCACAACCAGCTCACCATCAACCTCATCCACACCACCTGCCTCACATTAACTCCTCATCAGCTCCACCTGCAACGCTCCCTGTAAAACACCAGGACCAACACCAAACCAGCACGAAATTATTGAAAGCATTTGCCAGTAAATTCTCCAGCACTCTTGGCCCTCTGCTCTCGCATCTCGACCCTGTTCTGGACCTTTGGGTTACCCCTTTGTCAGATCACCTCAAGCATCTCATTACCTGGATTTCTGACCTCGGACCTGGATCCTGGACTCTGCCTATTGCCTGCCCCTTTTTGGAACTACTCTGATCTCCCTGGCTCTGACCCCCGCTCTCCTCCTGACCAAGCCTCTGCTACAGCCCTTCCTTCAGACTGCTAACATTCCTGTGTGTGTTCCATAACAAACTTTTATTCGCCTTACTGTGTCTCTGTTGTCTTCCCGGGTCTCTCCAGTCTGGTCATTACGCTGGATAGTTGCTGTTTTCTAACTCAAATTTGTAATTGTTCATTTGTTTTATGATATTTTATTACTGGATGACTTTTTTAGTCTAAGTCGAGAGGTCCAGACTTCCCTCTCCCCAGCCACTTCGGCCAGCTCCTCTGGGGGAATCCCAAGGCGTTCCCTGGCCAGGTGAGAGACATAGTCCCTCCACCGTGTCCTGGGTCTTCCTTTAGGCCTCCTCCCGGTTGGACGTGCCCGGAAAACCTCACCAGGGAGGCGTCCAGGAGGCATCCAGACAAGATGCCCGAGCCACCTCAACTCCTCTCGATGTGGAGGAGCAGCGAATCTACTCTGAGCCCCTCCCAGATGACTGAGCTTCTCATCCTATCTCTAAGGGAAAGCCCAGCCACTCTGCAGAGAAAACTCACAACATTTTCTTTATTTTTGTTTTAATATCATTGATTTTAAGACTTTATGATTTGTTTAGTCTTTTTTTAATCCATGTGAAGCACTTAGTGATTTTCTGTCTGTGATGTCAGATCTTTTTATTCATGTAGAGAAAACAGTTCTTTGAGCTTATTATAGAACTAATGATTAGGCACATCACTGGCATAAGTTATAGTTATACTTTATTTTATACAGTTATACTTTATTTTATACAGTTATACTTTATTTTATACAGCTATTTAAATGTATACATGGTATACAAAACAAATACAACTGATACACGCAGTATTATCTGTACACTGTGTAAAGAAATAAATTCACCACTCTTCTAAATGGCATAACTGGTCCATCTGAAACAGAAGGTCTAAAAACAACACAAACTTGAAACACACCTGGTGTTTTTCTGAGGAATCACATGGACCCAAATGAGCTGTAGGACGAGGCAGAGAATTTACCGACCTGATTTGTGGACATTCTGCTTCAACACCACGGAGAAAAAAAGCAGTCAAACTATACAAATGTTTACACATCTGATACTGTCATCATAAATATTTGACCCCAAAATGCTTTTCTACAAAATGCACAATGTACTAAATCCTGCTATTGCTAATGCTGAGCATCATGAGTATGTGTTAGATCAGGGCAAGGAGAAACGTACAAGCCAGACCAGAAACCCAGAAGAAAGTGATCTGCAACAGGAAAAAGCTCAGCGTATCCCATTTATCAACAGATGTGTTCAGATAATAGCTCCGCTTTTCCATCACAGTTTCCATCAGAGCTTACATTAGAGCTTATACAAACAAAACCTCTGGAAAAACCAACCAGCAGGTGAAATTTAAGATGATGATGATTGAGAAAGTTATGACTGTAGAGCAGCAGGAACAGGAAGCTGTGATAGGTTACTAGTCTAGCACAGGGAGTTCAACTAGATTACCTGATAAACATGTTAGTATTATTAGAAAAGCCCGAAGGAAACACAAAAACCCCACTCAGGCTTAGGTTATGAGCTAGTATGTATCCAGCAGGTCGATGACATTATTCACAAACTTTGGACCAGTTTCTTCTGCGTTCTAAAATATAAAGATAACAAAAAATTAAGATTGCTGTTGCAAAAGTTTCTCCCAAAAAACCAAATGGTTCTTCTGTGAACATTTAGCAGGAATATGCAACGTTTTAAGGAGTTATGATTAAAAGAAAAATGTTCAGTTACAACAGTGTAAACTGGCTGTTAGATCAATGATGAACCCTGGAAGACAAAACCTACATGTTAAGGTCTGTTTGCTTTTCACAGAGTGGACACAACATGAAGGTACAAATCTTTTTCAGAAGAATTCATGTTTTTTCAATTTAATTTTAAGTAATCAAGTTTAATATGAAGGAAACATTTTTTATTCTGTTTCATTTTTCATAACTGAACTCAGGTTTAGGTGATTGTGCTACTGAGGGTTGAGTTTGATCATTTTATACAGCCGACACTGAGATGATGCAAGTTAAAACACTAAAAAGATAAAATCCAACCTGCACAAACCAACCTCGTCTAAATCGGTGTTGGATTTCACATTTTCATCAATTCTTTAGTAAATAAAAAAAAAAAAACAGCCAGATCTGGGAGTCAAAGATTATTCCTTCCATACCGTTTATCAGGGGCGGATTTAGGACTGAAAAAGATCCGGGGCTTAACACACGCGCGCACGCGCACGCGCACGCGCGCACACATGTGACACGCACTAGTCAAAATCATATATATATATATATATGTCTTGTACCACATCATTTTTAATCTGAAGTTACAAATTAAGCATATTCAGGGCAGAGTATTGTTCCTGTTAGTGTTTAGTGTGAGATGATAGTAAATATTCCCTTTCTTTCTCCAACAACTTTACCTGATAGTAAGCTAACTTTAGGCAAACCAGCAGCACAACAAATATTTCAAATAAGACTCACAAACCTGAGTCAACACCAGTCTCATCAAAGCTGGGGTTCTGTCGTTGTACTTTTGGTCTAAAAAACGTCCTTATGTCCATCTTCACTCATGTGTTTCAGGCAGAGAGTGTAGAAGAAGCCGGCTGCTGAAGGGCTTCTTCCTCAGTGGTGGAGGCTCAGGCAGGCTGTGTACAAACTACTGCCAGCTGCGCCCTCTCTGTTGGACTTTGGTACTGCATGTTACTTCCGCGATTTAGATCCGGGGCTTAACATGAAAGATCCGGGGCTTCAGCCCAAGTAGCCGGGCCTAACGCCGCCCCTGCCGTTTATTCTTTTCTAAACGATGACTCTTGTCTGTTGTAGGAAGCTTCCTGACCAGCCTCTGTTTGGAGAAAGACTACATGTCATTCATGAGCCATGAGCAAGCGGTTAGGCTAACCTTCATCGAGATAAAAACACGGGAATGACACAGACAGAGAGGGAGATGCGCATGCGCTGACGGCCGATCACCGGACAGCAGCTTTTGAAGCTGATGGCAGCTCGTTAGCAAACACCCACAAACAATTCAGATGCATTTTTGCCTAATTTAACCACTGACAACGCAAAAATAATATGGTAAGTATAACTCGCTCAATCTGGAGGTAAGTGAAGGAAATTTAGAAAGTTTTCTAAATTATATTAACGAAGTTTTTGAAGTTTTCGTTATGGGTCCGAAGAAATCAGCAGCTGAGGCTGAAACACCTGGGACCAAGAGGAGCCGTCCTCAGGACTCGCCTGAGGCCTCATCTCCCCGGAAGGACATATTAGAATTATTAGATTCTATAGATAAATGGCTTCTGGGATTTGAGGGATGACTTCATCTGCTTGAGGTTCTACACCAGGAGTTTCAGAACCTCCGAACATCTCTGGAGTTCAGTCAGGAGCAGGTGGAGCGGCTTGCTGCTGAGAACGCGTCTCTGCGGGAGTCCGTTTCTTCCCTGGAAGAGGGAATGACGCGGATCGCTCAGGACAACAAAACTCTGAAGGAGACGGTTTTGGACCTTCAGGCCCGCAGCATGAGGGATAATCTGGTGTTCGCAGGCCTGCCGGAGCAGGAGGGAGGGGCGGAGAACTGCGAGCAAACAATAAAAAACTTTCTTCAGACCCAAATGAAGATATCCGAAGAAACGGTAAAAAACATCACCTTTCACCGGGTACATCGCCTTGGAGCTAGACGAGTGGACAGCAGAAGACCTCGTCCCATCGTGGCTAAATTTGAACATTTTAAGCAGAAGAATCTTGTTAAAAGTCACGGAAGAGAGCTCAAAGGGAAAGACTTCAGCGTTAATGACCAGTTCCCTAAGGAAATCCTGGATCGGCGCCAAGTCCTCTTTCCGCTGCGCAAAAAGTTTATCCAGGATGGGAAGAGGGCTGTCATCGCGGTGGATAAGCTTTATGTGGACAATAAACTTTACGAGATAAAAACATGTTGCTCCCATCTTCAAACTGCTCATATCTTTGGTTTGGCATTATCTGATATGTTTCCTCTTATCAAACATAAATATCAGCAGTAGTATCAAAGTTTAATGTAACATTTCTAAATGCATCAGTCGATCAAGTCAGACAGAAATGTCTGAAAATCTTCACTGAAATAATCGTGTGAAGTGAAACTGATTGTGTTGTAAAGGTTTAGACAATAACGTTTGCGGAAACGTGGAGACTTTGTAGGATGATGGTTACACACTTTGGTCTTGTCCTAGCTGTTAGCTCTTCAGTCCTGAACTTTATTTCTCTGAACAGAGGCTGTTCAGTAGGTACATAACTACAAGATTAGATGATAGTCATGTGAGATCTCGCCACAGATAAAAACACAATTTTAATTGTCATGTAAGCCTCAAAATTGCATGAATCTTTTTGTTCTTGTAATTTTTACCTTATTCTGAGAATCAGTCATATTTTTTATTCATGATCTCTTTCCCTCCTTTTTTTGTTATTCTCACCTCAAAGGCACAACGATAAAACAGCTGAGTCATGTTTGGAACATTAAAGAGCGTCACTCACTACCAGAGTCTTACTCTACTCCCACTTCCTGTTTGAAAAATGCAACAAATACTGTTGCCTGGCAGACAGAGAGGGTGGAGCCACTAACAAATACACACACACACACAGGCTCACAACTTTGTGACATTATAATGTACCAGCTAGCATCATAGGGTACCTCTTAGCCAATAGCGATGACAGATTTAAATTCAAATGCAGTGCAGAGTTTTTACCTGAAGATGGTGCAACACTGACAGTTGTAGGCAAAATATTTAAATTTTAACTAAGATGCACTAAAGTGCCCAATTATTGACTACACATGTCTACAGCATGATTAGACACTCATTTATATAGATTATCAGCCAAAAAAAGTTAATTTGCTCTTTAAAGTCATTTAGATTTAATAAGAGTGTGAGTGTGTGAGTGAGTGCGTGTGTGTGTGTGTGTGGTGGGGATGGGGGGGGGGGGGGGGG
>SSNQ01034217.1:219184-246671 GCA_006942095.1 Nothobranchius kuhntae | reverse complement strand
GGGGGGGGGGGGGGGGGGGGGGGGGGGGGGGGGTTGAACTCAAACGACTTGAGTGGTGGTTGTGAGGGGTATAAGGTCCAAATTTTATGCTAATTTTTAAGATATCTGGTCACATTTTACCTCATTTCACCTAAAACAAAAGTAGAAACCATGAGCTAATCCAAACTGCCATATTACAAAGGGGGTGCATGTTCCCCCATCCACCCAAAGAAAATACATCCATGGTTTGGAATATCTAACAAATAAAAACATAAACGTTTTGACGACTGCAGCTTGACAAACTAATACTTTGTTAATGCAGAGGTATTATCTGACACAGCGGTTTTCATCCTGGAGTCCCTCCTCACTGAAGGGGGTTTGCTCTGCACCTTTATGCTCTAAGTGAGTAAATCTAGTGCTACAAAACGCTGCAGCTAAATTCAACCTTTGACAAGGGAAGTCTAAAAACCAGCTGGAAAATAAAAATGTAAGACACAAATGGTAAACAAACATGTTTTCTGTTTAAACTGGTTGCCTTGCAGACTTCTTGACTCTTAAGTGTAATAAGGCATCCAGATGCATCCAGAACCAACAGTCTGGAGGGAAAAATACAAAAGGTGGACTAAAACTCTAAATCAAACACAAATAATGTGTCTTTAAAGTCACGTTAGTCAACACACACTGGTGAGATTCACCTCGGCATGTGACCCATCTCTGTGGGCAGCGGTGAGCTGCAGCTGTGGCTGCGCTCGGGAACTATTTGCAGATTTTCAAGCATGGTGAAAAAAAAATGTACATTCTGTTTCATAGATTTTGATTTTAAATTAAAGACATACCTCTGCTGTGAGGAGCTTGCCTGACTACTGGTTTATCAACGATCTTGGACCCAGAGTGGTCAAGAACATTTCCAGGTTGTCCTCTGTTTACGTCCCTGTCAGAGTCTTCAGCACCATGTCACGATAAAAACAGAAGCTTTAACAGATTGTCTCAGACACAAACTCTGACTTCTGCACTGATGCAAACAGTCGTGAAATAAAAAATGTTCTGGAAAAGGGTTCCAGCAAAGTCACGATATCTTCTTCTAATGCTTGAGCAAATACAACAAGATCATCAAACGTGTTCGTAGGTCCAAACATGATTTCTATCTATGGTTAAATGTTTTAGATCAAATAACGAGGAACAAATCCCTGCAAAGTGTTCATGCCAGAGCGTCTAAACGTGTCCAACAGCACAAACAAGAGGAGCTAAATGGGTTAGTTGCTGTGTTGATAAAGAGAGGGGTCTGAAAACCAGCCGACTGCTCTACTTTCAAGGCTCTTCGCTAACACGCTAACCCATGTTGCATCATATGTGTGTTTCCATATTCAGAGGTTAACCTCTGACCAGGATCTGGTTCAATGCCATCAGCAATCCCATACTTTCCGAGCAGGTTTCAATAATGTATTATAAGATGGGGGGGGGGCTATAATTGACATTGGGAAGAACTGGTTGGGGTTGAATTGAGGTTGTGGAGATTCAGAGTGGGATAAAAAATGGCAGAAAACCTCAGTTTTATTATGTCTGCCAACAGCTAGGCTATCCCAGCATGAGATCTCCTTAGACTATTTCCACATGTCTTTTGTCTTAAGTGAGCAAACTTACTTATTTACAACCACACACAGTGAGGCTGCATTCAAGTCAACACTGTAATCAGAATTATGCTGATTTTAGATCATTTTTGTGCCAACAAGTCCCCTAGCTCTCATCTGCTTAAGCATGGTGTCCAGTTGCAGAAGTCCAGTTCTTGAGGCTTCTTCTTTCCAGAGCAGTGGTCTCTGGGCAGATTGAGACCATTATCTGTCATGCACAGCACTGGTCGCCTTTTAAACCCCCTTCCACAGGATTTGGAGCAGTGAGACCAGGTTCCTACATCCCACATGGGGCACGGATCCCCACAAGCTCTTACTGCTACAGGTCTCTGAGTACTATCACAGTCTGCAGCAGGTCGTCCTTCTGTACTCTGGCACTGCACCAACCTTTTCTGCAGACCATTACCACAAGTTACCGTGCACGACTCCCATCCTCCTGTTACCCAGTGACAAACAGGTCTCTTAACCATCAGGTCATTCTTGATTTCTGTGTTTTTGCTTTCAAACAAGACACTGTTCTGCAGTTTATACTTTTTCTCCTCTTTCCGAAGAGTCTTTTCCTCCTTGCCTTCCTTTAAAATATAAAAAGAGTAGCGCACTCTGGGGGGAGTCATCTTCCCCACCGAGAGCACCTCCACAGTGAGGGGCTCTTGCAAGGGTCTGATGGCCTGAAGAATCTCCACAGAGTTGGAGGTGCCGCTGTAGCGCAGCAAGCTGCCCCTAACCAGAAGATCCCGCTCAGCAGCGGACACCACGTAGTTGCCATTCAGGAGGTACGAGCCATGGTGGTTCTTCACAGCAAGGTAGTTCTCATCGTTGACCATTCCTCGGTAGCCTCGCTGACGGACATCGATGTTGGAGGCTCCAATCGGCAGCGTCACAACAAAGTTGTATCCATTTCTGAAGAACAAACAGGGACATTTTAAATACTCTAAATATTAAACAAGCAGTGATAACTAAAAGGACAAGCTTTTTATTTAAAAGTGCTTTGATTTATTTTTTACATCATCTGTGTCATGAAACCTAGAAAACTCCTGCAGATAGTTATAAATAAGAAACATTAAAACTTTTCTCAATGAAGACCATTTAATAAATATAAATCTCAATTTTAACAAAATATCATTTTGATGTTTCATGAACCATCATAAAGTTCATCAACGCTGTTTGCAAATGGCAACTTTGCACTAACTGAAACTTTCCATTCTAAATTTGATTTATTACATTGGGACAGAATTTGCTGCACAACTGCATTTCATTTTGTCTCCGTTTTAAATAAGTATTGAACTTATCTTCGTTGCCTTAATGACATTAAAGATAAAAAAGCACTTTGGTTGCATCAGAATTAACCTCTCCTCATCTTCTAATCAAGATTCAACAATTTACCAAAGGTAGAAGAAAGAAGTGAGCTGCATTTGTTAGAAATATGTTTCACAATTTGCTGACTGTAAGATAGATTGTACTTACACAGGCTTTGTAAACATTCCTGAGATCTTCTTACAGCCCTGGTTGTCCCCACCACACACCCCACACTTGTCAAACTTCTTGTTAGAATCCAGTTTGCCATCACAGCCTGCCTTGATGCATTTTCCCTGAACACACACCGCTGAGGTGTCGGGGGAGCAGGGAGTCCCATCCACAACCTGCCATGTTTAGATCACACACACATTACACACGGTTGGTCCTATACAACATTATACATCACATTGATATCACCTTACATTATTTTCACGGCCTTCATTGCTCCAAATGAAAATTCATTCTTTTTTTGTGTGTGGAAGTTGGGTTGAAAACATACTTAACAAAACATTTCAGCCACATCAACTTACAAAGTTTCAGCCTTTATGAGGTGCTTAACTTTGTTTTCTAGCATCATCAAAGCTGACAGAATCATAATCAGCACCACAGACAGGATATGGTATAACATGGTGTGTTTTTGCTGAGGGACATTTAGATGTCTACCTTTGGAGCCAGAACATAGAAGTATCCCGTCCCATTGGCACGGCAGATGAGCTTACATTTATCCTTGGGAGAGATGCCTGAATATTTGGGAACCCAAACTACAGAGGAGCCCAGCCTGTTGGTGTTAAGGCTCAAGCCATTGAACGCCTCACACTGTTCCTCACGGAAACTTTGACCTGAAGAAGTAAAAAGAACCAAAAGTCACAACAGAGAGTTGGTTTTCTATAGTTTTGATATAGGTAGAAAAAAAAAAACTTCCTCTGCTTCCAAAACAGCGAATTTGTTGCTTTTGCTGGAAAAAAGGTGCCCACTCCTCATGAGCAAACTGCTCCGGATGGGCACCTATTCCAGGCGGCATGTTTCAGCTTTTTCCAAAGATGCTCAATAGGATTGAGGTCGGGGCTCATAGAAGGCCACTTTAGAATAGTCCAATGTTTTCCTTGTAGACATTCTTGGGTGTTTTTAGCTGTGTGTGTTTTGGGTCATTGTCCTGTTGCATGAGACCAAGCTTTCTGACACTGGCCTGCACATTTATCTCTAGAATCCCTTGATGGCCTTGAAGTTTCATTGTTCCCTGTACAGATTCAACACACCCCATGCCAGATGCAGCAAAGCAGCCCCAGACCATGACACAGCCTCCTCCATGTTTCACAGTAGGGACAGTGTTCGTTTCTTTATATGTTTCATTTTTCCATCTGTGAACATTAGGCTGATGTACCTTGGCATAGTTCCCTTTCTGTCTCATCTGTCCATAGGACATTCTCCCAGAAGCTGTGTGGCTTATCAACATGTAGCTTGGAATATTCCAGTCTGGCCTTTTTCTGATTTGTTTTCAACAATGGTGTCCTACTTGGTCATCTCAATCAGAGGTGAACACCAAACCATAAAAGTTGGTCTTCAGCATTGTTTTAAAAATCACCACAGAGGTTGAAGCCCTTACGAACTGGGGAAACTCTTTTCATAACTTTGAGCCTGCTACTGAGAAAGCCCGATCCCCTTTCATCTTCAAGCATGAGGAGCTGAGAGCAGCAAAAGGTTTTCCAAGTGAGGTGTCTGAATAAGGCAGTGCCAGCCCATTCACAGTTTTAAAACCAGTTAAAGAAGTTAGGGATAATTGGATAATATCTGAATGAACCTGAAATGCACTCTAACCATTACAGGTGAACTTGTGTGAACATCTCTTAACAGAAGAATGTACCCATCCAGCTGTTATAGCTTTCTGTACGTTCTACACAACTTGCTGTTCTCCAGCAAGAAGCTTAACAGCAAAATTCACAGCAGGTGTTTGATCAATACAAAATCAATACATTTCCTGGCTCGATTATCATTGGTATTTAAATAGTCCTCTTTGCAATGCTGCTCCCATTTTGACATCATGGGACCAAGACCACACCTAACAAATGATCAACACTTCACCACTGCAAGGATTCAAACAGGATATTCTTAGAGGGAACTGGTCCCTGAGATTAGCGTCCCAAAGTTTCATCGGCAGGTTACAAAAGTGTGATGCATGAGCCACCATTGTCTGTTGGTGTGACTGTGGCCAGGTGCGTCTAGTCAATACAGAAATGCCTTACTCTTGGTGAATGGTACTGTCACTGTCACTGTCTAATATCATTAATTCCATTGTAGTGCCAAATGCACCAACAACACAAGCCCTGATTTCATCTTCTTGTACCACAATGCTCCAGATCATCAATGAGGCTTCATTAGGGAACAGCTGCTGAAGATTGGGGAAGCTCAAATCGAGTAGCCTGTACTTTATCCAGACCTGAATCTAATAGAAAACTCATGGGATCAGCTGAGTCACCATGTCAAGGCTCATGATTCTGTACCCCATAACCTCAATGACCCGAGGGCCACCCGTAAAGCAGAACTAGGCAGTTTTTGCGTGCTTTTAGCACCCCTTAGTGTCCGTTTGCAGAACGGAAAGCAAAATATATCTTACAGCTGTGCGTTCTTCTTTTTAACACCTTAATTTAACAGCTGAAAAATCTCCCCAGCCTTCCTTAGTGTCTACAGGAGGGAGTCATGACTAAATCAAAGAAATCAGCTGTTTGTGATCTAAAACATGCAGGAAACGTGCTGAAATCAGACTGCAGCGCCAGGTATGTCAGCTCAAATTTCCTTAGTCCCAACAGAGCGGCCCACCAGTCTGCAGCTGCAAGTTGAATAGTGGCCACAGGGGTGATTGAGGCTCGGTGGCCTTTTGTTAGCCTTATAAAGGGTTATTTTAGCACATACTGGCTGAAGAAAATGATTTAAACATATGAAAAAGTAGCAAAGTATGGCTTTAAGAGAGATGCCATGCACAGCACAACTGTGAATACCATGAGACATTGTTGACCAGCTGTAACTGATGCTGAAGGCCCCCCACAAGTTGCTGAGACATTGACAAATTTTTTTTTTACTACTCACCACTATTGTTGGGTTTTGTTTCAATAAATTGTTTTAAATGAATCATACCGTCCAAAAATGTGAACTGAAATCTAACTTTTTCCCTACGTTGCTGCTGGTTTTCTACGAATCTAAAAGTACTTTTCCTAAACAACTCTATTAATACCAAAACAAACACATCACCGTATTGACCCAAATATAATTGGGGTCTAACGCCCAGAACACACCAGACGCGGAAGCGCAACGATGCGCTTCTAATCGGTGCCCTTGTTAACCCACGCTTTCAGTTACATCAGCTGCGAAGCGCTACGAAGGCTCGCGCCGTGCAGCGATCGTTTCAGCGTAAGCTCTAATTATTTCATGAGCCGTGAGTGAGCCATGTCAATTCTGGCAGAGAGTAGACGTGAGCAGAAGCGCTCGTCGGAAATTCTTGCCTGCTGTGAACAGAAGAGCAACGGGCAGCGCACAAATTTCATGAGCGATCTGCTTTGCAGCTGGTGTGTTCTGGGCATAAGCATTCACACATGCTGAAATTTGTCTGGGGTCATTACACGCCTGTAACAGCAGAGGGCATCAGGCTGGATGGAGCCGAGAGACAAGAGGTCCAAAGCAGAGTGGACCGAAAGTGGGGTAAGGTAACAAAGCTACTAAGGCAGAGTTATGCGAATTTTAACATGATGGTCAATTCTGCAGAGATGTCAAACATTGCATGCATGGATGTCTTGGAGGGCAGTGAGGATCACGTTCTGGGAGGAGTCAGCAGGTGTAGCGATCTGATGGTACACCGGGACTGCAGCAGCATGAGTGAGTGAGTAACGCGAGGCAGAGGGCGTCTGAATAAAAGTCTCATTTAACTTTTGATTTCACATGTTAGCAAAAGTTCTGACAGTTTGCATTAAAATATTTTTGCTCAGTATTTGTTCTCAATTTTTCAATATAATTAGTTTGTTTAAAAAGTATTTTTTTTTTCCCTGAAGATTCGTCTTGGAAAGGGGGGAATCTTATAATCGGGGTTGTTCTATACTCGGGTCAATACAGTACTTTTTTCCAGGATAAACAAAGTGAGATAAACTAAACAGATGTGTCATGTTCCTGTTCCTGCCATGCCCCGTTTCCACAACAACCCCAGTCAACACCTCATCATCTTCATCCATCTCACCTGTTCCTGCCATCAGCTCATTACACACACCTGCTCCCCCTGCTACATTTTCACTAGCCAGCCACCAGTTCCCTGCCAGATTATTGAACGCTCTGCTAGTAAATTCTCCAGCCTTGTAACTCACCTTGCCATCATAGATCCTGAACCTTGCCTCGTCCTTTGACCTCCCTTCTCGTTGTGTCCGCCTTGGATTATCCTTCCTTCATCCCCGACCTCGTCTTCGGATCTCCCTTACTGGCATTCTGCACCTCAGCTCCTCTGGCAACGACCCTGCTTGCCCTCGACCTCGCCTTTTGGATTACCCTGTCTGCACCGCTGCCTCTCTGATCCTCTGGCTCCTACCCTGCTTCGTCCCCGACCTGGATTATTGGATTCCCCTATCGGACAGTTGCCACCCCAGATCTTCTGGTAACGACCGCCTGTCTCCTGACTTAGTCTCTGCCTCCCCCTTTTAATAAACATTCCTAAAACGTGTCATTCTGTGGGTGTTTCTTACAGGTCTGCCAGTTAAACTCGTGACAAGATGTTGCAAACGTTTGTTGTTCATTTTGATTTTGATGTTTATGGAAGATTTTTCTTTAGCAAATCACAAGGATGTTAAATTCAGTATTTAATTAATGTTTGAACATGGAACAATTTGATAAAAAGCTATTATATATATATATATATATATATATATATATATATATATATATATATATATATATATATATATATATATATATATATATATATATATATATATATATATATATATATATATATATATATATAATACCTCCACGGGGCATGTAGGGGTGTTCAGAATGAAGGTGTAGTATTTTGTTTAAAAGCTATTTTTTAAATAAAATAATGAAATATTTATTTTACAGGCATGACACTGGGTTCATGTTTACATCTACCAGCTAGTAGAGGGCACCATTGCAGGTCACCAAATACGGTAAATAGTCTGCTCGGCGCAGCGAGGCTGGCACTGAAAAATGGCGGACTCAGCAAGTCAAGTAGCTACTTCTGAGCCCAGAAGCTGTCGTTATCGTTCTCAGAAGAGGAGCGACCGTAAAAGATCTAAAACCAGTGTGAGTTTAGGTGAAGCCTACAACAGATGGACCCAAATTTGGTGTCAGTAATCTTTATTCAAACTTTAAAGGTAAAAATTATCCAATTATTTAATTCGATTAAATGTGTTTTAAATGAAGAGTGATGGCTGCTGAGGTTGTGTTGGAAGTGGTCCTACCTGTTTCAGGACAGGGGGTGAGGTTACATGAACGGTGTCTGACGCGAAGGCCATAGCAGTATTTCCCCCCGTTCCTTGGGACAGGATTATCACACTCCCGTCTGGCCAGCTGAACACCACCACCACAGCTTCGTGAACACTCCCCAAATGTACCCCACTTTCCCCACTGGCCATCCACCTTAGCCCAGAGAAAAGAACGTGGATAAAGGTTAGCCAGACCTAAAAAGGACCAATTATGTTTAGAGCCATGCTCTTTCTTTCTCTACTGTCTCACCTTGATGTGTACTGTGTTGTTCTTATCCACACATGTGGCTCTGTAGCAGACCTTGCCATTCCCACAACTTGTGCCGTCTGCCCAGGGGAAGTGTCGGGTTTGACACACCATCTGTCCACGAGCCTTCCCCGTGCACCACAGCTTTGAGCAGGGTTGCATGTAGGGGCAGGGCTTGGAGCCTGAGCCGAAGGCCAGTTCACATTGACGGTGCAGGCTGTAGCTGGAGCCAGGCAGGTTGTCCTGGAGCAAAAGCTGCTTTTGTGGCTGGTCCAATAAACAGTCTCCTGCAAAGGAAACCCAACATTCACAATCATCAGATGCACCATTGCTGCTCGTTGTGTGCGGAACTGTGATATGAAGCTAAACATTCATTTTCTGGTCTTCTTTGCACAAAGACCTGCATAGAGGGATGATGACACAAAGCTGACAGCTGACGTGGCGTTCTGCTTGCGAGAGACTTAAGAGTAGAGCTGCTGCTCCACATGTCGAGAGGAGTTAGCTGAGGTGGGTCAGCCGTTGGTTGTGAGTGCCTCCAGTAGAGATGTTTCAGGCATGTCCTGCCAGCAGGAGGCCCTCAGGTCCACCCAGGGCAAGTTGAAGGGATTAAGACTCCACATTGGCCAGGGAACGCCTGGAGAACCTGCCGGTGGAGTTGGTGGAGGTTTGGGCCTCTCAGCTGGAACCACTAACCCCACGATCAGGACTCGGATAAGAGGGTAGAAATGGATGGAACATGGATCTAATCAAGACTCTTTAGCTGTCATTCTTTAGGATATTGGCAGCCAGTTATGGCAATTGGAGCAGAAATAATGTGTATAACCTCTGGTTATGACAGAGTGAAAACCCAGGTTTGCCTGTTTAATTAGTTAGTCGTACCCACTCAGTCAAGTTCAGGGAAATTGTGATTAAAGAGAAACAGATTTTCATTTTATTGGGTGACATCAGATTGAAACCCTCTGGTAAATGAACTGGTTCAGTCACACATCCGAGTTCAGAAACATTTACAGGAAGTGTTGACTAACCATGACCTCTGTCCAGAAATTCCGTAATGATGGCTGCACTGCACACCGACCAGGGTCGACTCCCGTCTATCTGAATCAGTGTGGGAGACATCATGTGGTTGTCCTTCAGTTTCCCAAATACCTCCTCACACGCCTTTACGTTGTCGTGGGGCATGTTGAAGACATGTCCTGCAGAAGGAAAGACACAACCGAGTCACGTCTCTGACAGAAACAAGCAGCTCTTTTCCTGTGTGATCTGATTAGATTAGGCACAACTGGGCTTTGGTAATGACAAATAAATATGAAAACATTTCATCAAAACCACAATGTACAGAGATAAACACAATCCCAAACCAGCCTGCAGAAATAAGAATTGGTGAGAGATGGGTTTAAATACCCCACAAACAGTGCCAAGACTGAATTACTGAGCTGTGTCAGGAATCTTGGATGTTTAGAGCTCTCCACAGGAACGAAATGTGAGAAAAAAACATACATTTGAACCTGTTTTGAAAATGTGGAATTATTTCACACCTGTGTACAAACTGAGAAGATTAGCATGTTGAAAAAGGCTTTGCTGAAGAACAACTGGGTAGTACTTCAAACGCAATAACATTTTCAGATGAGACAAATAACTTCATCTTCAGCTGTAGGAGCAACGGAAAAACCTCCACTTGTTGAGAAGAAATGAAGCTTTCAAGGAAAAAGTTTTGACCTGAAACAATGTAAACTTATTTGCCAAGAGAGTTCACCAGTGTTGTCTTGGGAACCGTTTATATTCCACCTTCAGCCATTGCTGAAAATGCATGTGATGCCATCAGTTCCGTTGTGGCTAAGCTACAAACCCAGCACCCCAATGCATTTGTGGCCATATCCGGTGATTTTAATCATGCCTCGCTCTCTGCTACACTTCCAACATTTCAACAGTTTGTCAGCTGCTCCACCAGAGAAAACAAGACATTGGATTTGTCTTATGCAAATGTAAAGAATGCATACATGTCCAAACAAGACCTCCTCTGGGACAATCAGATCACAATCTTGTTTTTCTCTGCTCGGAATACAAACCACTTGTTCAGAGGCAACCTGTGACAAGAAGAACTGTGAGAAAATGGTCACAGGACGCTGAAGAAGCCCTGCAAAGTTGTTTTGAGACCACAGATTGGATGACTCTCTGCCAAGGATATGAAGAGGTGTCAGACTCGAAGACTGGGTTCGGGAGTAAGAGCTTTTATTATACAGACTGCTGGCTGAAAGCGGTGCTGGAAAGGCTGACGGATGAGGTCTGAGGAGAAAAGGTGGAGGTTTAGCTGTAGTAGCTTTGGAAATACTCTGATCATGGATCACGGTGGAACGATGAAGAGCCGGTGTAGCGTCTTCCATATATAGACATGGATTGACGCAGGTGCAACGTGGAGGGAATCCCCGCGAGGGGCATGCTGGGTAATGTGGTCCAAGACGGAAGCCGGTCAGCTGGGAGAGCCCGGCCTGGGGGCTTGGACTCTGACAGGACCCCCTGGTCCAGGGACGGCTCCAGAATTCCCCGGGCCACCTCGGTGGGCCCAGAAGTCCGAGATGAGGGCAGGGTCCAAGATGGAGCGGGCCGGCTCCCAGGAGCGTTCCTCGGGGCCGTAGTCCGCCCAATCTACGAGGTACTGCCAGCCCCGACCCGGGCGGCGAGCGTCCAGAATGCGCCGGACTGTGTAGAAGGTAGGATGGACGCGAAGGCTTGTAGGCAGCCGCAGCGGTACGTGACCGGGTTGATGACCTCCTGCACGGGGTAGGGCCCGAGGAACCGGGGAGCGAGCTTCCTGGAACCGGCGCGGACCCGGAGGCCTGCCGTGGACACCCAGACCTTGTCCCTTGGAGCATAGGAGGGACCCGGGCGGTGCCTGCGGAGGTGCTGGTGTGAGTAACGGGCGTTGGCCCGGGTAATGGAGGCCCGCGCCTTGATCCATGAGTTCTTGCAGCACCTCACCAGGGATTGAGCGGCTGGCACAGCGACTTCGGGTTCCTGGTGGGCGAAGACTGGGGGCTGGTAGCCATAGCAGACCTCGAAAGGGGACATCTGAGTGGCCGAGGAGGTGTGGAGATTATGAGACAGCTCCACCCAGAGGAGGTACTTAGGCCACTGCGAGGGCTGGGCCGAGACAAAGCAGCGGAGGTACCGGCCCAACTGTTGGTTCGCCCGCTCCGATTGACCGTTGGTCTGTGGGTGGTAGCCCGAAGACAGGCTGACAGAAGCTCCCACTAGATGGCAGAAGGCTTTCCAGAAATGGGCCGTGAACTGGGGACCACGATCTGAGACCACGTCGACTGGGAACCCGTGGAGACGCACCACATTCTCCAGAAACAGTTCTGCAGTGCGTCGGGCCGAGGGAAGGCCCGGGAGGGCGATGAAGTGAACCGCTTTGGAAAACCGGTCAGTAACCGTTAGGATGGTGTCGAGGTCGTTAACCGGCGGGAGACCTGTGACAAAGTCCAGCCCCACATGGGACCAGGGGCGGCTGGGCACCGGAAGAGGTCTGAGGGTGCCAACCGGAGCCTGGGTGGATGCCTTAGAGCGGGCGCAGACGTCACAGGCGCTTGTGAATTCCTTAACGTCCCTCTCCATACGTGGCCACCAGAGAGCCCGTTTCAAGAACTTGAGAGTCCGAGAGAAGCCCGCGTGACAGACAGGCGTGATGAGTGGGCCCAGGCCAACGCCTCACTGCGACAGGCCGCGGGGACGTAGAGCCGACTGGCGGGGGTCTCTGGCGGCGCTGGGTCATCCCGGATGGCGTTTTGGATGGCCTCCTCCAACGGCCACCCAAGGTGGGCCACGAAACGGTGCTCCGGGAGGATGGGCGCCGGCTCGGACGAGGGCGCTGAATGTGTGAACTGGCGGGAGAGGGCGTCCGCCTTCTGGTTTTTAGTCCCGGGGCGATAGGCGAGATGGAACTCATAGGGTTCGAAGAATAGGGCCCAGCGAGCCTGGCGAGGATTTAGCTGCTTGGCGGACCGGATGTGGGTTAGGGACTGCCTGATCTGGATGGCGCAGGATAGGAGCTGATGTGAAACGAGCGACTAGGTAGTGGAAGGCCCGAACGGCATCTGGGGTGAGCCGGAACGGTTGACCAGGAGGGCTCGGTCGGGTGAGAGAGGTGAGAGGTGCTACAATGGTGCTAAAGTCTTTGATAAATCGACGGTAAAAGTTGCAGAAACCCAGAAAACTCTGCAGATGCTTCAGGCTGGTTGGTAGGGGCCAGTCCTTCACCGCCTGGACTTTCTGAGGGTCCATAGTTAGACCTTGATCCGAAATCAGGTAGCCCAGGAATGAAACGGACCGCTGGTGGAAGGAGCACTTCTCGGGCTTACAGAACAGGTTGTTGTCCAGGAGCCAGGTCAGGACAGCGCGAACATGGTGGTGGTGTTCGGCCTCTGACTTGGAGTAGATCAGAATGTCATCCAGGTAGGCAAACAACCACCGTCCCAACATGTCACGGAGGACATCATTGATGAAGCATTGGAAAACGGCGGGGCTATTGCACAGTCCGAAGGGCATGACCTGGTACTCCCAATGACCGGTGGGGGTGATGAATGCCGTCTTCCACTCATCTCCAGCTTTGATACGGACCAGGTTGTAGGCGCTCCGGAGGTCCAGCTTGGTGAAAATCCGCGCCTGGGAGATGGCATCCAGGGCGGACGTGAGGAGCAGCAGAGGATGGCGATCTCTGACTGTGATCTTGTTCAGTCCTCTGTAATCTATACAGGGGCGGAGATCACCCTCCTTTTTCCACACAAAGAAGAAGCCTGTGGCACCTGGGGACGACGAGGGTCGGATGAAACCCTGCTGGAGGGCCTGGTCAATATATTCCTCCATGGCTCTGGACTCGGCGGGAGAGAGAGGAAAAAGGCGCCCCCGGGGTGGACTGGTTCCTGGTTGCAGCTTGATTTCCATGTCGTACGGGCGGTGAGGCGGCAGTGTGGTGGTGCGCCCCTTGTCGAACACCGCAGCCAGGTCCCGGTAGGGCAGTGGCAGATTGGGCGGTGTTGGGCCAGGGTCACCGGCCGGGCAGTCTGGCATGGATGGAGGAGGAGAGAGGTGGGCCTGGCACTGGGTCCCCCATTCCAAAAGGTGGCCCTGGGACCAGGAAATCTGGGGGTCATGGAGACGGAGCCAGGGAAATCCCAGGATTAGAGGAGAGGAGGGAGCACATATGATCAGGAACTGGAGGGTCTCTCTGTGGCCTTGGACAATCATCTGGAGTGGCTGGGTTCGGTTTTGGACCGGATAGGGTTGGAGGGGCCTACCGTCCACCGAGGTCACTGGCACAACTCTCTCCAAGGGGGTCATGGGGATCCGTAGGCGCTTAGCCAGATCCATGTCCATAAAATTGTCAGCGGCCCCCGAGTCCACCAGCGCATGCATCTGGAGTGAGGTCTCACCATGAAGGAGGGTAACATAAAGAAGGAGTCGATTTGAAGAGGCGGGGGCTGAAGGTGACCCAGGCTGAGCGACCCCGATACTCAGTGGGTTCCTTCGTTTCCCGAACGTAATGGACAGTTCAGGCGTCTGTGGTGGGAGGAGCCACAATAGGCACAGAGACCCTCGCGCCACCGTCTCTGTCTCTCCTCTGGAGGAAGGTGGCCTAATTGCATGAGCTCATCAGTAGAAGCGGGACCGGGAGCAGGCGTGGGGGAACGAGGAAGAGGTCCAGGCGCCCTGGATGGGCGAGTGAAGGGCTTGGGCCGAACCAGAACCCGCTGATCCATGCGCAACGCCAGATCCACCACTTCATCCAGGTTCTGGGGCAGCTCCTTTCCCGCCATCTCATCCCGGATGTAGGTTGCCAGTCCCTCCAAGAAGACGGCTCGAAGGGCAGAGTCATCCCACCGCAGCTTGGCGGAGATGGTGCGGAACTCCGATGCATAAGCGCACACAGAGCGCTCCTTCTGGCGGAGTTTTAGGAGTCGTGCCTCTGCCCCCATTTCGCTGCTGGGTGGAACAAACGTCTTTCTGAGGGCAGCCACGAATGCAGCGTAGTCATTGCAGTCCGGTGATTTGGAATTGTAGAGCGCAGCGGCCCACTCTGCAGCGCGTCCAGTGAGCAGGGAGGTGAGCTGTGCCACTCGAGAACGCGCAGTGGGAAAGCGTCCTGGGTGGCACTCGAACTGCATCTCGAGGGTAGCGAGCAGACCGTCTGGACTCCTCGTCTCTCCATTCCACTTCTCCGGGAGACTGAAGTGTGGCTCTCCCGTCGGTGGAGTGAGGGCTTGCAGGTGGAGAGCATGAACCTGCTGCTGGAGTGCCGTGACGGAAGTAGACAACTGCATGGAGAGATCGGTCTGGGAGTTCAGTCTGGTGTTAAGCCGGTCGACCTGGGCGTGGAGCTGAAAGTTCTCGTTCACCAGTTGCTCCATCTCTCTCTTCACCTGCTCGAACTCCGCTGGATTAATGGACTCAGTCATCCTGTCAGACTCGAAGACTGGGTTCGGGAGTAAGAGCTTTTATTATACAGACTGCTGGCTGAAAGCGGTGCTGGAAAGGCTGACGGATGAGGTCTGAGGAGGAAAGGTGGAGGTTTAGCTGTAGTAGCTTTGGAAATACTCTGATCATGGATCACGGTGGAACGATGACTGAGTGAAGAGCCGGTGTAGCGTCTTCCATATATAGACATGGATTGACGCAGGTGCAACGTGGAGGGAATCCCCGCGAGGGGCATGCTGGGTAATGTGGTCCAAGACGGAAGCCGGTCAGCTGGGAGAGCCCGGCCTGGGGGCTTGGACTCTGACAAGAGGACATCAATGCCATGACTGGATGTGTCACTAACTATATAAACTTCTGTGTGGACAACATCATACCCACCAGAACAGTGAGATGCTTTGCTAATAACAAACCCTGGATCACCAGTGAACTGAAGAATCTGCTAAATGAGAAAAAAAGAGCCTTCAAGGAGGGAGACAGGGAATTATTGAGGAGTATACAGAAGCAACTGAAGATCAAGATCAGAGACAGCAAGGAGGCATACAGGAAGAAGCTGGAGAACAAACTACAGAGGAACAATATCAGAGATGCCTGGTCAGGGATGAAGAAGATCACAGGCTTCAAGCAGAGGAAGGATTGCACAGATGGCAGCCTGGACACAGCCAATGAACTGAACAAGTTCTTCAATAGGTTCAGTTCAGGAACAAACCCAGCATCCTCCTCGCCTGTCCCCAGCCAATCAGACATCCCATCCTCCTCTGATCCAACATTTTCCTGTCACACGCCAGCTCTTTTGTCCACTAACGCAGTCATAGACTCTTCAGGTTCTATAAATCTGTCTTCAACCAAGTCAGGAGATGCTGCTGCCCCATTTACCTCCCACCTATCTGTCTCTAGAAGTCAGGTGAAGAGGCAGCTGGAGAGACTGAACAGGAACAAGGCTGCAGGTCCGGATGGTGTCGACCCCAGAGTACTGAAGGCCTGTGCAGAGCAGCTCTGTGGGATTCTGAAGCACCTCTTCAACCTCAGCCTGGCCCAGGAGAAGGTTCCAGTCCTGTGGAAGAAATCCTGCCTTGTTCCAGTTCCAAAGAAAACTTGCCCATCAGTCAATGACGACTACAGACCGGTTGCCCTGACATCCTACATCATGAAGGTCCTGGAGAGACTCCTGTTGGTCCACCTGAATAAGCAAACTAGAACTAATCAGGACCTGCTGCAGTTTGCTTATCGCCATGGAGGTGGAGTTGAAGATGCCATCATCCAGCTGCTTCAACCAACCCACTGTCATCTGGACAAAGCAGGCAGCACTGTGAGGGTCATGTTCTTTGATTTCTCCAGTGCATTTAACACAATCCAGCCTGATGTACTTTGCGAGAAACTCCAGAAGACACAGGTGGGGGCCTCAACTATCGCCTGGATTAAAGACTACCTGACAAACAGACCACAGTTTGTGAGGCTGAAGAACTGCACATCAAACCAGGTGATCAGTAACATTGGAGCACCACAGGCGACTGTACTCTCACCATTTATTTTCACCTTGTACACCTCAGACTTCCAGTACAAATCAGAGATCTGTCATCTACAGAAATACTCAGATGACTCTGCAGTCGTCGGGTGTATCAGAGATGGACAGGAAGCTGAGTACAGAGAGCTGGTGGCGCGCTTTGTGGCATGGTGTGGAAACAATCATCTGACCTTGAACGTGAACAAAACAAAGGAGATGATTTTAGACTTCAGAAGAAACAGGGTGCAGTCAAACACTGTTTCCATCATGGGAGAAGAAGTGGAGGTGGTTGAGGAATACAAATACCTTGGAGTTCACCTGGACAACAGACTGGACTGGAGAAAGAACAGCAAAGCCGTTTTACAAGAAGGGACACAGCAGACTGCACTTCTTGAGGATGCTTAGGTCCTTCAATGTCTGTAGCAAGATGCTGCAGATCTTCTACAAGTCTGTTGTTGAGAGTGTAATCTCTTCAGCCATCGTCTGTTGGGGTAGCAGCATCAGAAGCAGGGACCTGAAAAGGCTCAACAGCCTAATAAAAAAGGCTGGTTCTGTTCTGGGGACGACTGTGGAACCACTGGAGGAGATAATGCAAAGAAGGATTCTCCAGAGAATCAAGAAAATGATGGACAACCCTGAGCATTATCTTCACAAGACTGTCCGACATCGGAAGAATGTCTTCAGTCAGAGGCTTCTTCAGTTTCGCTGCAACACTTACCGCTACTGGAGATCCTTCCTGCCAACAGCCATTGTAATATACAACAACTCATTGATGACTTGATTATTATTATTATTCTGAGCTACTACAGCAATCAATTTCCCTCTGGGATTAATAAAGTGTTTTTGAATTGAATTGAATTGAATTGAATTATCTTCAAACAGGTTTTTGGAGACTTTACATCAGACTGTACCTCGCCTTAGAGCTGATAGACCACAAACTGCTAATGTTAGCTTGAAAAGTGACAGTAAGACCGAAATCCCAACAGAACGCCTTTACAAAACTTGCAGGGAGATGTTGAAAGTTAAGCACATTTCTTGTCTTCATCTTCTTAGCCTTTAAGGAAAAAGTTCTTCATTTTTGTTTGTGTTTTTCTTTAATGTTGTGAAGTTCATTGTTCTGTTCAAACATCAGAACTTTGTGTGCTCCCTTCAAAGAAACAAAGTTGTTGACTTGCCAGTTTAAGGTTAAAACATTTAAGAAGTGAGTTTATGAATTCATGTAAATCCCTTCAAATAAACCATTTTCTCACTTCCAAGCTTCAGCTTTGCTGTTGAGCAAGGAAACATGTTGCAGCTATGATGTCATCCACACACACACACGCATGCACACACAAGCACACACATGCATGCAGGCACACACACACACACACACACACATGTGCACACACAAGCACACACATGCATGCAGGTACACACACACACAAGCACGCACATGCATGCAGGCACACTCACACATGAACACACACACAAGCACTCACATGCATGCAGGTACACACACACACACAAGCACTCACATGCATGCAGGTGTACACACACACACACACACAAGCACACACATGCATGCAGGCACACTCACACATGCACACACACAAGCACACACACGCATGCAGGCACACTCACACACGCACACACACAAGCACACACATGCATGCAGGTACACACACATGCACGCACACACACACACACACACACACACACACAAGCACACACATGCATGCAGGCACACTTACACACGCACACATATGCATGCAGGTACACACACACACGCGTGCACACACACACACACACATTCAGGCACACACACACACACACAGTCACATGCATGCATGCAGGTGCACACACACGCGTGCACACACACACACATGCATGCAGGCACACTCACACACACACACACACACCTCTATTAAATAGAATGAATTACAAATGGAACACAGTGAAATAAATAGCTGGTAGGACTGAAACTCTGCAGCTGTAATGCACTCTGATAACTACAGTAACACTTATCTTGAATGTTTCAGAGCAGTTTCTTTACTGATTAAGCAGGAATATATGCTGCAAAATATCTTTGGCATCAAAAACAAGTCGTTTTCAGAGACTGACTTGAGCTAATCTCTTGCTTTTGGTAAATATATATCCAGCCCACAAACAGCTGTCTTACCAAGCTCATGAGCAGTTGTAAAAGCAGAGGGTAATCCATCGTCTTCAATAACAGAACAACTTCTCTTCGGGTCACACATGGTCCCTACGTCAGCCATCCCAAGGGTATCGCAGGTTGTAGCCCCACAAAGGTCCTGGTGACACGGAGACAGATAAAAGACATCTGACTGGCTTTTAGCCATGGCCCAGGCATGTTTTGTGAAATGTTGCCATGTTTTATTAAACAGGAAGTCCATGAAAGGCTCAAACCAAAAATACAAGAGACTGTGGTCTGCTCATTGTCTGTTTAAACAAAGCACATATCATCCGTTTGATGTCAAATGTGGCCTCTTTCTAAGTATTGGCCTTTAAGTGCAGCTTCATTGGCTACCAAGTTGTGTACAAATGTGTCAACAAGGATATTAAAACTATAAATGTAATGACACGTTATGTTTTGTAAAAGTTGTATAAACTTAAAAAGTAAAGACTTTTGCATTTGATTGGTCATTTATTTGTTGTAATGCTTCTTGGTAATAAATCTGATCTTAATGGAAAACATGATTAGTTCACCTTTAGTGCAACTTGTAAGAATTGTGCTTTCAAAGAATGAGCAGCACAGCTAAACATGTGTATAGAACCCCTAAAAAATCCTCCTCAAACCCTGATGTAATATTCTCCTGTTGGTGTTCACTCTTGATTTGAGTCCCTTGGTGGACTGGATGGTTGAACATTCCCAAATTAATCAGGAAAAACACACATTCATCCATCCATCATTTTCAGCCACGTATCCAGGGTCGGGTCGATGGGGCAGTAGTCCTAGACTTCCCTCTCCCCAGCCACTTAGGCCAGCTCCTCTGGGTGAGGCCTAAGGCGTTCTCTGGCCAGCCAAGAGACGTAGTCCCTCCAGCATGATCAGGGTCTTCTTTTAGGTCTTCTCCTGGTTGGACGTGCCTGGAAAACCTCACCAGGGAGGTGTCCAGGAGGCATCCTAACTAGATGCTTGAGCCACCCCAGCTGATTCCTCTCGATGTGAAGAAGCAGCGGGTCTACTCTGAGCTCCTCCCAGGTGACCGAGTTTCTCACCCTATCTCTAAGAGAGAGTCCAGCTACCCATACCTCATGACCATAGGTGAGGGTAGGAGCATAAATCGACCAGTAAATCGAGAGCTTCTACCCTTTTTCGACTCAAGACCACGGTCTCTGATTTAGTGGAGCTAATTCTCATCCCAGTTGCTTCAAACTTGGCCGCAAACTGCTTCAGCGAAAGCCAGAGATCACTTTCTGATGAAGCCAACAGGACCACATCATCTGCAAAAAGCAGAGACCTGATCCATCCACCAAAATGGATCCCCTGAACACCTTGGCTGCACCTAGAAATCCTGTCCATAAAAGTTATTAACAGAATCGGTGATATAGGGCAGCCTTGGCGGAGTCCAACTCTCACTGAGAACGAGCCCAACTTACTGCCGGTAATACGGACCAAGCTCTGACACCGGTCATACGGGGACAACAGCCTGTATCAGAGGGCCTGGTACCCCATACTCTCGCAGGGTCCCCCAAGGGATGCGGTTGAACGCCTTCTCAAAATCCACAAAACACATGTAGATTGGTTGGGCAAACTCCCACACACCATCCAGGACTCCCTAAGGGTATAGTGGTTCTGTGTTCCACGGCCAGGATCAAAACCACATTGCCCCTCCTGAATCTAAGGTTCAACAATCCGCCGGACCCTCCTCTCCAGAACCCCTGAATATACCTTACCAGGGTGTGTGATCCCCTGTAGCTGTAACACACATGTCCTGTTAACACTTTGTCAAAATATTTTCCAGTCAGGAGCCTCAGTGACATCTGGAAGATCCATACACAGCCACAACAACTTGGCTCCTCCTCTTTATTCTGGTTACCAGTCTGGTCCCATCTTCCTGTGGAATGCCATCCCAATCCTCACCCAGGAGTTGTTAAAGGTCACCCAGCATGGTGGTTTTGGTCATTCTAGCATGGACAGGAGCCAGTCATTCACCTGAGACTGGAACACACCTGGCAGCACCAACAGAACATTGCAGAAGATTTGATGGATAAATACTACTGCTTATAAACATAGCCTGATTTAGTTTTTCTTTCTGAGACGTCAAAAAGAAACATAAACCTGGAACGTGTTTATCACTTTAAAGAAAGTGTGAAATTATTCTAGATGATTTAATATGATCATGTCAGTCTGACCACTCTAACAGCCACTGGCTGGATCATGTCAGGGTCCCTGTTAGTTCTGTGCATTACATGTTTGCTCTCTGTTTCAGCGTTTATGGTTCAGACAGAAATTGTTCTTTATTAACGTTTTTCTATTGTTTTGCTGTGTTCAAAGTACATATTAAACCATACTGATGTTTAACCTTATCCGATGCAGGCGGTGAGGACAAAGTATGTTGAGAACAAAGATTTACAAGCTCTCATCGGCTGAGCTGACAGCAGGCTCAATAGTGATCTCACTTTAGCAGCACAATGGTTCTTTTAAATTGATCAAAGGTGTCTAGCACATTGACACGGAACCACTTTCTATACCTCTGCAAGAAAAAAATCATCCAATTCTTCTAGATGACGCACTTTTGCTGTGACTCACGAGGAGCAAAGAAAAGAAGAGTGCAAGAGGCTGCACCAACAGGAAATCCCAAATCACTATGCAAATACTAAAAACATTGAGAAGACACACACACACACACACACACACGTGCACACACTTGTATTTGTATGCTTGTGTGGACCCTCCATTGACTTCCATTCTTTTATTTCATTTTTGTGACTGTATGATGCCTAACCCATGCCCATACTCTAACCATAACCATGCCGTTCTATTCCTAACCCTCACACCATGTCTCTAAAACCACGTTTTAGGGTATTTGTCCTTGTGTGGACCAGCCAGATGTCCCCACGATGTGAAAATGTCCACACACTACAGATTAAAAGTAAAGATTTGTCCACGTAAACCTATAAATACAAGTATACACACACACGCGCGCGCACACACACACACACATGCACACAGACGCAAACACACAAACACGCACACGTACGCCAACACATGCACACGCACGCACACACAAAAATTCGCACATACACGCGCGTGCGCGCACATATGCACACGCGCACACCCACATGCACACGCACGAACGCACACACAAATGCGCACATACACACACATACACACACAAACAGATACACACAAACACACACACACACACACACACATAAACACAGACGCAAACACACAAACACGCACACGTACGCAAACACATGCACACGCACGCACGCACACACAAATTCGCACATACACGCGCGTGCGCGCACATATGCACACGCGCACACCCACATGCACACGCACGACCGCACACACAAATGCGCACATACACACACATACACACACAAACAGATACACACAAACAGATACACACAAACACACACACACACACATACACACAGACGCAAACACACAAACACGCACACGTACGCAAACACATGCACACGCACGCACGCACACACAAATTCGCACATACGCGCGTGTGCACACGCGCACACTCACATGCACACGCACGCACGCACACACACAAATGCGCACACACACACACATACACACACAAACAGATACACACACACACAAACGCGCGCGCACGCACACACGCGCAGAATCAACAGAAGTAGTTTTGCATGCATGCTGCAGACTATGGCCTTTATGAGAGATTACTAATAAGGCCACAAATCAGCTTAAAGCTAAGAAAAAGGCCAGTGACGTTTCACAGACAGCTCCTCGTCCCCACCTACCTGCTTAGTGAACAGAATGGCCGTGTCCCAGTGCTCAGCATGCTTGTCGTTGTATTTGTTTAACTTCTTCTGCCAGGAGCAGAAGTTGCGCAGGGTCAGAGCAGCATTACTGGAAACCTTAGGACCCTTGTCGTCTTCGTGTATCACCATGAAACCAACCACCACTATGTTGATGGAGTTGAGGATGCTGGGGTGTTTGTACAGCCTGGCTGCTACTGACATCAGCGTCAGGAGGTAATGCTTCAGGTCGTCCCCGTGAAATCTGGCCATGGACTCATCCGCCACAACCAGCACCTCCACAAACCTGGGGATGGAGGCAAACCTCTTGGACCTCCCAAGGGATTTCAGGACCGTTTCAGTTAACTCATCAACCTGGGGCCTGTGTTTGTATTTGTGCAAGGAGGTGCTGATGTTGGAGGCAGATGGAACTCCGCACCTGCTGGTGACGTTGCTCTCAGACTGCTTCGCACGGCGGATGATGTGCGTTCTGTCCAAAAGGTTTCCATTTACATGAGTAGCATCTTCAGAGCCGATGGGACTGATGGAGTACTCCATACCGTCATAGGTAAACCCCCCCTGCAGACCCCTGCACAGACTGAACGCAGCCACAGAGTCTGCGCTCCCGTTGACTTCTCCTGAGTAGAAGCATTCCCTGAGATCAGCGGATTGTGGGGATTCTCCTGCAGCATGCAGCTTGCTGCCTGGTGCAAGGAAACTAGAATCCCGCACAAGCTGGAGGGAAAACTCCTGTCTGAAGGCACTCAGCCTGAAAACAACTTGTTTTTCATTCGTCTGCTCCAGACTCCGGTGTGAACGCGTGTCAAGCTCGTGGGGATAAACGCGTACAGGTATGCAGAAATCCACCTCCATGCAACTAGAGATTTTTAAAAGAATCAGGACTTGGGTAAAAATTGTCTCCAAACTAATAAGCGCAGCCATGCCTGCTCCTGCTGGGACACCCTCTGCGCTGAGCTTCACGCTACCTTAAAAAAAGTTATGCACCTCAGCTTTCTCCCAGCTTCTCCTCCATCCTGCACCTTTCCGGTCTGGGCCAACTTCTTTACGCCTCTGGGTTTTTATGTCGCGCATGAACACAGCCGATCGGTGTCAAGTGAAATCTGAGCTCATGATGCTGCAGCGTCTTTATGTAAATGTTATGCAGCATGAGGGACACGGGCTGGAGCATCACCACCACTCCTCCCTCTCCACCTCCCGCTGTGGGGGAAAACAAAACACCCACACTCAAGAGTTACTGAGTATGTGTTTTGGAAAACTTAAACTTTCTTTCTTTCTTTCTTTCTTTCTTTCTTTCTTTCTTTCTTTCTTTCTTTCTTTCTTTCTTTCTTTCTTTCTTTCTTTCTTTCTTTCTTTCTTTCTTTCACTGTTAATTTGAACATGAACTTGAAGAAACAGCGCCACCTCCTGGCCCTGACTGGCCGCGTCTAACTCCATGAGCTTGTTCTCTGCTGCCACCTGCCGTTTGAACCGCTAAACTGCACTAAGTTGGTTGTCTAGGCTTCATGTCCATGATCTACTTCTCTTGTCTTGATTAAATAATTTACATGGAGCTTAGTCTTCTGGGACCTTCATCATCTAAAGAAGTTTGCCATCTTGCGCCAATATTTGTTTTGTTCCACTTAGTTGTTCTGATTATTAAGAGATTCTTGATTTAAAGTGAAAACCTTATAAATTTGATATTTTATTAATTATTAGCTAAACTTTTGTATGTTTTATTTTGAAATAATACGTGTTTTACAATCCAAAATAGAAAAAAGAAACACAAATTTCACACAAAAAAATCTTGGGTCTATAGGAGAATGGTGGTTATCCATTTTGGAAGCACCAGAAAAAAAAAACTAAAACGTGTAAATCCTCCCTAAACCGTTTCTGAGCACCCCTTCAAATATTAAATAAAAAAATGAAAGGCTAAATAAATTCACATGTACGTTTTATGTGCGCATTGCTCCTACTGTGACTGGATATTTGCGTACAGATGCGCTTTTCTCACTCAGTTATGTGCTGGAGGGATAGCAGATTGACCCTGGGAAGAGGAACGTGCATTTGCGCGTGGGGAAGGGGGTGGGGGCTCCAAAATAACCCAGGTGGCGGACTTCCAACTATGCGCACTATAGGTATACGTATAGCCGCATCCGTATAGCGGCTGGGTTAATAATAGGAGCGGTTGTCGGATGGTGGTGGTGGGGGGTGTCTGTCCTCACTGGATCAATTTTATCCGCGCGTTTCTACTGAAGTACCAGTGGGAGGAGAGTTTCCAGCAAGTGAGGATACCACCCCCCACCCCCCATGTCCAAGGGAACAGTGTAAGTATAAATACCCCAGATGAATCCAGGCTGCAGCTGTGCTGGAGAGAATCAGAACGGACGGAAGATAAACGGGTCTTCAACCCAGACTGGCTTCGCGGCACCGGAAGTTGCTTTTTTATTTCGCCGAATAAACTTCACAGGGATCCAGTCTATCAGTCGTTCTTATGTTACTGGTCGGTTTTAGGTGCAGGATGCAGGAGCCGTGTGTGGGTCTCCTCCTCTGTTTTCTCAGCACAGCACTTGTCGCCTCGTTTGAATCGGAGGATGTTGTTCCCATTCGGATAAACGGGAAAATTAACCGCCGCTTTTGGAAAAGAAGCGAGGAGCACCCGAGCTTCAGCCTCAGAGCGTTTGGCAAAGACATGACTCTCAACCTCATACCAGACACCAGCTTCATGGCGCATTCCTTCACAGTGGAGCGCATCACAGCCAAAGATGGAGGCGCTTTGCGCAGCGGCTCAGGTGCTCAGGCTGCCGCGCGCTCGGACCTCCGGAGCTTTATGAACCAAACTCAGGAGAGGGAAGGACGCCTGAGGAGCTGCTTCTACTCCGGGAACGTAGATCAAGATGAGAACTCGCTGGTGGCTCTCAGCTTGTGCTCGGGCCTCTTTGGCTCGTTCATCACCGAGGGGAGAGAATATTTCATTGAACCCAAATTCCGTGACGGTCAGGGTTCGGATTCTACCGAGCAGCTGCATGTCATCAACAGGAGGACACTAGCTAAGAGCCTCGGAATTCCTCTCCGGTATGGAGATTCTCAGGAGGAGAGACGCACGGGGGTGCGCGGGACGGAAACTTTTACGCACAGCGACAGTGACGCACAGAGGGAGACTCGCCGAAGACGCTTCGTTTCCGCGCCACGCTTCATAGAAACCCTGGCCGTAGCGGACGCAACCATGACCCACTTCCATGGAGATGAAGTAAAGGTCAGGTGACATAAGCTCCTGCACTAATCAGAACCTTCAGACAAATATGGAAGTTTCCACAAGGCGCCGCAGACGTCATCTCACTCCTTTCTCTTTATTTTCCAAAACCGTCTGTTTAGTCCGACTTTACAGACTAAAGCATGAAGACGGCTTATTTCCCCTCTTACCCACTGCTTCTTAAAACATGAAGCTTTGGCAGTGAGGAGGCTCGGGCGGAAATCAGTTGGCTCACAGGTTGAGAAAATAGTTCAGGCAAGAAAAACGCACGAAATGCTGGACGGCATGCTTTCAAAGTTCGTCATGATTTTGGCAGCACGGTTTTAACACGATCCCAGAGTATTTATGGGTTTAGATTTATTGTCTCAGACAGTTGGGGAGACCATCTCCTGGTCAGGGCCAAAGAAATCAGCCAGCATTTCAAATTTATGGAAAAGATTTCTACTGCTGTCCCCTTGTCCCTGCTTCCAGGAGCCTTTCTGAACCAGAACTACACTTCACCATCACGCAAATCAATCTCCCTCAGCTCCAACTGCAAATCCTGAGTTTAAAAAAAAAATGAAAATCATTCAGTTTACAGTCGGAAAAGTGAGCAATGTTTAGTAAATGAGGAAAACTTCCTATCATTCATGCATTGGAAATAACAACAACAACAATAAAAGTAATAATAATAATAATAATAATAATAATAAGTAGAAGAAGAAGAATATCTGGAAACCTGCTAAATGCAGGACTTGTATATTTTTTCCAGTTTTAAGGATTTTCTCCAACATCAGTCTCGGACTTCCGTAATGACCAATCACAGTTTTCCTCCCATCCTCATCTGAATGCAGCCGACATTAATGGGACCAGGAGGGGACTCTGTTCTCACTGGTCAGAAATAAACATCCGCACAGATCATGAATGAAATGAAAATATTCAGCAGGCCTAGAAACAAAGCCTTGGAATGATCTAATATCTGTTTGGAACTATTTGTGTGATTTCTGAATGACATTGTGTGTCTTTGTCAGCCAGCATCAAAATGGTAATAATCAGATAAAGAGTTGGGTGCTACAGTCCAGCTACCATTATGATGATCAGTTAACAAGAATAACATGATGGGATATAAAAATATAACTGCTTTGGTTAGCAGAGGGACATTAATTGTTTTGTGGAAATTCATGGCTGCATAATCTAAAAATAAGGCTTGGAAATGAAATTTACAAACATCAGCTGTTCTTGGAGATGTTTGCTTAGACAGCAGGTCAGGTCAGCATGTGATGCTGATCTAAGACATCAGCTCATCGACTGTCCTCTCTTTCTGCAGCATTATATTCTCACCCTCCTGTCCATGGCTGCTCAACTGTACAAACACCCCAGCATTAAGAACTCCGTCAACATGGTGGTGGTGAAAATCTTGATCGTGGAGGATGAGGAGGTTGGACCGCAGGTCTCCAGCAACGGAGGTGTGGCTCTTCGAAATTTCTGCTCTTGGCAGCAGCTTTTCAATCCACCGAGCCAGAGGCATCCAGAGCACTATGACACTGCCCTGCTGTTCACTAGAGAGGTGGGGGCACACACAAGCCTGCTGGCTTTCTGTCACACTCACAATGTGCGGCTGGTACATACATTCACCTGGTCTTTGGTAAAAACCCTGGCATGCTGACATTTTTTTCCTGGGTGGGTGGGTGCATGGGGGGGGGGGGGGGGGGGGGT
>SSNQ01034217.1:198047-215547 GCA_006942095.1 Nothobranchius kuhntae | reverse complement strand
TGCAGCGCTCTCCACATCACAGAGTTCTTCGACAATGGGCATGGTGAGAACCTAACATCAGACAGTAGGCTTCTCCAAAACGGGATCAACATCACAGCTTTGTTACGAGATTTATTCAGGGATGTATAAAACACACTGTTCTACTCAGCATCTCTGGACTGGTGGCTTTTCTGCTTAAACACACTGATCCCCCTAAATTATAGGTTGTGGTTCCTCTGGAGTTCCACATCCTCTTCTCCTCCCTCCTCTCGCTTTCCGCTTTTTAAAAACTTTCATCATGTCTGTCTTGTATTGTTTGTATCCTTTCTGGATCTGTCGACGAGCCTTCCTTTCCACTGAGTCATGCTGTGGACTTCGTCCTGCTCCTCACCTCTGTAGCCAAAAGCAACAGCTGGCGGTGAAAGAATGTGTTCTTTATCTACTGGAAAATATGTCTAGTAAAAACTCATGTGGAGGAGAATGTTCGATCCAAAACAATGAAGTCATAGCCAACTTCAGATAGAATCACTCTTAAAGCAATAAACTTAATTAGAAAGATGATTAATGAATTCTGATTTAGATGAGCTGTGTCCAAATTCCAAGCTTTCATAAAAAATTCATTTGTCAAAATAAAAATAATTCCCTTCAGGACACAACGTGCCCCGAGCTTTTGACAGTGGTGTCATGCCATAGACAGAGGTCTGTCAGTGCCTTAAATGCTGTGATCTTCAAACCTGTCAGACTAAAACCATACTGATTTGTGCTCTAACTACAGGGGACTGTCTGCTCGATGTCCCAGAGGACACCATGTCTATGCCGAAGGAACTGCCAGGCATCAAGTATAGTCTGGACCAACAATGCCAACAGATCTTTGGAGAGGAGTTTATGCACTGCCCTAACATATCAGACAGTGATATCTGCAGCCAGCTGTGGTGTCGAGAGGACGGCATGCCACAGTGCTCCACTAAGAATGGTAGCTTGCCTTGGGCTGATGGCTCCCCCTGCAGCCACAACGGGACTTGCCTCAATGGAGAATGCAGGTTGTCTGAAGAGATGTTGCAGCCGCTGGTAAGACAATGTCTCTGATGAGGATTAAAAAAAAAAAAAAGCTGTAATTATATGTGAAACAAACATTCTTGCAGAAATGAAATGTTTTATTTTTCCTGGAGAATTGAAACATGGTCGGGGTCGTATACATCAATGACCTTTGGAGGTACAAACCCTGTAATCAACTATTTCTCCAGGAAACGATCCAGGTAACCTGGATACAAGGACTCATGACTAGTATAGTTTACCCAGAATGCTGTTGTCTCTTCCCAGTTTATTTGCACTTAACAACCCTAAAAAAGTAAATATATTCAGGATTCATTCCAATTCTCCAGCCATCAGTTTGGATCACATGAGGTATCCTACCAAAAATAGTTAGGCCTCCACAACACATTCTCACACCCAAGGCATCAAAATATGACGCCTGTTACCAAGCCTCAATATATGACGAATCGGAACGCCCCAGCGCGTCAGGAGACGACGATCAGGGGCACGCTGGGTCCCGTGTCTCCACTGGCGTCACTGTTTGACACGCACTGTCACACGGACATTATTCGACTACTCAACCTTCCCCTCACCCCAATCCTAACCTTAAGGTCCATAAACTGTGACCTTAAGGTTAGGATCAAGGTGAGGGGAAAGTTAAGTAGTTCACAAGTAGTTCTAATGTCCGTCTCACCACCGGCGTCGGATACCGACGCTCTGGGACGCTGCGTCAGCTGTTTGTCCCTGATCATTGTCTGCTGACACGCTGGGGCGTCCCAATTCGTCATATATTGAGGCTTGGTCACAGGCATCATATTTTGATGTCTTGGGTGTGAGAATGTGTTCAGAAAGCAGAAGCATCTCTAATTGAAACAAAAAAGGACAGATGTAACCAGTGACTCATGCTGCCTGCAGCGACTGTCCAGTCCACATCTGTCAAAAGCCAGATACAAATCTGACTGGTGAAGTAGGCAGAGGTACTAGGCAAGGCAAGGCAAGGCAGCTTTATTTATAGAGCACATTTCAAACATAGGGGAATTCAAAGGGCTTTACAATTAGCATGAAATGGCACGGCAATAAAAAGGAAAACACAAATTAAACATACACAAATAAAATTAGACCAGTTAGGATACCATTGCAATAGTCCAGCCGACTAGAAATAAAAGCATGAATGCGTTTCTTTAAGTCTGGTCTGGACATGAGACCTCTGACTCTTGATATTTGATAAAGGTGATACAACGCTGATTTAGTTATAGCCTTCATATGTCCAGAGAAGCTCAGGTCGGAGTCAATGATGACACCAAGATTTCTAACCTGGGTCTTTGTCTTTATTCCCCTGGACTCCAGCTGAGCAATAACATCCATCCCAACCTTCTTGTTGCCAAAGAAAATAACTTCAATCTTGTCCTTGTTTAACCGAAGGAAGTTTGACTGCATCCAGTCGTTTACGTGCTCTAGGTACTGACAGAGTGTGACAGATAGTCAGCAGGTGATAAGGCTAGGTAGATCTGGGTGTCGTCAGCATAGCTATGATAGGCAATGTTGTTATTAAGTATGACCTGACCCAGGGGGAGCATATATATAGATTAAAGAGTAGTGATCCTAGAATTGAGCCTTGAGGGACTCCACATATCATGGTGATCTGCTTTGATTTGTAATCCCTAATAGAGAAAACATAGGCCCTGTCTTTGAGATAGGATTGGAACCAGGCAAGCATTGTACCAGATAGTCCCACCCAATTAGTGAACCTGTCGAGGAGAATGTTGTGGTCCACAGTATCAAAAGCGGGACAGATGCTTTACCTGTGTCAGTGCTGAGACGAATGTTGTTTAATACCTTGATCAGTGCAGTCTCTGTACTGTGGTGCTGTCTAAAGCCTGACTGAAAACCATCCATAATGTTATTTGACTCCAGAAATGTGTTTATTTCGTTGGTTGGAGGGAATCATGGGGCCAGTTTCTGGCAGGTCTTGCTTCTGTCAGTGCGCCCCAGGGCCGCTGTGGCTAAATTGTAGCTCATCCCCACCAGCATGTGAATGTGTGTGTGAATGGGTGAATGACCGATTGTGTTGTGAAGTGCCTTGCGGGGTTGTAGAACCCACACGCATACATGTATATACATATATATACGTTTGTGTGGACCTCCAGTGATTTCCATTTATTTTAGTGACTATATTATGCCTAACCTATACCTTAACCCTAACCTTAACCAATGGGGTTCTATTCCTAACCCTAACCTAAACTAACCTAAACTAAAAGCTAATTCACATCATACCTCTAAAACCACGTTTTAGGGTGCTTAGCATTGTGTGGACCAGCAAAATGTCCCCACAATGGGGAAATGTACAGGTTAATGTTAAAAATTGTCCACTTAAACATATAAAGACAAGTACACACACACACACACACACACACACGTCCCCATTTGCCAGATTGTGTGTAACACCTCAGCATGTGTTCGGGAAGCTAGGATCAAACCAGCCTTCTGATTGAGAGGTGACCACTCTGCCCACATAACTGTAGCTGTCTCCACATAGCAGAGGTTTTGTTTAATTATTTAGAAAACAAACAGAACAAAAACAGCCAATGATCCACTTCAGTGAGTATAAAAGCAGCTGCTTCATGGTGCCACTTTATGTTTTTAATAGATCATTTATACATCTCAGTGTTCCTTTTTAGTTTGGCTGCCTTGAGATCCTCCCCATGTGTTATATGCACACATCGTTTATGGATCCAGATGTGTTGGCAGTTAGGATGTTTTCTGCTCCAAACTCATAAAACATCTGAAACGAAAACCCACACTAGCAAACAAAAACACTTTTGGTTTAGGAATAAAAAGTTGCAGCATGGCAGCTTCCACCCGTGATGAGTGACACATGTGGCAGGAATGCGGGCAGAGGCAGACAGGAGGCGCGTGCTGCCCTTCAACAGAAATTTAGCTTTGAGGCGTTGCACACACACACACACACACACACACACACTGATGGGCCTCAAACCCAGAAGCCCAGACTGTGGTTTAGGCTCTCAGCTTTGGCTCTGAGCTCTAACCAGCTCTGCTGAAGGATCTTGTTTTTCTCTGTTTCACCACAGATGGCTGTGGATGGTGGTTGGAGCTCATGGGGGCCTTGGCAGCAGTGCTCCAGGACCTGTGGAGGTGGAGTGGAGTTCTCCTACAGGGAGTGCACCAATCCAGTGCCTCAGAATGAAGGGATGTACTGTGAGGGGCAGAGGGTTCGGTACCAGTCCTGCAACATCCAGCTGTGTGACAACAGCAATGGTAAATATCAGTTAAATTTGAAGTGTGCTGAAGATAAAAATGTGAACATTCTAAACTGTGGTAAGGAAGTATGCATGCAAGTACCATCTATGTCTTCTTGTCTCATAGAAACCATCTCCTAAACCCATTTTTGGTTGAACCTGTGCTCGTTCTTTGACAGAATCCAACACAACCAACCAAAAGTTTGGGAACCTGTAGAAACATGTTTGTTTACCTTAAAAAAAATGAGCAGGAACATAGAACAAATGAAAATAATGTTTTCTTAACTTTTAACTAGTCGCACTTCCGGCCTGGCAGACTTAGTATTTTACCTGTTGTGTTCCCAGGTAACCTGATTTCTTCTTGAAGCAGCTTCCAGTCAGTCTTTTTTTGATGACATCACACAAGCAAAAGTGCTGTGCATTTATGGAGTCATAGTTGGTGAAGGGAACACAACAAACTTAAGGAAAAGACTAAAACAATGAAAATTTTTGTTGCAAGAAAAAAATCTCCTGCAGACATTAGAAAGATCTAAAGATGGTTTATTGCAGATGTGAAATGGAAATGGGTAGTCGGACACATTTAAACACAAAACTTTATTTATTAAATATGTTTTATTTAGAATGTGTTTATGATACTTTACCATTGGTGTTTGTGATCTTCTAGTAATTTAGCTTCAAAACCTCTCAAAAGTATAAAGACTTATTCCATAAACAAGATAGTTTATGATATACAGAGTGGATGTTGGAGAGATGAGTGCTGCAGCGGCTCTCCAGCGGTTGGTCTTCAGGTTGGATTGATGTTGTTTACGATGGACACCTTGGCTAAATGTGAATCCCTAGAATTTTTGCTGCGTTTCTTTTGATAGGCTATCCATTAATAGCTTAAAATTGCTAAAACTATTCGATCGTGTAAGGCTCTCCTCTCATTCCCTAATAAAATGGCACTGGAGGGTGTGTTAGTCACATGACTAAAAAAGACAGACTGACTCAGTCTTCCTTTATCCCAACTTGACCCATAGCAGCTCAGAAGGGTTTAAATCCAGAACCTGTGCTGCTCTCCCATTAAAGTCAGAACCCTGGCTGAGAACTGATGTAAATCGTTAGATGCATTATTGAGCCATGAATGAACAAATGAATAAATGAATGGATTGAATTAATAATCTCAAAGTAGGAAAATCCACACATTAAGGCAGCACATTCAGAGAATAACAATAAAATGAAGGCAGTTACAGACACACAAACAGTAGGCTATCAGTGTGGCCTGCAAAAAATAGAATAAAGCAGTGGTTCCCAACCTTTTTTCACAATGGCCCCCTTCCCTGTGTTCAAGACAAGTCAGAGCCCCCCAACCCCTACTCCTAATGCACACATGTAAATGTGAAAAATTACTAACTTTACACACACATACAGAGTTATGCTTCTTACACAGAGTTTCGATTGTACTATTGCGTGTTTTGTCTGGATTTTATAAACGCAATTTTCGCAAATATATTGTTGGTAAGCTCACAACCTCAGCACACACAAATATGTAGGGTCCAATCTTCTGGGGAGCCCCTTGGGGGGACAAGGACCCCAGATTGGGAACCACTGCAACAAAGAATGAAAATTAGAAAATGAGTTTAGAAAAAGAAAACTGCACCAACAAAGGACACAGACAAACATGCAGGTGAACTTCCAAAAAATTATAATATGGTGCAAAAGTTCATTTTTGTCAGTAATTCAACTTATAATGTGAAGCAAATTTATGGGATAGACTTGTTACATCCAATGATGAAAATGTAACCTGTTAGTGTATTTCATTGTTTGATCAATTAAAGGTGGACTTGTTTTTTCTTGCTCTGTGGTTTAGGTAAAAGTTTCAGAGAAGAGCAGTGTGACAAATACAACAGCCTGATCTACTTGGACCACAATGGGAACGTCAAACAGTGGATACCAAAATATGCTGGTGTTTCCCCCAGAGACAGGTGTAAACTCTTCTGCAGAGCCAGGGGCAGCAGTGAGTTTAAAGTGTTTGAATCTAAGGTACAGTACCCATCCATGTTCTAAGAAGGTTGTCCTGCCACTGTTGGACTTTGCTTTCTGAAGTTGTGTTTATTCGCTCAAAGAGACGTTTTCTTGGAGATTATGTTTATTTTTATAGCAAAGAGGAACTTCTTCTCACTTTGATCCGGTGGAGCATTCTTCAAAAAATTCTGAGTTCATAAGAGCAAACTTTTGTGACAGATTTGTTGTTGACCACGGCTAAAATATTGGTGACAGGGATTTGATAAAAGGTCACTTCAGAAGCTGATAATGTTAGCATTATGTTCCCGTAACCTTTAAGTGACGGGGTTAAAATGATCATGTCTACAGTCTGATTAAAACGTTCATCTTCTGAAACCTTCTGACTTATCCTGTACAACACTGTGTTGCGTTTCTGCAGGTGATTGACGGGACAACCTGTGGGCCTGACACCACATCGGTTTGTGTTCAAGGCCAGTGTGTAAAAGCAGGCTGTGACCAGGTGATTGGATCCAGCAAGAGGGTGGATAAGTGTGGAGTGTGTGGAGGAAATGGACTTAGCTGCATAAAGGTCACCGGATCCTACAACAAAGCATTGTAAGGACACCACACAAAAAAAACTCAGAAAATTGTTCAAATGTATGCTATTTAAAATGTATTTATATAATATCATAGTAAATAAGTGTAGTGTCATGACCCTCCACTAAATTGATCCCCTAGGGTCATGATTTTACAAGCTAGCTACACTTGCAGAATGCACCAAGCTCAGCAAATCAGATTGGGATAGGCAGGAAATTACAGAAACGGTGTAAAGCATCCAGAAAATTTCAAAATAAAACACGTGCAAATGTGCAATAGCTTAACTATAAAAGAAAAACATTATTACCTATGACACCTTGTAAATGCAGCTTCATATTTTTAGTTTGAGTGATGCAGATACATTAATTTTCTTTCTCCCACTAGATTTCTGCAGTAAATCTGTTTTAAAGTGGATTTTTATTTTTTCATTTTCATTTACTTGTTTGCTTGAGAGAGACAGTATGCCTTAATGTACATTATTTTAGATATTTTATGTATGCATTATATCTCTGTCAAAGGGGACTCAGAGCAATCCCAGTTTGGCATACTGGTGATGAAAACTCATGTAGGAGTTTAGTGTGTTGTGTGCGGTATTATCCTTGTGGCTGGACACCACAAACTAGGACCAAAACCGTTACATCTGTGAATTTTTTATTGCAATATGTGGGGTCCCTCGTTCATTTTTAAATCTCTGAACTGGGCCTTAGGCTACGTTCACACTGCAGGCAAAAAGTGCATATAATCCACTTTTTCCCCCACATGCGAGCCATATCTGACTTTTTATGACAGTCTGAACGCACAGATCCAATTTTTTTAAATGCGATCCGTGTCACTTGAATATGTAGTACTAATTCCGACGCATATCTGATTTTTTTTTTTAAAGTGACTGCACTCTAAACGGTCACGTTGCATTAAATCCGTCTCCTACATTGCTGAGTCAGCGGAGGTGAGCGTCGTATGTGGATGTTCCTGAGGAGAAGCGCTGACAGAATGGTTCAGGAGTCTGTCTGGACATCCAGTTTTAAGTATAGGAATTAAAAATACAATAATAAATGTGAACAAGAGGTGGAGGTGCTGCTGGAGCGAAGCGTTTCACCGGTCTCTGTCTCCGTGAAGGGAGGAAGGGGGGTTCCCCGTGAATGAATTAATACTGGAACATTATCGGTGAACAATAATTCAGGGAGACGGCGAGAGCAAGGAGTAAAATAGTTTACAGTTTTCAAAACAACTTCCAGACCATAACAGAAGAATTAACAGAGGATCAGGACTACATCAGAAAACCGTCAAGTGTGACTTCTTGTCTTCTGCGCATGCGGGTCGCTTTGGTGCCGCGGAGCGTTCACACTGGAGAGAGTTTGATGTCACATTGCAGCCACGGTGTGAACGGCCATACAAAAAAAATCAGATTTACTCAAAAAATTGGAAATGAGCATCAAGGCCTGCAGTGTGAACGTAGCCTTAGAGCAGCATGCCATAGAGACTAAGTTGTGTACAATGTGTGAGTCATCTAATACTGTCTTGTACCTTTTTCTACCAGCTATGGATACAGTGACATTGTCACAATTCCCATTGGTGCCACTAATATTGACATCAAACAGCGTAGCCACAGAGGAATCAGACATGATGGGAACTACCTGGCTGTGAAAAGAGAGAGTGGCACCTATATCCTTAATGGTAACTTCTCTGTGTCTACGGTGGAGCAGGACATCCCAGTTCTAGGTGCAGTACTAAAGTACAGCGGCTCTTCTACCACATTAGAGAGGATCCAGAGCTTCAGGCAACTGAAGGAGACCATCACCATTCAACTTCTGACCACAGGAAGAGTGGACAACCTTCCCAAAATCAAGTATACCTTTTTCATCCCGAAGGATGTGATGTCTAATAATTCAAAAGAGAAAACGGCCTCAGACATGTCTTTGCAGATGATAAATAGTGTTTCTGAATGGGTGCTAGGGGAGTGGTCTGAGTGCTCCAAGAGCTGCGGCTCTGGATGGTCCAGAAGGAGCATTGAATGCAGAGATGGCGAAGGCTTCCTTTCTTGCCAGTGTGACAAAACAAAAAAGCCCACAGACATCAGGCCTTGTGGGGATTTGCCATGTCCCATTTGGCAGATGGGACCTTGGTCTGCCTGCTCACGAACTTGTGGCCAAGGGGAACGCCACCGTAGCGTCTTCTGCATAGACTACACCGGCAAGACTGTTGAGCCAGAGATGTGTGATTCAAACAAAATCCCAGAACCAGTTTCTGGGGATTGTAACAATCATGACTGCTTATGAAGAACGATATAACTGTTGCACGTCCCAGTCAAGGATAGAATACTGAATGGGTGTGCCAGGTTCAGGGATGGAGGCACAAACAACTGCAAAAACCAGACAAAGTAAATACAAAGAAACCACACTCACAAAAACTTGCAAATCATCCATCCATCCATTTTCTGAACCCGCTTGCCCATGTAGGGTTGTAGGGGGGCTGGTGCCTATCTCCAGCGGTCAATGGGCAATCAGGTGGGGTACACCCTGGACAGAGAGCCAGTCCATTGCAGGGCACTTGCAAATCAACCAAGAAATTAAAAAAAAAGTGCCTAAAAGGAAACACAGAAATGCCTCAAAAGAACAAACAGTTCTGAAATGACAAAGAACTACAACAATCTGAATTTGACCCAGTTGTGCCTCCATATTTCTAAACGTTCATGTTGGCCTGCAAAATGCCATTCAAAATATGTTGGTGGCTCTAAGTGGGAGGGATAAAGGAACTAATGGATCCCTGTGTCCTTGGGCCCATTTTTTAATCTGTCCAAGTCCGCAGCAAATCACTTCACAGACTTTTACCTGACTATTGTTTTGCTTTTACTGATCTTAGGTAACCACTAGAGAAATCAGAAACTATTGAAATCTACCTCACTGTGTACATGTGATGCTACGTATGGATGCTGGTTAAGATGTGGTGTTTACTTTTTCTAGTATGAAAAGTATTTTTGACCTACTTTAAAAAGAACTGAGTTTTTGGAGGCAATTAGGGCTGATCTTTACTTAGTCTTCCAGAGTTAGGCGACACTTGGTGTAGGCCTAGAATGTTGACATGAAACCTGCTGTCAAACACCAGCTCAGTGTACATTTATACCTCTGACTGTGCTCCACACAACTCAATATCCTGTAAAGCTCTGATTGAGCCGTTTACCCAACCTAAAACCGAGGCCTCTAGGAAATGTGCTCATGTGATTGCTTCTCTTTTCTTCTCACGTACAGATCAGTTGTGTTCAGTATTTATTGCTTTTGTTCTATAATTAGGATTGTTGAGCTATAGTATATACTTTATACTATATGCAGTTTGGTGCATTTGGGACAAATACAGGTACAAATAACTGTCATAGCAAGAAACGTTTCTCTAGAAGTGTTTTGGTCTGCACAAGACTGAGTGATTGCAAATGAATAGAAGCTTTATTTGTTATAATTTCCAAACATATTTAATAAGTAAATACATTCTAAGCTAACACCATTTTTTTCAAACACCTGTATGTATATTTGATTCCTTTAAGCCTTTTGTTAACTTACAGTATAATATAATATAAAAAGAGATGGGTCATTGGGTTGATATCCCTTCAGTGAAGGATCAAGCTATTTTATTATTGCAGCTTTTTCAGCTATTTATTTTTTAAGTTTTTACCTTGAATATGTCATAACATGCTGTTTCTGTTTTGTTGTGTGTAAAATGGCCAAATAAACACATTTATGTAAGTTTGGAGTGCTTATTTGTTGTAACAGATTTTACGGGACAAAAAAAAAAGATAAAATATTTTATAATATGGGAATTTATTTTGAGGGTAGAAAACATTTTAATTGATTTGTTGTATTATACTATTGTATTATATTTTATATTATCGCCATTAGATCACTTTAAAGATTAAAACATGCAAAATGCTGAGTATACATAACCATATTTGAAAAACTAAATATGCCACACACACATTTATAGAAGACAGAATGGAACATCTGCATGCATAATCAAACATGTCAGTTGAAGATATAAAGTGAGTCATCAAAGAGCTATCAGTCTTAGCAATCATCACTGATTTCAACACATATTGCACTGTAAAACCTGCCAAGTAAGTTCAATTCAAATAAATGAAAGAAATCAATTGCCTTGCATCATTTAAGTTTATTAACTTAAATTGTTGACATTTGGAAAATCTACTTATGTGAGTTAACTGTGCTTAAATAAATTGAGTTATTATAGCTGGCATGGTCAGAGGTGAGTGCCTTCCATCTAACCAGGTGTGAGGTGCGCTCTGCCTGCAGCTGGAGAGAAACTGCTTAAAGGTCTACCACATCAAATAAAAACATCTGAAAGTTTACAAAAATAAATGGTCTTATAAACTGCCAAAAAATAGATACCAAGGTTCAAACTTTTTTAGATGCATTACAGTTTAAAATTTAACTTGTTCATTCCAAGTTATTTTCCCAGTAATTTTGAAGTTCCTGTTCAGTAATAAATGTAAAAAAATTCAAATCCGTTTTTTGCTTTTTTCACTTTTAAACTGATTTTTTAAAGGCTTCAATAGAAATAAATTCTAAATACAAACCATACACTGAAAGCTGAGGTTGTTCTGAAAAAAGGAGAGGAGTTACACACACTTTGCACTTTTTATTACAATTTTACAGCCATAAGATTAAAAAAGTACCAGGTGGCCCTGTTGTAATTATGGTCATAAGAGGGTTATTAAGACGGTGATGCACAAACAGGAAGTGATTGGTAGTCATTCCACTCCAATCCAGTTGGTGGCGGTAATGCACCAAATTGTTGTTTGCCAAGTGCCATAAGGCCACAAATAAGAAGATCCAATCCAATCCAATCCAATTTTATTTATAAAGCGCATTCACAAGGCATTACAACCAAACAAGGCGCTGTACACTAAAAATGTTAGTTAATTAAACAGGCGGTATACAAACATGTCGAACACAGATAAAAGACAAAAAGGAAATACAACAAAATTCCCAAAAAGATGAAGAGAGGTGGGAGCATTCGTAACAAACTCAAAGTGATAGTCAAAACATTAAGCATGAAATGGCGTTATCCTAGTGGCTCCAATAAGAGAAAGAAGCAGCATGCTTTTAAAAAGCTTTTATCTTCACTTCTGAAAGTGACGTAGTTTTTCTATGTAAACATCTAAAGGAAGCAGAAAGGAAAGACAACGGAAAATGTTTAAAGGGAGGAAATCATGGACCAAAATGGAAAATAGAAAAAAAAAACTAAGGCTAAAGCACAGGAGCACTGACAGGAAAAAGAAAGCAGAGCAAATATTGAAAAAGCTCAAAGGGAGGGAAATACAGGAAAAAATAGGAGGACTAATAAAAAGGGAAAATAACTCATGTCAGAGCAGGGGAGAGTTTTGCAAATCCAGTTAAAGATAAGATTGTTGAAAATTTTGTGTAAGGGGCCCCATGTCTGTGTTTGCCTTGGGCCCCCAAATTGCTAAATCCGCCACTGCACCCACGGCTATCAACTAGTGTTCTGATATCTGTCTGCATGTGTGTTAGTGAGCACTTTTCCTTTACCAAGATGATCCATCCCACCTCACAGGTGTGGCATATCAAGGGGCTGATGAGACAGCATGAATAATGTACAGGTGTGCCGTAGACAGTTTAGAGTAACGTAAACTTCATAGAAATCAGTTACTGCAACGTTTTCAGGGAAATAAGTTATTTGAACTCACTTTGTTTAAGATAAGCTGTTATGTTTTACAGTGTGTACCAGTTCATAAAGAACACCATTGTCCTCTCGGTCAACACAGCACTGAGCCACCTGGAGGACAAAAATGAGCCACATGAGGATGCTGTTTGGGGACTACTCAACTTGCAACATCACCCCAGACATCCTCACAATGAACTGCAGGAACTACAGGATTATTACTCCATACAATGTGCAAACAAAATAGCAGGATTATAACTATTTCAATTACACAAGTCCAATGTGCAAGTTTTGCTCATAGTGTCATGGTCTGCGTCTGCCCCTTCCTTCATGTGCCTCCTGGTGTTCTCCATCCCTCTCTTGATTCCCTTTTGTGTCTCATAGCGCCCTCATGTGTCCTTTGTCTGCGTCTCATTTATGTGTTTTCTGTTTGTAGGCATTCGATCATCCCCATCCCCTCCAGTTGTAGCTCCAGCCTCTTTGTCCCCAGCTCTGTGTCTGTGTGGGTGTGTCCATTCCCCAACTCAGTGTGTGTGTGTGTGTGTGTGTGTGTGTGTGTGTGTGTGTGTGTGTGTGTGTGTGTGTGTGTGTGTGTGTGCGTGCGTGCGTGCATGTCCATTCCCCAATTCAGTGTGTGTGAGTGTATTTGGGTGTGATTGTGTGTCTGTGAGTCCTTCCCTCAGTCTTTTAGTTCAGTTTTGTGTTTATCTGTCCTCCTTTGGTTCTGCTTCCCCATTTAGATATTTGTTGTCACCTGTCTTCCCTCCAGCCCTCACTCCACACACCTGCTTCCTGTTTCCCTAATCGTTCCTCCCAGTCTATTTAAGCCCTGTCTTGTCTCTGTGTTGTTGTCGGTCCATTGTATTTCTTGGTCAGTGTTGTTTTGTCTCCAATCTCCAATCTCCAATCTCCAATCTCCAATCTCCAATCTCCAGTCTCCAGTCTCAGTCTTTGGTTCTCTGCTCAGAAGGTGAGCTTTTGGATTTTGTCTTAGTTTAGTTATTGGGTTTTTGCTTTCGCCCCCTTGGATTTTTGGTTCTCCTCCTGAATAAAGGATTTTTACTTTATACCGACTCCTGCCTCTTGTCGTCTGGGTAATCAACACTTTGGGTCCTAACCATCCCCTCAACGTGACACATAGTTAGACAAGAGTCCAGTACAGAGATTACTCTCAGGATTATAAACAGTTCTTTGGTTGTAATTTGCTGAAAACGGAAATGATTTAGCATTGATGATTTAAAAATGAGAGTTCCATGAAGGTTCCTAAAATGATGCGCTGTCGTCAGTCGGTTGAGCTTCTTGAAACCCATGACGTCTCCTTGCGACGCCCCTATCTGCAGCCAAGTTGAACCAGCGGATCACGTGCGCAATATCAGTTTCTGCGCAAGTACGGCCAACTGGATTTCTTCATACAGAACCTGCAAACAAAAAGGATTATTTTTACGACTCAAATATAGGACACCCGGCACTGTCTGGTTTTTGTCAACTATTCACTGCCAAAGTCTAATTTATCTAGTCTGTTCTCAAAAATTTAAATCTATACTTACACAGAAGCAAGCTCTTTGTTGTCATCTGGCTGAACAGCTTCTTCCCATTGACACCTTTCCAGTTTATCCGCTTTCCGACATCATCATGGAATATGTGGGCCAGGACATTCCATGTTACACGTTTGATGTCATGGCCCCCGATCGCTGCCAGACAGGAAGTCTAAAAAAAATAGAATGGAAAAGAACAACAATTAAGTTGTGTGGAAGAGAAAGCTCAACAATCTCTGTTTCAAATGAACATTTGCTGGATCTTTGAGCCAGCACTTGAAACTGTCAACTTCCTCCATCGTACTCATTGGAAACTGGACAGGGGTCTGCCCTACTAACACAGAAAGTCGCCACAACGTCGCATTTTGCGACGTTTCGTTTGTGACGTACTGACAACGTAGCTGCTACGTTTAGGTTACTACGTTCCACAGGGGACGTTGTTGGTACATTGCTGAAACGTCACACTACAACGTCCTCCAAAAGTCGCTTTACAACCTCTGTTAAATGTCCTCTCTGTAACTTATTCGGCACTTTGAATAACAACGTTGCTGCTACGTTGTTACAACGTGATAACTGTAGTTCCAGAATAAATAAAATTTGAGAGATTTTATCATCAAATTAGATTTTCAGCTTATCCATGAAAAATAACACACAAAGATATTTAAGATATTTAATCTTTTGACAATAATTAAATAAACAATTAGTAGTTGCAGTACTTGAATCATGTTTATAGCTAAAATGTCTTTCTAATTTAAAAAAATTGGACTTTATATTTTATGAAAAAAAAAATTCTAAACTTTGTTTACTGAAAAACTCATTTTTGCTGTTTACAAATGTTACTTTCTAAAATCCACCAGCAAGGAAATGTAGGCTAATTTACATGTTACTTGCCTCACAGCATTCCAATGGAATGGCTTGTTGCAACAACCCTGTTCCAGCCAGTTCTCTGATTTGTTATGGTCATCACATGTTCCAGACCATCTTCCAATCAGCTTAATCTGCCTCTTTTTTTGTTCTTATTTCATCCCTTGTTTAATTCACAAGATTTCCAGTTAGTTGCTCTTTGCTATTTGGCTACTTCGGATTTATTTGTCAACCACTCACTCCTTAGTTCGCTTGCTTCAGGTAAGAAAAAGTTTTATCATGTGCTTGTTAGTTCTAATTTTGGTTTACAAAAGGCAATAGCATATATCTGCCCTCAAACAATAGCTACCGCATGGTAGCTTACCTACTGCAGTTTATTCGGTCTGTTCAAGTAAAATCAAACAAACTAACTGGACTTTTCGCTTGAATTAGAATAATATCAATCTAATTTCAAGCAAGATGACTCTGTAACTATTCTATTGATATAACTACAACCAGTGTATTTGTAGAGTTAGCAGTCCAGCTACCGTTAGCCACTAGGTAGCCCCATTGCTAAGCGGTCATTACACGTGTTCTCACGTCTGCTCGATCAGTAAACCTCTGGGCTAATGTTCTGCCCTAAACGTTTTGCGGCTCAGTGGTTTTTAATAATTAGGTAATGTTTATTGGTGTTTAAGCAAGCCTTTTCACTGTGTCTGTCGACTTTATTGAGATCTTGTGTAGAGAGACGGCCATGTTTAGCTAAACATGAATGGAGCGTTAGAAATTTGTGTTTGGGGCAGGGGGCGTGATGGACTTTTAGCCATTTGAGCAAGGATGTATCTAAAATATCCCAAGGACTGGACTTGGGCAACCCAGTCTTCCAAACTAGCAAAAGAATAAAGAATCAAATTGTTTAGTTAGCTAGTATTAAACATTGTAACACAAAGTATTGCTTTAGTTTGAGATGTGTAGTCAAAAGCTAAATTTTCATAAACAATGAGTGAGTTTGTTGTGTTTTGAACATGCAGTTTATTCAGAAATTCCTGTGGCTATGTGTCTGTGTAAACTTGGTTGGAAACTAATCTCTTTTCCAAAATCTTAGGTGCATTATTGTTACTGGACAGCAAACAAAACCACATTCAGGAACCTAAATGTGGAACATCCATCTCCTGATTGGACTCGACATAAGAGTAAGGCTATTTCAGCGCCAAACAGGTACTGCAACTACTACTTGGCCATCAAATTTAAATGGTTTCCTTCTAATCTTTTCATATGAACTTGACTGTTATGCTTATTAAGAGGAATATGAAGAAGCCAAGCGTCTTGCCAGGGAGTAGCTGGAAGATTCCCAAGCCGAGAGTGAGAGAGAGGTGACCAAACGAAAGGTTAAGAACAATAAGCGGTACCTGTCCAGCTCTGATGATGAAGCAGGTAATGTTTCTGTCATAAACATGTTGTATATTCTTTTTAATAATATAAAATAGCAAAAAAAAACAACATATCTGTTTGCTTTCAGGTCCATGCTCTACTGAGAGAACGAGAGGTTAGTTTTGAGCCGATGTTCTACTGCTAGAACTTGTGTTTTTAACTAAATCTAATTTTATTTTGTGGGGTGCAGAGCTCCATAGTAATTTTCTAGCCCAATAATGTTGTTGTTTTTTTTTTTTTTTTTTTTTTTTTTTTTTTGCAGTTCCCATGGCAGAGAGAATGCTGTTGCTGATAGAACCATCCAGCAGAGATGGTGTGTATATTTTCCTTTATGCTTATCTAATTTATTCAGGCCATACTTCAATTTCTCCTCTAGAATGCCCACCAGCTTCTTTAGACTGCTGTCAAATTTATTTGTTTAATTTATAGTTTTGATATGTTTTGCCCCCTTCAGTTCCTGTTTCGAAGAGGAAAACACTGCCAGCTGAGTCCCTCAACGGTGAAGGTACACATTTTATCTTCTGCTGTAACTAAAATGTCTACTGATTTGTATATTTGCCTTTTAAAACTTTGCACTACTACTATTAAAATGTGTTTTGTCAACTCATAGATTTAATGGCCACAAGTACACCAAGGCAAAGGGTCACCCCAAGGCAAAAAGCCATTGAAGGCAAATAACTTAAAATACCTCTACCAAAACCTAGAGTGGTGTATTAAAATGTTTTGGTAGATTTTTTTGAGAACTTATCATTTTATCATTTCAGATCAAGCAGCAGACATCGCTGATGCTTTAAAGAATATTGCTGCAATCACAGGTGAGATAGAGTTTCCCCTTCTTAAAAGGTCCACTTATAAGTTAAATCTATTATTTGTGTTGTAATTTATGATTCTTCTTTTGTCCAAGATATCTGCAAGTCACTGCTGATCAAAGTGAACATGATGGAGGGGAAAGTGCACGCCATGGAGAAGCTGCTCCATAATGTGGCTTCTCGGCATTCTGAGAGCCAAACTCAAGATGATCTGCGCCTGGAGCCTTGTAAAGATGCGGAGGACTTTACCTTGCTTGACAATAACTTGCAGGACAAGGCATATTTCCAGCAAGCTGTAAGTAAACAATTGTAGACATTCAGAAAATGGTTTTAATGAAATCTGATATTT
>SSNQ01034217.1:100839-180793 GCA_006942095.1 Nothobranchius kuhntae | reverse complement strand
ACCGGCGGCACATGCGCACTTTTTTGTTTATGACCAAAACTTTCTTTAAGCTAAAGCTGAAATAATGGCCAGAGGAGACGGCAGCACCCAGGACATTTATTATCCCTCAAAGAAGGAAGTATGGGCATTTTTTGGATATGTGAAGAATGCCGAGGGACAGTTGTCTGTGAAAGGCAGCAACGCTACGTGGCCATCATAATGTAGCCATTGTCTCACGACTCCGCCACCTCCAGTTCGCCACTTTTCACAAAATCTTCTGGTTGCCACTGGTCCTGGTGGTTTTTCTTCCAGTTCGACGAGTTTTCTTTTGGAAGGCTGGCTGACTCCAGTTAAAAACCGCCACATTTCACCGCTAGTTTTAACACGAAGCTAACTGCTAACTTGATAAACTGATTGAATGGGATAGGTGGAAATGACGTTGGATGCGGCGTTCACGTTTCGCGTACGTTTGTGTAAGTTGCATGCAGGCGGGAGGAGTATCAGAAATCCATGGAAGATGACTGATAAACATAACTAATTTGGTGCAAATATTTACTCGCCAGGTGGCAGGTAGAGCTCAAAAATTTACTCGCCAAATGGAGCAATTTACTCGCATTTGGCGAGTGGCGAGTGTTAATTTCGGACCCTGCTCATAAATGAAAAATCACTTTGATGTGTGTGGGAACTTTTCCAGGCCCTCTTTAGCAGGGTGGGACTGGGAGGAGAGTGCTGTAGCCTTTTAGCTGGAAGCTAACTGGAGCCTGGGGCTAACACTAACGACATGACGGTGGGTTGGTTCACTGGCACGTGTCGGAGTCAGCCCGGTAAAAATGATTAACGACACCGAGCGGAGTCACATTCACGTTTGAAAGCAGTGCTGAATCCAGGAACCTCAGCACAAAGTGCGTTCGTTGCTCTGAGCCAGCATGACGAACAAGGGAACGGTGCCGCAAACTCTGTTCGGGTGTTGCTTTCCAAAAGGGTCTATGTAGGGGGCGGGCGTATTACGTGAACAGACCCATCTGATTGGCCGCCTATCAGAAGGACTACATTTGATTGGTCAAATAATACTTCAGCGTAAAAAACAGAGCTGGTTTACAAAAAGCTGATGTATGACACGGATAGAAACGTTTGAACCAAACATTTATCGCTGTTTTTGCCGTGTTTTGCGATGGGCCTATCGCACGTCCTGTTATCGCGATGACGATAATTTTTCGATATATTGTGCAGCCCTACTGCTGAACCTGCTAAATGGATCTGCGAGAAACTTAGTGGTTGTCATCATTATAGAGTCTTAAGACTACAATATCAATATGGTAATGATCGATCAAAGTGAGCGTGGTTTACAATAATTTAAAATTTCAAAATAGAAAAATTTCTTAAATCATTATTTGCATGTAAGAGGCTAAGATTTTTAGGTTGTGGTAACTGCGTAGTGTTGAGTTCATATCACCAAAATCGCAGCTCCACGAAAAGCTTTGCTCTTTATTTTTACGAAAATACATTTGTAGTCTAGCAGTTGCAGCGCAAATTGCGTTACGACAATCTTCTTGAAATTTGGCACAAGGTTCACTCTTAAATGGTTTATAAAATGCATAAAATGTAGTCTTGATTTGAGCACCCCCCTTGTGTTTAATATTAGGACTTATTTTTATTGACAGCCACTAATGCAAATGTTATTTTATTGTAAGAAAAGTTTAACATTTATGATTCTTATAAAAATATAACCAGCAGTCTCACATCACAAAGGTAATCTGGGAATTTTTTGAGATTTTGTACAAAAGCATAGATTTTTAGTGCATTTTTTACTTTTTGCCAGTTTTTCTGTATAGTTTACTGTATAGTTTAGCGGTTTACCGCTACACCGGTTACTGTGTCAACACTAACACGCACACACACACACACGCACGCACGCACGCACACACACACACACACTAGGGTTGTCACGGTAACGGTATAGCGGTAAACCCCGGTAGAAAGTTGACAATAATAATAACAGTCTTGTTTTTTACAAAACTATATTATCTCGGTGGATTACCGTGGCTGCGGTGTAGGCGCGTTGACCCTTACTAGCCACCGTATCATCTGCTGAAGTTACTTGCGGCACATGCACACTTTGATGTTTACAACCAAAACTTTCTTGAAGCTAAAGCTGAAATAATGGCCAAAGGAGCAGACGGCAGCGCGCAGGGCATTTATTATCCCTCAAAGAAGGCAAAGTTGGAAGTACAGGCATTTTTTGGATATTTGAAGAACGCCGAGGGACAGCTGATAGAAGACGACTATCCTGTTGGCAGCACGTGCAGAAAAAGTGTCTGTGAAAGGCAGCAATGCTTCAAATCTCACGACACATCTGCATGACCATCACCCACAGCCCTACAGTCAACGCAAGGCAAGTTAGTGTTAGCGTTTTAGCTAAAATGTGTGATCCGAGGATTTGGGTTGAGGGAGAATGCAACGAGTCGCTATATAAAGCAGCCGCAGCGCCGCTACCTGCATATAAACCGTGTTGCGGACACCGCCATGTTGAAATGACGCTATGCATTACGGAGCTCCCAGGGGCAGATAAGAGTTGGTCTCTCTCCGAGAATAATTATGAATTTAACAATGATTACTGCCTGATGACATTTTCCCACATCTGCAAAGCTCACTGGAAGGACACAAACCGAGGACAATATTTTCCTGATATAGGGTTTATTACTCAAGTAAGGGTAAAAAAAAATATCTGATTAGAACGCTACTTGAGTACTGAGTATCATCTGAACTAATATTTTTTTAAATGATGACATCAAACAGACAAAAATAAGAAGTTATGGGCAAAGATTGGTATTTTAACGACTAAAGGGGAAAAATGTGAACAAATAAACAACATAATTACAAAATAACAAATTGTAGGCAAAATTTAGACACAAACTGAGGACAATTTTTTCCTGATATACAGGGTTTATTTAGTTTCCTGAAAATTTAACAAGTTTAAAAAAATACCGCGATAATACCGAAAACCGTGATAATTTTGGTCACAATAACAGTGAGGTTAAATTTTCACACCGTGACATCCCTAACACACACACACACACACACACACACACACACACACACACACACACACACACACACACACACACACATGCTTCTGAAATAAGCTAATTTTGTATAGAAAGAAATGCAAGCTCAGCTGCATTTTTTAAGGCCTTGCTTTTTTTTCTAAAGTGCAGTTTGCAAACAAGATTGCAAAACTGACATAAACACAAGTAACCTGAAGTGTTTTGTTCTAGCAGCTGTGTAACCATTGTGCAAGACCTGAAGTGCAACATAACTTATCACTTTATGAAGCTCTGGGGAGAACATTTGATTCATAAATCAATATAATAACCATAACATGTTGGAAAAGTCAACTGATCAATGAACTGATCAAACTTTGCTGTTTTCATTCAACTAGACATTTCTTTTATTTCAAAACATGTTTAAGTAAACAATTTCATTTTAATCTCTGAAGAAAAAAAATGCAGCAATGCTACATCAAAAAGTATTCTAAATTTCAGGGTATATTTTTTAAATAAAATATTCAGGACAAATAAATATCCCAGCACTGGAACAGTGTTTCCACAGGAAAACATAAATCTATTTTAAGTCCCCGCTGTGGTTTTTTAGCATAATAAAAACTGGGACACAAGTACAATGCAAAAGGTGTTACTTTTTTTTTCAACTTGTAAGCAAAAAGCCGATGTCTCAAACACTGAATGTTTCCACCTGACAATGTGGGTTATAGTTTAGGCTTCCTTCATTAACAAAGGCAGATTTTTGTTGACAAAGAGAAGCTTCTCTGCTTTTTCACACTGGATCCTGTTTCTGTTTTCATCAACAATATTCACTGTCCACATTTGCACAATCAATTTGATTGATTGAAGAGGCTGAAAGGTACTTGCATGCTGCCTTGGCCCGGGCTGGAAAGCGAGACATGTTCCTTGTCCAGTACAGCAAAGGGCGTTCATTCCTTGGGAAGATGGGCTCACTCAGACCACCATGCACCAGAAAGTACACAAGTGCATATGAATGTGTGATGCAATTACCAGCAGTGACATTTTGCATCATTTTCCATTCCTGAACTTGATCATTACCTGGAGCTGATGACAAAGCCTAAGAACAAAAAGGATGTAAACAAATACTCTCTTCTTTTTTTTAATCCAATACATTTGCAACTTACTGTATGCAATTGCGAAACGTGTGAAACATTAAATCAGACAAAGAAGATCGGGTTAATAATACTATACCTGTACACTTGTGTGGCTTGTCAGAGCTGTCTGCTGTTGCATGATTGAGTTCTCCTCCAGAATTTCAGCATGCATGTCAAGCAGTGAGTGGTCATCCTTTGGGCTGCTGCTTTTCTTTTTCTCTTGTGGTTCTTTAGTAACTGTAGCACTGGAACTCTGCATTATTTCATCAACTTGCTTCTGAAGCATATTTAGCGTTGCCTGCTTGGTGTTTGTGTCCATATAACGGTCTTCGTACCTTGGGTCAAGAACTGTTGGCAAGTGGTAAAGTGGCTCAGAGAAAACACTTCTAAATCGCTCATTTACAGCTTCTAGGAGTGTGGCCTTTGTGGTGCGGACCCCACTGTCTGTGTCGCCTTCCTTGTTCAGCAAACGTTTCCGTGCTACAACAGAGGGAATCACGCCTGCGGTTGTAGCACATTTTGAGCTGATCTCCTTTGTTAATTGTTCAAACGGAGTGAGAAGTATGGTCATGTTTTCAATGAGGCCCCACTGTTGTGCACTGAAACATGCAGGCAGCCCATGTTCTGCTCCATAAACACCAAGTGCACATTTCTGATTCACAAGACTTTTCTACATGTACAGTGACTGTTCCACCTGGTCGTGACATCTTGCTGTAGCACCTTGGTTGTCATGCCCATCTCCTGTTGAGTATCTCTCAGCCGAGAGGTGGCAAGTTGAGAGTGGCGAATATGTCCAACTATTTTCACGTGTCCTTTCGACATGGTGAAAAACCACACCGCCAACATAGCTTCTGTGCTTTGTTTGAATGTTCCACAATCCTTTGCTGCAGTCACATGACCAAATACGAGGCATGTGACAAAGCCCCAAAACAGAAAGCCATGAGCTTGTATTTGTACACAACACTGATGGAAAATAAATGTAAATCGGCCTAGTTTTACAAATAGGACAGATACCGATATGTTGAAAATAGACTAACATTGATCGATACCGATGTGAATGCCGATATATTGCCCATCGCTAATTATATGTATTTATATCTGTAGCAGCTCCTAGTGAGCAGAACCAAGTGTCATCATAAGCTGCTGATCTAGCCTGATGCTCTTTATTTTATGGGTTACAGACAAGTGTTGCGTTTGACTGTTGATGCTCTGTGTTTTTATTTCTGCAGCGAGCCTTACTAACTCGCCTCACTCCACCCTGAGTTTCTTCTTTAAAATTCTTATTAAATCTACTCTCTCGATGCGTTCAACAAGCTTCCTCCGCGCCGTATTTTCGTTGCAGGATATAAACTTAACAACCGTGTCACGGAGTAAAAGTTTGGCATATATTTGTTTACATTTTTGCTGCTGTGTGCCTACAGTGTGAGTGAAAGGAAGGGAGGGGGCGAAGTGATGCTGTGTTCATGGCATTTCTAGGCTCCATTGTAGCAGCAACGGACAGCTGGTTTGACCGGCTCTGAAAGGCGTTAATCAGAATTTGCAGAGCACATATTTTTAAAGGACATCAGTTGCAGATTTTTCTTCCGGTTGGCGGACAAGGCATCGAAACTAGGAATTGAAACTTAAAACTTTGAAAAATTCCGGGAGAAAATAACAAGCTTATTTACTAGAATGCTAAACGGGTTACATGTCGAGTTTGGTTACCACTCGATAAATATATTTTAAAGGCCAAATTGACATTGCATGTTAATTTTTTTTAAGACTGGCTCACAGTGTGTTGGGGTCCTTCGGGTCCTTTCTTCAGTCTAGTAGTGGCTATGATTGTCACGGTGTGAAATTTTAACCTCACGTTATTGTGACCAAAATTATCACGGTTTTCGGTATTATCACGTTTTTTTTTAAACGTGTTACATTTTCAGACAACTAAATGAACCCTGCATGTCAGGAAATATTGTCCTCAGTCTGTGTCTAGGTTTTGCCTAAAATGTGTTATTTTGTAATTATGTTTATTTGTTTACATTTTTCCCCTTTAGTCTTTAAAATACCAATATTTGCCCATAACTTCTTTTTTGTCTGTTTGTCATCATTTAAACATATTAGATCAGATGATACTCAGTACTCAAGTAGCCTTCTAATCAGATACTTTTTTTACCCTTACTTGAGTAATAAACCCTATATCAGGAAAATATTGTCCTCGGTTTATGTTCCAGTGAGCTTTGCAGATTTGGGAAAATGTCATAAATTCATAATTATTCTCGGAGAGAGACCAACTCTTATCTGCCCCTGAGAGCCCCGTAATGCATAGCGTCATTTCAACATGGGGGTGTCTGCGACACGGTTTATATGCAGGTAGCGACGCTGCGGCTGCTTTATATAGCACCTCGTTGCATTCTCCCTCAACCCAAATCCTTGGATCACGCATTTTAGCCAAAGCGCTAACGTTACCTTGCCTTGCGTTGACTGTAGAGTTGTGGGTGATGGTCACGCAGATGTGTCATGAGATTTGAAGAGTTGCTTCCTTTCACAGACACTTTTTCTGCACCTGTTGCAAACAGGATAGCCGTTTTCTATCAGCTGTCCCTCGGCATTCTTCAAATATCCAAAAGATGCCCATAATTCCCACTTTGTCTTCTTTGAGGGATAAAAAAATGTCCTGAGTGCTGCCGTCTGCTCCTTTGGCCATTATTTCAGCTTTAGCTTCAAGAAAGTTTTGGTTGTAAACAACAAAGCGCGCATGTGCCGCTGGCAACTTCAGCAGATGATACGGTGGCTGGTAAGGGTCACCGTGCCAACACTGCAGCCACGGTAAACCCACTGAGATAATAACCGTCTTGTTTTAAAAAAAACTACATTATTATTGTCAACATTTTTACCGGGGTTTACCGCTACACCGGTTACCGTGACAACCCTAGTTGTAAACAACAAAGTGCACATGTGCCGCCGGTAACTTCAGCAGATGATACAGTGGCTGGTAAAGGTCACCGCGCCTACACTGCAGCCACGGTAATCCACCAAGATAATATACTTAAAAAAAAACAAGACGGTTATTATTGTCAACTTTTTTTACCGGGGTTTACCGCTACACCGGTTACCGGGCCACACAGGTGCCTGATTTAAATATTTTTTTTTACCAATTTTTTAAAATAATTTCCGCTGCTGTTTCTCATCAGTATCACCTGATGGAGGGCTCTAGTTTCGTTGCACCGTTCGTGTCAGCAGACACGGTAGGGTCGGGGAGGGGGGCGGGGCATGACGCTTAGCCTGGCAGGTGGCCAAGCAAAACCTGGCAGGCCACCAGGCTTATAAAGCGCTGGGGGAAACCCTGCTTCCAATACCCAGCACAATTTACGTTCCAGTAACCTAATCTCTATGGTTATTCCCAAAGCTCGCACCTCCTTTGGCTGCTCCTCATTGCAGTTTGCTGCTTCCAAAGACTGGAATGAGCTGCAAAAATCATTAAAGCTCACTACCTACATTCTATCATCTTCCTTCCATAATTCATTACAATCAATAGTTTCTAATGTGTCTGCTTCTGGGTACTTAAAGACTGTAGGGCTGCAACTAACGATTATTTTCATAATCGATTAATCTGTTGAATACTTTTTCGATTAATCGATTAATCAGTTTGTTATTGTTTAGCTATTTAACCTATACAAGTGATGAATACATTTCGAAAAAGAAAAACATAAGAGAATTTTGCAGTTGACTGCAATCTATTTCATTGCACTTGAACACAGTCAGCGGTGTAAAATGAGCTAAACAGTGCAAAATATCAGTCCAGAATTTTTTGGCATCAAAATATAAGAGGTAAATTCCACAAAAAAATTAGAATCTAGAATAGAGTTTGTAAGTGGCATGCATTGCTGGGGGGTGAGTGTCTTGTTCCCCATGTAGTTGTCCATCGTTGCTTGTTTTTTTCTGCATAAGAAACACAAATTGACTGAAATAAGTACACATATAAAATAAAGCAGCACACACACTACAACACTAAATCAATATTATTTTAATTAACAATATACAGTGATCATTTATTTGGATAAAAATGTGTTGTGAGGCGTTTTACAGTGTTAGACAGTAAAACAGCCTTTTAATAGTATAAAAAAAAATGACTTTCTGAATTTCTCCTGTATTTAAAAATTGAAAGCGTACAACTATGCCGCGTTATATTCACCTGGACACAGCTCGTCTGTATATTTTTCTCCGTGGAGTTGTCCTTTTTTGAATGAGGAACATAGTTATGGGTTTGTGCCGTTTTTCTCTTAACGCGAACATTCTTATAAACAGACGTGCTAAATTTGGCAAGCGCATGATTCACAACACGGAGATTCACGATTGCATTTAGTCTATCAGAAGTAGAACACCGTAGACTGGCGCGGCAAAAAAACATGTTTAACATTCACTATAACAAACTCAGCTAAAACACTAAGTCCCAAATTTGATCTGCGTGTAGTGATGGACCACTATATTTAGCTTATTTTCTGTTACTTACCGGGCTGGCTCTTCCTCTGCTGCATCAGCCCCCACATGTTTTCGTCTCAAATGTTCACTTAGGGACGTCGTGCTTCCGTGCCATCCTAGATGGTTTTTGCATATTTTGCTGGTCACCCGTCTTTTCATGACATCTAGAGTGAAGTGCTCCCATACTCGTGAGGTTTTTGTGCGGGGTTTCTCTTCAGTTTTGTCGCTTCTATTTTCTTCCGTATTTCTTCTTGTTCCGCCATCTCTCACAGCAAGATGAGCGTCAGTAACGTGTTACGTCATGAAAACCGAGGGCACTTATTGGCTCGTTTCTTCTTCTACGGCTCCACTGGTAGATCAGTGGCTCATTACTGCCACACACTGGTGGCAAATTTAACAGATTGTAACTGATGTCAGATTGTGTTAAAAATAAACTTCATGCGGTAAAATGTGATTATTAAACAACTAATCGATGACTAAAAAAGTTGTTAACTATTTTAATAATCGATTATAATCGATTAAATCGATTAGTTGTTTCAGCTCTAAAAGACTGTTTTAAGTCTGATTTGATTGTTTGTACATATTGTAAATGAAAACAGCCCTTTTGTCTTCATGTCTTTTTTATCTTATTTTGATCGTGTTTGTTTTTATCTTGCCTGTCTGTTTGTTGTTGGTGTAAAGCTAATTATGCATCTGTTGCTTCTGCCTCTTAACCAGATCACTATAAATGAGTTCTCAATTGACTCATCTGGTTAAAACAGGTTAAGTAAATAAATAAATTTCTGCTGTGAAGTTGGCATTTTTCACATGAGAGTCAATGGGAACTTGCTCCTTACTTGAGCCAACCACTAGCAGATAATTCGTCACTTCCACATTGGCTTCACTGTTGTCGTGCGGAGATTGCACCTTGGTTACATCGCAGCAGCCCAGTTCCATAATTGCATTTACAGGGCCACCGTCGCCCAAGAGTCTTTTCCTCTGGCCAGTATGTGCTCTCTCCCTTCGAGAGCCCCCTCACTCCAGCTTTTGTTTGATGGAAAATCTCATGCCTCAGAGAGTCCACGTTTCACGGACAGCTGCTGAGCGTCCTGCAGCACGCTGGCCTCCACACGGGTTTGGCTCGCATGACTGTGCATCTGCTTTGATTGTTGTTACATAACTTGGCATTTTATCCTCTGTTCTCCCAATCCTGCTTTTAAGTCCCCTTAGGCTTCATTCTCCTCAGAGAGCACCTTTAGATTTCTCTCAGCTGACACCCAAAACCTTCTATGTTTCACCTTCCAATTTTATTTTCTTACTCTAAAGCGAGTTTTGGCATTTGAAAACTCAGGTAACTTTTGGGCTTTCACTGAGATTATGTCATTATTTTAACCTAGTTGTTTTGTCTTAAGGACCTGGGTAATATTTGAAGCTTTGACAGATTTATGATTAAAACTAATGTTAACTATAAGGGACTTTACACAAAATAGCAACTTTTCCTTTTCACTTTATTCTTTAGTAGAGGTAGAGCTGTAATGTAAAACGCATGCATCAACCCGCAGACTAATCAGTTTTTATCGTCTCTCTGTAGGACACGCTCTTTACAGGGTCTCTGAGACTCCAACATGGGGGTCAAAACCTTCACACACAGCTCGACCTCCCACAGCCAGGAGATGCTGGAGAAGCTTAACGCTTTACGCAATGAAGGTCACTTATGTGATGTTACCATTCGGGTTCAAGACAAGCTCTTCCTAGCACACAAAGTGGTTTTGGCCTGCTGCAGTGAATTTTTCCGTTCCAAACTCATAGGCCGGCCAGAGGAGGAGGATAAGTTTGTGTTGGACCTTCATCATGTGACAGTCAGTGGGTTTGCCCCTCTGTTGGAATATGCTTACACCTCCACTCTTTCAATAAGCACAGAGAATATTATTGATGTTCTGGCAGCTGCCAGTTACATGCAGATGTTTGCAGTTGCCAGCACATGTTCAGAGTTTATGAAGTCGAGTATTTTGTGGAACTCAACAAACCACAACAACATAACGGATAAACCGCATGAAACAGCACCTGAAAATGCTTCATCTAACTGTACCCTGACGCCACTGGATGGCAGCGTGTCACCTGTGTCATCTGACTGCAGCGTGATGGAGAGAAATGTCCCCATTTGTCGGGAATCACGGCGGAAACGAAAAACCTTTGTGAGAATGGCGTCACCTGAGAGTCCACTCAAATGCACTACACAAATGGTCACCACCTCCCCTCAAATTCCTAACCCATCTCTATCATTTTCTGATGGCCCGGCTCAGCCTGTGGAATCGTCCCTGGCTTTTCCCTGGACTTTCCCATTTGGCATCGACCGTAGGTTCCACTCCGACAAATCCAAGCTGCCAGAGAGCCCACGTTGTTTAGAGCAAGGTGCTCCTGGGACCTCAGATAGCGTGGTTTCTCGTCGGCTTAGTGACTTCTTGACGTGTGAGAGTTCCAAGGCAGTGTCATCACCAGCTGCAGCTGAAGAGGAAGATGTCAGGGTGAAAGTGGAACGCCTTAGCGATGAAGAGGTTCAGGAAGCATCATCACAGCCGGTCAGCGCTTCACAGAGCTCACTGAGTGATCAGCAAACGGTGCCAGGGAGTGAGCAGGTCCAGGAGGAGCTGCTTATCAGTCCACAGTCCTCTTCTATAGGTAGGAGCAATATTACCTGATTGATAATACTTGAAAACACTGAAATATATGATGGTTCCATGTTCCTTCTTCAATTTTTATTCATAAAAATAAATGAATGCAGACTGGCCTGTATTTATATAGCACTTTTTAGGGTTCTACAACCTCCCAAGGTGCTTTACACACAAACACACACACACACACACACACACACACACACACACACACACACACACACACACACACACGATGAGCTACAAGGCAGCCACAGCTGCCCTGGGGCGTACTGACAGAAGCGAGGCTGTCTAGCCCTGGCTCCACTGGTCACTGCGTTGATGATGATAATGTTGGCTGTAGAAGAAGCAGCGTCCTGACTCATAGTTTAGTCATTCTGTCAGACCTGCTTCAGCTTGCTCCCACTTATCTGCCTACGGGATTCTATTTGAATGATTTCAGTTGAAATTTCTGTTGTTCAGTGGACCAAAATGCTTTTAGAAAGACTTTTTAGCTCTTCCACAAAAAAACTAAATGAAAAATAAATTTTTTCCCCTGTACTTTTGAACATTTTGTTACAATGGTATTTAATAGGATCCGTTCTTAAGTAGATGATTTGTCATCAAAGCCATGAATCCAGACTCCGTGGTTATTTTCTCCTCCTCTTTTGAAGGATCGATGGATGAAGGAGTGTCGGAGAGCTTGCCTTCTATTCAGAGCACTTCTAATGCCGGAGGACATGCAGAGGATGATGAGAGGTATCATCACTTCTTTGAATTATTTGTTAGGACTTGCAGTGACTACGTCATAAGCAGTAATATATAGTTGTGAATAAAATGACAGGGTGTCTGGGCCACACCTGTTAGGATAATAAAATTGGATGTTGAGATTATGCATTATGGTTTAAGATTAGTGGTTTTTATTATGTCAAAGCCTCAGGACCTTTTTGTGTGAGTGCTAACCTGACCTGTAATTGGACAGTCTGCTAACGTCACACATTAAACCAGTGATGCATATCTTCACCACAATGCTGTGAGACTCCACATTACCCAGGAGGAATTGAAAGAAGAATTTGTATAATTATAACCAACAGTGGAGAATCATGACTCAGATCATGGCACACTGATGCATGTTACCTCACTGGGCTACAAACTTGGCTGTATAGAGAGCCTGAGTCTCCTCCCTTTCTGGTCGGCTCATGGGTCCCCGGAAGAACGAACAAATGAATGCAAGTCAACGGGGCTGAAAAAGCTGTTTTCTAATCCACTTTGCCATTATGCCCTGGATTGCACATATGTTGTACTGCAATTTAAATCAAAACTAATGGTGGGTGTTTCGACCATGCCAGTCACGTTCTTGGAGATTTATCAGCTTGTAAAAGTTCGTAATTAGCATGACTACATCGGCACGCTTGTAAAAGTTCGTAATTAGCATGACTACATCGGCACGCTTGTAAAAGTTCGTAATTAGCATGACTACATCGGCACGCTTGTAAAAGTTCGTAATTAGCATGACTACATCGGCACGTCGCATACGTGACGTCACCACGTAATAGTTTCTCCCCTAGCGTAGCTGCTACTTATCACATGACCGGATTTATGGTGGTTCTTTCCTCTTGTGAGAAGGATTTGAAGTTAGCTGAATTTACAGCCATTTTCCCTTAGTTTTCTCCATGTCTGGTTCGATGTGAAGCGCATTTGTGGTCCTGGACTTATTTTCACACAAAACCTAAACTAGCGTTTCCCCCCGTTCTTGGTATCAAAATGTTTTTTTTTTAAATTCACAGAAATCATACGTGAAATCCATGGCACATAACAAGTGGAACTAGAAAATAGCTTTTGTTCTTCTGGGGACCCATGGTCCGGAAGTGGTCCGGAAGTAGATGGGCGTTACTTAGACTCCCTATAACTGTTTTTACACTCATTTCTGGTGTGTGCAGACCTTCTCTTGAGGTCCATTCTTGCATCCCTTCTTTTTTCCGTTTATGTTTTGTCGCTAGGTTACAGTATTCTGTAAACACACTTTTCAAGTTTCACCTGTACGCTAGGGCTGCACAATATATCGAAAAATTTTCGTCATCGCGATAACAGGACGTGCGATAGACCCATTGCAAAGCACGTCAAAAACAACGATAAATGTTTGGTTCAAACATTTCCATCCGTGTCATACATCAACTTTTTGTAAACCAGCTCTGTTTTTTTAGGCGGAAGTATTATTTGACCAATCACTGATGATAGTCAGGTTTATTTGACCCTTAAAGATATGTGCTCAATTCAGCTTCTCTTTGATATGCGGCCAATCAGATGGGTCCGTTCACGTAATACGCCCGCCCCCTACGTAGACAGGATGGGTGGAACACAACACCCGAACTGAGTTAGCGGCGCCGTTTCCTTGTTCGTCATGCTGGCTCAGAGCAACAAACGCACTTTGTGCTGAGGTTTCTGGAATCAGCGCTGCTTTCAAACGTAAACGTGAGTCCGCTCTGTGTCGTTAAGCAGCTGATAATAACCGGGCTGACTCCCGACACGTGCCGGTGAACCACCCCAACGTTAGCCCCAGGCTCCGGTTAGCTTCCAGCTAAAAGGCTACAGCACTCTCCTCCCAGTCCCCACCCTGCTAAAGAGGGCCTGGAAAAGTTCCTCCACACATCAAAGTGATTTTTCATTTATGAGCTTTTATAACCTTGTTAATCAGGATAGTTGATTTGCTGCTGCACATAAACTGTCAGTCAGAAGCTCTGCTAGTCGGTTATCTTAGAGGAGCTAGTTCAATTTGTTAGCTTGTTATCAGAATCATAGTTACAGTTTCATTATCTGAGCTGCTTTTTAAGATCTAGGTAAACTTGTTCAATTTGGGGTTAAAAACAAACGTTTTCACATATTTTCCATGTAGTTTTTTGCCAGTCCCTCTTCTGAAAGGTAGACAATTGTTTTTCTCTTTCCCTCAGAAAATCTTAATATTCTCCTAGTTTGGCCCAGCACAGATCACTTCCCAATTACAGCAACAGCCTTATATCCTAACCACATAAGTGGAGAAAGTGTTCAGTAGCAATGAGAGAATTTGCTGTTGCATTTAAGTGATGTTAACTATTATTTAACATTTAAACTTATTTTCTGATTTTTTTTTATTTATTCAGAAAACCCTGGTAAGGGATGTTTTTCTGTATTTGGAGCATCAGAAAAAGTTTTATGGTGGTGGTGATGTTTTAAAGTCACTGAGAAACTGCATGCATGCAGTTTGTTGTTTTGCTGCTAATACAGTAGCAGGTGCAGCTGCATATTTTTGCAATAAAAATGTTATGTTGTAATGGAATTCATGCATTAGTTTTTGTTTGCTTTGAACCCAGAGCAGACGTCACACGCCAGACGACATCAACTCTGCATACTTTAGTATTTGTTCATTTATCGTGAGTAATATCAATGTCGCAATATTAAGCACTGTTATCGAATATCGCAGGTTTTCCTAATATCGTGCAGCCCTACTGTACGCTGATGATAGTCAGGTTTATTTGACCCTTAAAGTAATGTGCTCAATTCAGCTTCTCCTTGATCACCTTGACTGGAGATCCAATCCTGAATAGCCTTTTTCTTTAATGAAACAGGTCCTAATTCATTTTTTGAAACCAAGTGTCAGACAAGGTGCAATGCATGGTTTTGACCTTTCCTTGTTGACCCCCTTTGAGAAGGCAGTTGTTACTAAACTAGGATTATAACCTTGCATGTCTTAAATTTGACAACCAGGTGAATCCAACTGTCGAATCATATTTCTTTCATTTACATTGCATTGCTAAATTCTTCTAAGCAGTAATCATCTAGGTGCAAGGTGGTGACAACAAACCCCAAAACCAAATAAATAGCAGCACTAATGACAGAGTCTAGTAAAGTATATCATAATCAGTGAAGCTCTTTACCCGTCAGAATCCGTATTTAGTAACCAGTGATTAGAACATCAGCCACTGAACGCAGCAGCAAGTCACTTGAGAAAATGTGATGACTATAGCATACGTGGCAATTTTAAGTAAATGTAGTTTATTGTATCCAGGAACTTGGTAATAAGATCCCTTTTAAATCATAACTACTGTCCTAGGTAAAAACAGATTAAGACAACTAGGGCTGCCACAAACAACTATTTTAAAAGTCAACTAATCGCCAGTTTTGTTGTCGACTAATCGTGTCATTCACAAAAGTTTAGCTTATTGCACCAGGATGCTCTAACACACTCATCATTAGCTTCTAGTCTGAAGTGTGATCAGCTATCTACCATCCAATAATAAAGACAAGATGATAGCTTATCAAACAACTTTTAATTAATGCTGTAGCCTGTTAATATAATAACAAATGCTACAGTCAGATGGAGGTAGGCACCTAAAACCAAAAAGGCAGGGTGGCAAGGCTGAAGCGCTTCATCTTCCAACCTTAACTTAGGAAATGGCAGGCCACACCAAGGTACGCCTCTGTAGCACGGCTGGTCCACATGTCAGCAGTCAGGGGATCAGTGACAGCTCTGAGGTTCTGCTTTACTGTAAAGATAAAAGATATGAAAGTTGATTTACCAAATGAATTATTCTGTTATATCAAATAAATTAGGTTACGATTTGTCTAATGATTTAAAATATATTAGTTTCTTGATTGCTCAGTCAGCAACCTTTCTTTTTTACACTAAAATGCATTATATTCTAATATTTTGTTTGTGTTCAGAGAGAAACTGAGACAGACACTCACTCTCTCACACACTCTCTCTCTCTCTCTCTCTCTCTCTCTCTCTCTCTCTCTCTCTCTCACTCTTCACTCTCACACACACACACACACACACACACACACACACACACACACACACACACACACACACACACACACACACACACACACACACCTTAAAAGTTGTTTCATATTTCTTTTTCATCATTGTGGTGAAATGGGTTCGGCCTAGTAGGTAGTCGTCGTGGTGTCCTGGATTGAACCGCCTGATTATCTCTTTTGTTTACCATTGACATTTGATAACTCGGTCTGCAATCTGAATAAAACTCTTCACTAGAAAATTGAATGAATAAGACATTGTTCAAGAATCTTCCACATCAAAAAGCTAATGCTATACCAGCATTAATGCAGTGGCCCATTAGTTTTGTTTGTAGTCCAAAGGTGTCATTGTTTTGCTCTAGATTTAGACCTGCTGTGGGTATTTTTCTGAATTACTCGCAGCCTTTCATTCAATGTTATCTTGAGCGTGGTATAGATACCAGATTAGCAACGATGTCCTCTCTGTGTCACTGGACTTTGCAAACACAGCAGCTACTAGACTCCGATCCTCTGAAGATGTTGTTTAACGGTTATGATGAAAGGCGGAGGCTAGCATCAGGTTGGCTGGCTCTGCAACAGACATACCTTGTCATAATTGTTGTGATTACCCAGCCAACTGAAGGAAAATTTCTATTTGATTTTATACTCGTCTGACACGCACACTAATTTACTCCCTGTTGCGCTCTCTGCTGTGACCATTCACAGTGCTGTACGTTTGTCTTGCTATAAACAGGGCTGTAAAAATTCTGATTGGATGACAAACTGGCTGCTTTAAAGAGGAAATAATGACTTTTCTTAAACAAAATCGTGACAAAAAAATGGTGACCATTTGCAAGTCTGTTGCCGTCCAGTGTGACCAACTCGGCAACAGTTTATTGAGCATCCTCACAACCTCAGCCTCCAGTAGTCCTCAAGCACTGCTTGAAAGTCTATGACTCCCATCTGCAATCAACCAATGAAAATGCACCCAGGGAGTAATGAGAACAACTAATGATGAGAATACAACAGTAGAATTAGCAACATTTCTCGACCACTCCTTTTTGCAGTTTGGTTCAGAGTCTTATAAAAGAAGTGTTAATGCCAGTGCTTTTTTCTCTTTTCAGCTTTGCTTTCGTTAGCTGTCAGCTTTTAGGCTGGGCATTTGTCACACATGAAAATGGGAACTTTAACCAAATTTAACAAAATAAAAGAATTTTCCATATAAAACACTGCAATTTATGTGATAAATTTTGTGCATCTAAACAGACTAGAGATGAAAATGAACAAACACACTCCTGCAGAGAAACACGGCCTTTTCATAATTTTAAATGCACTTTTTACAGCAAAAGATGTATTTAATAAATGTGAATGCAAACGCACGCGCGCACACACACACGCACGCACGCACGCACGCACGCACGCACGCACACAGCAAAGGCACAGGGGTGGGGTTTGGAAAACAGTAGGAGTGAGTAGAAACGCTTGTTGAAAATTTCCATCTGATGTGAACAGAGGAGGAGCAGACAGCGCACAAATTTTGTGAGCAATCCACTTTGCGGCTCTTCGCAGCTTAATGGGCTCAAACATGGGAGGCGACATCGCCTCTCCTTCATTCATTTTCAATGAGACGTGCGCGGCAAAGCGATAATCGAGGATCTCCCTCCTACCAAGCGAAATGCGAAAAGCGTGCGTGTGAAATTTTGTGCTCGTGCATGTGTCGTGCACAGGTGACCCAGCGACGCGATCCCAGAAAGTTGAAACATTTTCAACTTTTCATCGCTGTCGCTCGGACGAGGACCAATCAACGGAGGTTTCATTCACTGACCAATGAGCGGACAGGATGCTCCGTACATCTCTGAGCAAACATGAAGGAGAAGTTGATTATTATTATATTTTATATAGTAAAATCAGAAGTAAGATTTCACATAACTCTAGCAGCAACTTGTGAAACATCATATCTACCACTCTTTTAACTCCGAACCGCTTAAATAACCTTAATTCCCTCCAACCTGACACAGCCAAACAAAACAACAGAAGTTTCGATTTCGCCATGGAACCGAACGCGTAGACGGCTTTGCCGCTGCCGCGGTTGTTTGTCGCCTCCTGTGTGTCGAGCCCATAAGCCTCGTTTCCTGCTGGTGGTGTTCGGAGGGACCTGTGTACAGTGGACTCGCCTCTGTCAGTGTGCCCCAGGGAAGCTGTGGCTACAATGTAGCTCACCACCACCAGGGTGTAAATGTGTGTGTGAAGGGGTGAATGACTGTATTATAAAGCGCCTTAGGGTGTTCCAGGACTCTAGAGGGCACTTTATCAAATACAGGCCATTCCTTCTTCCATTGTGCATATCCTGTTTCAATTGTTTGCTTCACTTCCGTCAGCCTCTGTTTACTGCTGGTGTTGCTATAAGTTAACCGGAAGAATGCAGACATAAAAAAGAGTATGTCGCCACCTACTGTACCGGAGTGGAATGAACTTTATTTGAGAGGTCTGTTTTCTAATGCCCATGAAAACTAGGATAAAGTCTCCCAACTTATTACAATAAGATTGACCTGGATTGACTTGGATGTTGGTCAGTGTGCATGTAACAGCACTGACTGAAACTGTGGCAGCTCTCTCTCTCTCACTGCTGTGAGGAGCACACGGCCGCTCACGGCCTCCTTTGTTAAAGGGAGACACCACATACCTTTCAGCTCATCTTTTGCCCTGCCCACTTGCTCAGAGATTTCCCAGTTCCTGACAAATTGGTGTGTGAAAAAACCCTACGGGTGCAGGGGCCTGACTGACACCACCCCGCCTGGTCCGTGCTGGCCCAGATGTGAAACTACCATAAGCAGCCTCTTTTTCTTTCTGTTTCTTTACAAACATTTCCTTTACAATTATGACTTCTCAGTAACATAACAAAGTGTAAAATATTTTTAGAATATATTAGACAAATTCTGATGACATGACAATGACCGTTTGCTATTCACTAACAAAAAATGGTTACCTTTAGCAATAACTTTGGGACAGATTAACTTGACCATATTATAGTGATTGAAAGTTAAAACTTTTCATTCTTTATTTTTCAGGCTGGAAGGTATTCAGTATCCATACCACCTCTATATAAGCCCATCAGCTCGACCTGGCACCAATGGCCCTGATCGGCCCTTTCAGTGTCCAACCTGTGGAGTCAGATTCACACGCATTCAAAACCTCAAACAGCACATGCTCATTCATTCCGGTAGGTAAAGTAGGGAAAATGAAAATTACATACCTATGTACAGAATAGTATTGCCACAGTGGGCCAGAAAAGATCCTGAGAAATGTATATGATGTGTTGGTAATGCAGCAAATTAGCTTCTTCTACAACTTTCAGTCTATTTGTTAAAGAGCGAGTTCACTGAGAAACAGTTTTTTTTAATTGAAATATGATCAGTCACTGAGTGTCCTACACAGGCTGAACATGAAAGTGGCCTTCTACCCATATTTCCTGCATTAGCAGCTGATGGAAAATGTATGGGGAAGCACTCAGATTAGAAAAACCTGACAGATCTACATCACACTAAAAGTAGGATTCATGAACTCGCCCATCTAGACTCGCAACGGGGAAGGCTTTTGTTGGTTTATTGTCCTGGACAGAGCAGAGCGGATCTCTGCTATTGGAAGCCAACGGCATCAGAAAGTCCACAACACAGCAGAACTCCTTCAGGCTTGTTTTTTTTTTTATTATTTTTATTTTTATTTTTATTTTATTTTTTTTTTTTGGAGATAAAACATTCATGTTGCAAAGCAAACAGTCAGTGGTGGAGTCGTATTGCTGTGAGCCGATCAGAGGTGAGATGTCTGAACATCAGGAATTCTGAGTAAGACTGCACATCCTTCCGATTTCTGTTCCGGCTCCAGTTCTAGTTTCTGAAACAGGAGCCCAAGAGCACTTTTTCCCCACAGAGATCCACTCACATTTACACTAGAGACCACTGCAAACATGTTGAAAAGATGACTGAACTTGGTCTTTAACGCAGTTTTTTAAAACTCTAAAGACACTTGTTGGCAATCAATGTGGTCCGCTTGTCCCACATATATTAAGTGTATTTGAGCAGCTGATTCAGCGCTGTTGCCATCACATAGTTGGAGTTATAGTGAGCAGCTGGGGAATGAACAAAAGGGTCATAATTAATGAAGCAGATTCAGTGATGGAACCTTTCTACACGTTTTATTTTTATCTCCCTTTGGTTACTACTGTGAAGCGTCTCATTCTGTGATTTGAATGTTTAGCTCAGGCAGTGGCTGACGCAACCTCTGGTCATACTTAAAAAGGCTTCTCTTTTTTATAATTTTCTACTGAATGTATCGGAGAATTTCTTTTTCTGTTGACTAAAAAGGTCAAATGCATAATGTTTAGGTCAAGTTTAAACAAACGGAGACTAAATGTATAAGTGGTCTTGTGTAGTAGGGACTATTGCACGCTTTTAGGCTTGAGAAATTGTAAAACCCAATAATTTTGTTGTCTAAATTATATCTGATGTCTCTTTTTTTAATACCCGTGTGCAGGGATATTATGTAATAATGCTACAGACAAAATTTGCAGCAAGTGACTTGATTACTTTATGGTGAGCACTTAAAATCTGCTAGCAAAGGATCATTTTTGTGGTTACACGTGCTGAAAGGCTTCGCCTGCCCTCATTCACTTTTAAAAACTAGTGAGTGATGATGCTGATGAATAGGTCATTAAAAAGTAAAGTTTTGTCTCGTCCCTTTGTCCAGGCATTAAACCTTTCCAGTGTGACCGCTGTGGGAAAAAGTTCACACGGGCCTACTCCCTAAAGATGCATCGGCTGAAGCACGAAGGTAAACGCTGTTTCCGGTGCCAGATTTGTAGCGCCACATTCACGTCCTTCGGTGAATATAAGCACCACATGAGGGTCTCCCGACACATAATCCGCAAGCCGCGGATTTATGAGTGCAAAACATGCGGCGCCATGTTCACCAACTCTGGCAATTTAATTGTACACCTGAGGAGTCTGAACCATGAAGCATCCGAACTAGCAAACTACTTCCAGAGCAGGTGAGGAGTCTGGGGGCACTGAACCCCACCATTTACTAAGATCTCACCTGGATCAGAAAGTAATTTTAGCTTTCATTGTGATATCGGAGGTTTAATAGATCGTTGTCCTGACTTAAGCTGTGTAGAATGTTTTTAAGGTGGAAGTATTTAAACTTGTGGGGACATTTTAATGTTTCTTGTTTAAAGCAAATGTTTTTTATAAGCAAGGGGACAGATTTAAATTTTTTAACAAAGCCATTACCACTCTGGTAGTAGTGGCACAAATAAACAAAGAAATGAATGGAACTGCATCATGAACTCATACAGTTCTGTCACTGGTTTGATCTTGTTTTGATTGTTGGTAAAGTGACTCTAGTTAGGTCATCTTGTATTAACTAATCATGAAAATGTTTGAGCTGCACAATATATGCCATATTTTTATCACTTTGTCAATGTGTGCTGAATTACTATTACAAAAGACTGCTTGAACAATAACAACCCATAGTCTTTTAGATTTAAGGAGCCATGCTGTTTTTGTCCTTGTTGAGCAGGTCTTTTACAAAGGGTATAGTAATCCATGCTCAACAATAACTAGCCAGTGTGATGGCCTCACTGCCAGTGGTTTCCCATACCGGTTTCAGGGTGGTCGTCTGGTGCGGTTGGTGAGAAATTTCCATAGGCAGCAATCACACCTCTACCCCATCCCATTTGGTGGTTTATCATTGAAGAACAGAGAAAAATTAGTAAAAGTTTGGGTTTATCTGACCATATCTTGTCATTGCAATGTTCACCCATTTGTGAAGTGCTACTTCAACATTTCTAGACCCTTGCTGTAAAGCATAAACTTCTTATCTCCAAAAATAGAACTTTAAATGTGAACATAAACCTTTTTCTTTTACAAGAGGCAAACTGTTTGGTCACGAGCCTTCTTGACACTTTTAATTGAAAAATTGTCCAGAGAACTGCAGATGAATGAGAAAGATGAGCAGTACAACTGATTTGGCCAACAGCAACACAGAATCTATTCAATCAAGACATGTCAGCAGGACCCTATCATTATTTTAAGAAAGTCCATATTGACACTTAAATAAGTCCTTGTAGCCTCCATAATGTAAAGATATGTAGCTTCGAAGCTAACAGGACCACAATTGTTACCTCTACTTAACACTGGAGGCATCAGTGATGCTAAATGGTGTACTTGCGAGCTGAGCAGTCCCTCGAGACGTCAAAGGTCGCAGTTTGTTTGCCTTCCACCATTTGACCAAAAAGAAGTAAAAGAAGGAGCTAACGTTTGATATCACCGTTTGATGTTATATATAATGTTGTGCCTCTCCATTTCTAGGATTAAAGCCATGAAAATCACACTGTTTCACTTCTCCAAAGATGGTGGAAGTTAACGAGCTGTTAGGCCACATGTATAGACATGCATAGATATGAAATTGCATTGCTATAATAGTCTTTTATTTTGAAAATTAATGGATATTTTAGACAGTGTGTGATTTCCTGTCTAGCCCTAAGTTAACTGCGGAAATTGACGTGCCCCTTGCCTGAAAATGTTGTGCCACGGCCAGTTTGGATCAACCCCATAGAACAGGGGCAGTCAATTCTGGGCCTGGGGGGCTGGTGTCCAGCAAATTTTAGTTTTAACTCTGTTTTAACACACCTGATTTCAATCAGTATCTAATTAACCGGCTTCTGCAGAGCCTGATTAGTTGCTGCACAGGTGATTCAGCCACCGAATCAAGTGTGTTGGAGCAGAGAAACCACTAAAATGTGCTGGGTACTGGCCCTCCAGGCCCAGAATTGAATACCTCTACCATAGACTTTAATGGTTTCTATTTGAAGCAGCAACGTTCCGCTGCCGTTGCGCGCTGCTGATGCCTCCAGTGTGAAGTAGGTTTAGGGTCTGCCACAAAGTTCTGCCCTTTTATGTCTGATTGTTAAAAAGCAACATGGCCTTGTTGAAGTTGTCTAAATTCACGAAGAAGGAATGGGAAAAGTCAGTTATGGCTGCAAAAGAATAATTATTTCAAATGTAGAAATGTTGGGCTTATTTTTTTAATATTTGTCCATAACTGAGAGTAAAAGCATTAATTCCACATGCACCTTTTTATAGTATCTGTAACAATTAGTGTGTTTGTAATCTTGTTTGCAATCATTCTGTAGAAACTGGTCAGTTAAAATTATTTGGTAACAATTGTATTTATTGTCATTTTAGTCTTCTATTTAGGGCAGGAACTTTGTTAGGTGTGTAGGACTAGATAGGTGAGGTAATAGGACATGATTCGTTTAGCATGAGCTAATTGAGTATTACAGCTGGTCGGTAAACCGAAAAATGATGGGTGTCAAAATGTATAACTCATACCATACCATACCATGTAATTTTGCCCATGCTGGTATTTCCATCCATGCATTTTCAGCCACTTATCTGGGGTCGGGTTGTGGGGTCCGCAGCCTAAGCAGGGAGGCCCAGACTTCCCTTTCCCCAGCCACTTGGGCCAGCTTCTCCGGGAGAATCCTAAGGCTTTCCCTGGCCAGCCATAGTCTATCCAGTGTGTCCTGGGTCTTCTTTTAGGTCTTCTCCTAGCTGGACATGCCTGGAAAACCTCACCAGGGACGTGAGCAGGAGGCATTCTAACTGGATGTCTGAGCCACCTCAGCCTCCGAAGAGTGGCTGGGCTCTCTTTTAGAGATAGGGTGAGAAGCTCGGTCATTCAGGAGGGGCTCATAGTAGACCTGCTGCTCCTCCACATCGAGAGGAGCCAGTTGAGGTGGCTCGGGCATCTGGTCAGGATGCCTCCCTGGTGAGATTTTCCAGGCACGTCCAACCAGGAGAAGACCTAAAGGTAGACCCAGGACACGGTGGAGGGACTACGTCTCTCACCTGGCCAGGGAGCACCTTGGGATTCCCCCGGAGGAGCTGGCCCAAGTGGCTGGGGAGAGGGAAGTCTGGGCCTCTCGCCTTAGGCTACTGCCCCCGCGACCCGACTCCAGATAAGCGGATGAAAATGGATGGATGAAAGGATGGAACTTTGAGCAAACTTGTTGTGATACATACTTGTGATTGGAACAGTACTTGGGCCAGTGGTAATGATGATTCACAAGGGAGTTAGTACACAGGTTTAGAAGAGTTTGCATATTGAGAAATGGCCCTGATCTCTGCAGTGTGCGTAGAACAATTCTGCCCCCGAGATTTGGTGGTGACCGCTGTAAAATGATGTGAAGAAAGGGATTTTTCCCATGCCTGCTACCCTCTGGTTGGCCATCATGTCCTCTCATTGTTCTGATTAGTTGTGCCAATCCAACTGAAGTAAAACCCCTCAAAGGTATGCTGTCTTTCAGGGGGTTGAACTGCTCAAAACTCATCTGAGACCTTGTTACCGTTTGATCCAGATCAACTATGGTAATGAAACAGTTAAACTACCATAACAAAAGGTTGCTCAGGCTTTGCTACTTGAGACGTTCCTGGCCTCTGCAGTTTCCACTGCTTGTGTTGCTCCTAAACTTCCATTCAAGAACTTTATAAATATCAGTAAATCTGTAAACCTGTTCTGCAGTTTTTGCACAAACGAAATAAATAACTTGTGATTAATTAATCATTTGATTTGAGCTTTATGGGTGCTGATGTTTTGTTTTTGAATACTATAATTATAATATGATAATAGTGTAGCATTTATCTTATGATTTAAGTCTCTGCTGGATAGTAAAACAATCTTAATTCTCAGAATGTCAAACTATGCAAAAGACATTACTGAGAGAGCTTGGTGAGAATATCGGTGTTGGGTTCTCCGTCAAATCCCATTGTCCCATTAGGAGTTAAATATACACAGACCTTTTAAGAATTAATTTATTCTTAAGGTTTTTCTCCTTGCTTAGCAATCTTGCTCATCATTTATCACGTTTGTTTTTGTGGAAATAGTTCAGTCCCAAGCAAAAATAGCAGCTTATTTACGTTTATATGCAGCTTAACGGCATTAATTCTTTAAGGCAGAACACAATGTCTTTATACAGTCATGTTTTGTTTTCCAGACTTTCCACTTCTTAATCAACTCAAGCCCTACAGGTCGGCAGGACTCAAACGGGCTATTGACTCCACAGACATTTTATAGCAGAAGCTCAACGCCTGAGATCATAACAGTGCGGAAAATTCTCTGGCTGTGCAGTCAGACCCAGAAGTCCCATCTTCCATCTAATGAAAATAATGTTTACTGTACTCACTGATTTTTAGATCAGGTCTCGCTTAGATTCGCTGTTTTGTTATTACTACATTTTTCATTGCATTACAAAGCACATTTTCAAGTGACAATCAAAATTAAATCTGTCTCACGAAGATCAGAGGCATGCGTGCGTGCACGTGTGTGTATGTGTGTGTGTGTCACTCACTCTCATTCTCCAAGAAAGAGAAGTTTCGTTTGCGACAGACACATCACTAATTTATTCCAAGGTGGGACAGAGTTAAAGCCCATTAAATACAGACGTTTTTTGTTTTCGACGGAGAGTTAAAGCTACAAAGGAAAACCTGCAAAACAAGCTAGGCTAAAACCTTTCTATTCATGCATCTTAACATAGTAGCTATAAATGTTTAGTTGCAATAAAAAAATAAATGATGATAATGTAGTGATTCTAATGAATTGGTCTAAAAACCACAGCCAATAACACCTTTTGAAAAATCTAGTTGAAAGTTATTTGTGACAACTGATGATTCTTAAGTTCACCCAGCTTGGGTGTGCCACACTTTTCAGTTTCATTAAAGTCCCATCAGTTGTCACACACACTGTGTGTGAAATTTGTTCTCCGCTTTTGACCCATCCCCTGGGGGAGCGGTGAGCTGCTGACACAGCCGTGCTCTGGAACCATTTGGTGGTTTATCAATCAAATCAAATCAAAGATACTTTATTAATCCCAGAAGGAAATTAGTTTCAGTACACACAATTCAGAGATCAAACATACATGGGCAAAACGCATGACAAGAATTGGTGGACTGTGAGGGATTCCTATAATCACTGAATCATGTGGCTGCTCAGATCCTTTTGTATATCTCATCTTGGTATAAAGGTCTTTCATTGCACTTCATTCCCTCTTATCACAGAGTTGCTAACCATGCTACTACAAAGATTCCACTAATTTCATGTGACATTTTAGGAAACTGAAATATTTTAAAGATATTATTAAGTTAATGTGATATTCAGGTGTTAGACTTTCTTTCATCTCATAAGTTAAAATGGTGAAACCCAACTGTGGACTGTAGGACATGGTCAAAAATGTGTAACAGTTGCTGTGATTAATATAATGTGCACAGATTTGAAAAAAGTTGTAAAAATGAAGAAATCCAGAAAAATAGATTTTCCTTTAGTCTGTGTGTCTTTTCCTTAATTTGTTACTAAGATGAGACTCGTATCATCACTTTATCCTCGGTCAAATTCGTATAAGGGCCAGACTTACTAATTTGATCAAATACATGGAGCCACAGAGTATGGGGCACCTGGTCCTTTAATACGGGCTGTCCCAGTATGACTGGTGTCAGAGCTTTGTCTGCATCGCCAGCAGTAAGTTGGACTTGTTTCCAGTGAGATTTGGACTCCTCCAAGGCTGCCATCTGTTCATAACTATTATGGACAGGATTTCTAGGTGCAGCCAAGGTGTTGAAGGATCCATTTTGGTGGATCAGGTTTCTAGTCTGGCAACGCTCCGTTGACGGCTCTCTGTCATGGGGCGGGTTCTACCAATGTCTTTCAAATGATCTCCGCATGCTACTAGACAATGAACAACATGACGTACTTACTGCAACAGATGTCAGTAAACGAGTCAGTCCGCTGTTGAAGAAGGCGAAAATACATAATTTCTCTGAATAAAGCACTTGAATACATCTATCTGATTCTAATAAAGCCCAAGTCCAAAAAGTCCAAAACTGATGTAAAAACCATTTCAAACGAGCTGTTGCCACCTTGTTCCGCTCTGCTGCATCATACTGCCCACCAGATGAATAGAGGGCCCTGATTGGCCCACAAGTCTGATCAAGCGCTGTGACTGGCCCAACATTGTAGACCAATCACAATGCTCCGTCAGTTTGAAACCCCTATCGTGAGCTTTCGTTAGCCAGCCAGAATGCTGCTAAGGGCTGTGGAGGTTCCAATGGAGCGTTCCTAGACCAAACTTTGCAAAGAAGGAATGTGGTCTAGTTCACTAGCCTACTGGGTTTCTGCTTTTTGCAGGTGATGTTGTCCTGTTGGCTTCATCAGAACGTGATCTCTGGCTTCTGCTGAGAGGAGAGACTTACGGAGACGGTCGTTCTGAAACATGAGACTGTATGTTTTTTTTGGTGAACATTCCTGCAGGAGTGTTCACCTTGATTGTTGTGGTACAGCCATGGGCAAAGCTTAGTGATTTCTGTCCATTTTGGGTCCCAGCCAGATTCTCTGTGTTTACCTTTGTAGCGTAGGCAAATCAATGTTTTTTTATTTGTTATGACTAGGAAGATGTAATATTCTATGTAAGTATAAATTATTAACCTGCAAGGTCTTTATTGTAATTATCAGAAGATTCTAGGATTTAATTCAGAAGATCTAGGTTCTTTGCTTTTTCAGTGATCAACCACACTTCGTGTTACTTCAAGAAAGAGTCAGGTTTATAAAAGTAAGAATTTCTTTTGCAAACAATTAAAGCATGACTAATTAACTAAGCATTTACTGTGAGTGGGTGTAACTAAACGTGATGAAGGAACCTATGTGTGAATATGATGTCAGTCAGAGCTTCCTTATCAAAGTAAGCTGAGTTTTGGTGAAAAGAATTTAGTTTGCTCTAAGCTATAAAGTTGGTAATCATCAGAAGAACATCAGACGCAATCTGTCATGTCTACTTCACCCGTATTGGAGAGACCCTCTTGGTGGATCCGAAAGTCTTCATAAAGGAGCTTCTTTCAGACATGAGGAGAGCTGTTTTGGTGGTAGCAGTCTCTCCTCCGTGCTGGTCTGTTTGCTGCTCGGTATTTTTGGTTTATTTAAACTTGGTAACTTTAACTTAACGTCGGTAAAGCTACTGTTAGCATCTTCGCTAACAGCTTCTTGCATTTGGATAAGCTGTTATTTGGTTAAGAGTTCATCTTTTTTGTGGTGCAGATCTCCCTTTTATTACATTTAGGGTCTTGTGGGTTTGTGGTTTAGTTTAAAATATCACCTTGAGTTTGGTTTAACCACCCAGTTTAGAGTTTGGACCTTTGGAAATCCTTATTTTGGTCCAGAACCCCGTAATCTTTGCCCAGTGGGACATCCCTACTTATTCATACTTTTGTTTTAATTCCCCACAGGCAGAATTAGTTTTATTATTCCCAACCTGTGGATGGAAAGATTTATGATTTTTTTGTAGTTGTAAATAAACCTGATCATCATTTTAACTTTTAAATCCCGTGTTATTGTCCCTTCCTTTTTGCACATGAGCCAAACTCCCCAGGAAGAGTCGTAACTAGGGTTGTCACGGTATGAAAATTAACCTCACGGTTATTGTGACCAAAATTATCTCGGTTTTCGGTATTATCGCTGTATTTTTTAAACGGTGTTGCATTAGTTCAGAAAGCATTGATAGTCCTGTTCTACACAAACTGAAATAGTTTTGAAAAGGTTTAACAGTGTTTATTAAACCTAAAATAACACAAAGCCTTAGCAAAAGTGCAACTTTTCACAAGTAAAGGAACAAATAGCTTCTTTTTCTGGAACATGTTACAGTAGTCAGTGCAGGTTTAAATTATACGAATCCAAACATTCGAAACATAAACAATATGTAAACAAATCAAAGAAACACCACTTGTTTTCTTCATTATCAAAATGAAAATCTAAAACTCCAGTCCACACTTGACTTGAGCACTGTACAAGTCAACCTTAAAAAATATGTATTTAAAATAAATAGCCACTTTAACCAAATTACTAAAATAACTACTACACTATGTAATCAAATCCAAATGTTCAAGTATAAATGGCATTGAATAAGTAAACAAATCAATGACAAGGAACTAATTGTATATTTCTCTTCATCATCAACAAATAAGATGCTTCATCCAGCAACAGGGTGTCCGTGACACGGTTTAAATGCTGGCAGAGGACGCTGCGGCTGCAGTATATAGTGACTCGTTGCATTCTCCCTCAACCAAAAGTCCTCGCGTCATGCATTTAAGCTAAAATGCTAATGTTGACTTACCTTGCACTGGCTGTAGAGACGTGGGTGATGGTCACGCAGATGTGCCATTAGATTCAAAGTGTTGCTGCCTTTTGCAGACACTTTTCCTGCACGTTCTGCAAACGGGATAGCAGTCTTCTATTAACTGTCCCTCAGCATTTTTCAGAAATCCAAAATATGCCCATACTTCCGATTTAGTCTTCTTTGAGGGCTGATGGATGTCCTGGGCGCTGCAGTCTCCTCCTTCGGCCATTATTTCAGCTTCAAAGTTTTGGTTGCAAACTAAAAAGTGCGTGTGCGCGGGAACTTCAGCAGAAGCGACGGTGGCTGGTAAGGGTCACCGCGCCTAAACCGCGGCCACGGTAAACCCACTGAGATAATTTAGTTTTTTAAAAACTGGACGGTTATTTTTATTGTCAACTTTTTTACCGGGGTTTACTGCTATACCGGTTACCGTGACAACCCTAGTCGTAACACTACTCTCCTCACGCACATAAGTGACCAAAACAAAGCAGCATACAGACACTCCGTCTCCAACCACCTCTGGGGCAGCAGCCTGCACTCCCAAGTTCTACACGTCACCAGAACATAACCAACCAACACAATAAAAGCAGTGTTATACAAAATGGAAGGTCTGTAGTGTTCATTCTCTTACAGTAACAATTTATCAATTTTTTTGAGAAACTTATTTGAGATTTTCTTGTTTTTATTAATCGTGCAGTAAGAAAATAACCGCTAGATTAATCGTCTAAATAGTCATTAGAATAGTCGACTATTCGATAAAATAATCATCAGAATAATCGTTTTAAAAATAATCGTTTACCCCCAGCCCTAATAACCAGAGTGATCTGGTTTTAATGTTCTCATGTTATGGTTGAGTAGCCAACCAAAAGTTGACAAGTTTAGATGTTACCAAGACAACTCCGAAACACACCCTCTTTGATACGGAGGCGCTGATCTGGGTAAAAGGTTAATTATGTGTCATGTGTTTAACTTTTACCTTACTTTGCTTGTGTGAGTGCAAATGTTATGACCTTGTCAAGTAAACATGCTAAACAGACATTAAGCACAGATTAATGAAACATTTCATTGTTTTATAATTATTATAAGTAAAGTTTATTAATGATTATCTCTTGTAAATTTCAGAAGTTCATATTTAATTTTAAAAATCTTCTTTTCTTCTGTGAGGCAAGGAGTTTAGATAAGAGTTGCTCTGTGAAGGAACATTGGAAGGAGAGAATGTTATTGTTATGATTTCATTATCTCTGTCAGAGCTGCAGGCTCTGCTCCAGCTGGTTTGAGGAAAGCAGGCTGGTTTAAAGGGATTGCGTGCAGTCTCGTGTCTCCTTCTTGACCAGATGTTGAATGGTCAAACAATACCTAAACTGACCATTGCTGGACATTACAAATGTTTTTAAAAAAGTTAATTCACAAAATTAATTCATAAGGTACGTTTTATTTATTTATATTTTTATCCCTCTCAAGGTGTGGCAGCTTTTATTTTGCTGTGGCGGCGCACCACGGCTAAATGCATATAGCGGAAACCCTGTCAAAATGCTTACTACAGCCTCCAGTTGTGACTCCAGAGTGCAGTCGCTAAGTCCAGAAGTCTGCCTCAGCTATAAATAGCATCCAGCTCGTCGTAGCAACTCTGTGTATTTCTCCCATCCAAAGAAAATAATAAATCCACTTCGGCTGTTTCTGTCCTTAAATATTAACTATATTGGGCTTTAATTTCTTCATCTCAGCCCGACACTGTGCCGGTGTCCGCTCTGATCCTTCAGCTACCATCCACTGAGAGAAAAACTACTGCTCCGTCCAGCTCCTCTCGTGGACTCTCACGATGACTGTGAGAAATGTATGGAGCTCTGAAGGTGACCAAAAGGTGCTGCTACTTGCTGACATTTGTTCACACTCATGTACAGCTAATAAAAATACAATCAACGAAACTTTTGTTTTGCTGGTTGAAAGTAATGACGTATTTCTGTCAACCAATCAGTGGAGTGTGTTGCTACTCCACCCTAACCGTACCGCTCCATAAATTTCAGGACCTACAACAGAAGGGAGCCAAAATAGTCCTGTGACTATTGTGGTCCGGGTTGATTGTCTGGACCGGTTTTACAATCGGAACAGAAAAATTAGCAACCCAATCCTTCCCGTTCCATGCCAGTTTGGGCGATGGAAAAGACCCTTTAGCTCTCGGGGTCTTGTTCAAGAGTGAGGGAAAGGTGGGGAGCGAGATTGATTGGCGAATTGGTGCTGCATCGGCCAGCAAAACCATCCATGCAGCACAATATCTCAATCCAAAATGACTCCCTATCTCTGGCTCCTTCAAAGTCAGTTCGAAATCTGGGTGTTGTGATTGATGAACACCTGACCTTTAAAGATCATGTCGCCTCTGTTGCTCATTCATGCCGCTTTACGCTGTATCACATATGAAAGATCAGACCATACCTAACACAACATGCCACCCAGCTCCTGGTGCAATCTACCGTCATCTCCCGCCTCGATTACTGCAATGCCCTTCTAACTGGTCTTCCAGGCTGTACTGTGAGACCTCTTCAAATGGTCCAGAACGCAGCGGCGCGTCTGGTCTTCAATCAGCCAAAAAGAGCACACGTCACCCCTCTGTTCATTGAGCTCCACTGGCTACCGCTAGCAGCACGCATCAAATTCAAATTGCTAACGCTAGCATACGAAGTCCGAGATGGTACTGCTCCCATCTACCTGAATCCTCTTGCAAAGGATTACGTCTCAGCCCGGCCGCTCCGGTCATCACAGGATCGTCAGCTAGCAGTGCCTACACCACGCTCAGGACAATCCAGACTCTTCTCATGCATCGTTCCACAAATGTGGAATGACCTACCAAGCACTACCAGAACAGGGGCTTCCTTTTTTACTTTCAAGAAACTCCTGAAGACCCTGCTCTTCAGAGAGCATCTTCTAAACTAGCACCCTCCCTGCACCCATCCCCTCTCTACTGTCCACTCCTTGTTCCCTCCTCTTCATGATTCATCATGCTGCCTCCCTGCCACCTACAACTGACTGGAAATTGGTTGTTGTTGTTGTTAGCCTCAAGGGCAACATGCCGATTATCACTTGTAAGTCGCTTTGGACAAAAGCTTCTGCTAAACACATAAACATAAACATGATGCGGGTGTTGAAATGGGTTTTCTCTGCTGGATGGCTGAGCCCACCCTGTTGGCTCAGGCATCTGGTTAGGATGCTTTCTGGACGCTTCCCTAGCACATATCTGATAATAATCCTTTAGTTTTGTGTTTCTTCTTTTGAACTAACTCCTGCTTTCACATATAGCAAAAGTTGATTTTATGGTTTAATTGAATTTGAATCAACCACTGTTTCACAGTTAATGGACAGCTGTTCTTACAAAAGGAGCCTGTTGCCAAGGTCACATTTGTAGGTGGTCTGGAAAACATATTCCCGTTTTTGTAAATTCAGTAAAATAAATATGTCCAGGACTACATCAAATAATCACCTACTGCTTTATTTGCTTGTGTGGTCTACAGAATAAACATTTTTTGTGAGGATTGCTGACCAGTATAATGATTCCCAAGCTTTTCAGCTTCCAACCACCAAATGACATGGCAGAATCTTGCTAGAGCTGGTTGAATTGGTGTTATGATGAAACACGAATATAATGCCTTTGCAAACAATCCAAGAACCACCAAACCACAGCTTGTCTGTGTGTTGATCTCAGCAGCAACAAAGTCCCAAAGCTCTGGGTCTAGCCCTGGTAGAACTCAACATGTTCATAAGGAAATCTTTAGTTTTTGTTTGGACATAACGTAGCTCCGGAGTTGGCAGGAGTTGTGATGAAGTTGTTTATTTTTAGCATGTGTTTGCATTTTCTTCAGAAACAGCCTCTTATGTAGCCCTTGTTATGTTATTTTAGTGGTCAGTCCAACAATAACTAAATATGTCAGCAGAGGACCTCTGCTGAATTGATCTATAAAAGGCAGAATGCCCAATGCAGGTTAGACTTGTGAAAGGATCTTTGCAAGCAATGGGGCATCCAATACCCTGGAGAAGAGTGAAGTCTTCCTTGCAGTGCATTGAAGGGGCTGGAATAATTACCAGAATGGTCCAGCTGTCTTGCATTGCAAGAAGAACGTATTGTGGCTCAGATCACTGAATGTGTTTGGTATCAGCAGAACCGCTGAGGGCCTGTTTCTCAGCTTTGTGTTTGTTTGCTGAAGATCTGAGTATAAGTACCAGATGACAAGACTCATTAATGCTAGATGATGCTTATTAATTCTGATTGAATGATCCACCCATAATAACCAATTCAAACAAGCTGTAAGTCATGCAGCTTGTTGATGACTTGAAGCTGAAAAGCCACAACTGTCATTTCTAACAAAATAGTTGAAAACAAGAAATTCAAAGTTGTCAATTTTAGTAACGGTTTAAAGAAATTCATGACAACTCTTTAGCTCAGTGGCCTAGTGGTATGAGTGTCCAGCCTGAGTCTGAGAGATCGGGGTTGACATCCTGCAATAGCAAATCTACAAATCAAGCTAGCTTTTAAACAAACACGGTCACGGAACTCTCACCCCTCCTGTTGGGTGTCATCCATAGGCCACATCCGTCTGATACCAGAACCTGCATCGCCAAGGTAAACGAGACTGCGCTAAACACCAGTCACCCTTTTCTAGGTCCAAACGTCTTTTGTTGTCCGTGACTTCAAATGGTGTTTTTTTTTTTGGGACTCTGGTAGTTTGTCCTAAAGTAGAAGTGGTAGCAGCTGGCAGTTTCTTCTTCTCTGATATTATTGAGCGGAGAACCTCTCACACCAGTGGTGTTCTGTTGTAAAATGTGCAAGCACATAATGAGTGAATGCCTCCCGTAAAAGTGGACGTTTGGCGAGACAGACATCCGGATGGTCCATTCGTTGGTTGACTGAGATTTTTAGACAAATGCCAGAGAACCTATCATTATTATTATAACTATTACTATTATTTATTATTATTTTTATTATAATTATTTATAGCTATACTATGTTAGAACGTTGTTAAGAGGCATGAAAAAAGGTTTTAAGGTAGCTTAATTTGCTGATTTGCCATTGTAGCTTTAAGTAGAAGCAGTTTGTTGAGTGCAGGGATTCTGAATCCTAGTCCTGTAGAGCCAGTATCCTGCATGCTTTAGTTGTTTATCGGCAGGTGATTAACAAGCTTCTGAAGAACCTGATGAGCTACAGGTGATTCAACCACTGAATCAAGTGTGTTGGAGCAGAGGAAAGATGAAAACATGCTGGAAACGGGCCCTCCAGGACCAGGATAGAACCGCTGGCCTAGTGCAGCAAGTTAATCACCAGATCCCCTCAGGCTTTATGCCTATCTGTGCTTTTTTATGCCAACAGAGTTTAGCAATTAAACATTGATTACTAACACATTTTGGGTAATGGGGAGTATGGACTCTGATAAACTGTAAACTGGATAAAAGCCATGTTTAAAAAAAGCATAAAATCCTGTGTACACAAGTAAAACTGACTTGTGTTAAGACATGTTTAAGAGAGCGGTCTGCTTACATGTTCTCTTGGTCTCTGCAGTGATTTCCTCGTGCCCGACTACCTGAGCCAGGTACAGGAGGAGGAGGAGGCGCTGGGAGTTCAGTATGAGTTGGAGGAGTCTCACCATCACCCGGTCTACCCGGGCAGCACCTCCACCACCACTGCCGCCTCGTCCTCCTCCTCAGTCCAGATGTCTGTCATCTCCCAGGTCTCCTCTTCCACCCAGAACTGTGAGAGTTCTTCTGGCTTCCTTTCACCCGAACCCCTGGATCCTCTGGAAGCCCCTGTCTCTCTCAAGATGTACGCTGATGAGACAGCAGCCATGACTGAGGAGACCAAGATGGACAACAGTGTCGGGGGCGGTTCCCCAGAGGTGTTTGAGGAGGAGCAGCAGCATCCACAGGCCAAGGACGTGGCTTCCATCAGCATAGAGTGATCCAAGTCTTCTGCCTGTCCATCCTGTCTTACTGTGTAGTCTTGTCATATGGGAACACCTGCTGGAATGGTTCGACAGCTGAAGGAGACCACATGCACTTGTTGAAGCTTTATCACGTGGGAGTGAGGATGCAGGGATCAAAGATTTCCAGAGATTCCTGCTGACTTTGACTTTTGTTCTACAAACAAAACAGAAGCACTTATTTGGGGTTATGTGAAACACCAGATTTCATTAGGTCAGACCAGCTGGGTCAAAGCGCATTATTACTACCTGGAAATGTGAGTCAACAGTATTTATGAGGTTGTTTTTGTCCCATATGACTTGAATGCAGCTAAAGTTGTTTTGTCTTAGCCAATTGGAGGTCTGTCCATTCCAAGCCTTGCTCTAATTTTAGAAAGTGCCTGAGAGTTCACTAATAAGAAAAGTGATTGGTTATTGTATCAGATGATGAAAAGCGAAAGGACTTGACTTTGTCAAGTGGCAACTCGAGTCTCTGCAAACTTAGCTGAAATGTATGAAATTTGTAGAATAATGTTAGTTTGTATGGTCAGAGACTGTGTTATTCCTTTGGTGCCATTGCTATTGGCAAGCTATTACATGTTGTTATAATCTATACTGCAATAGGTTGTACTGTAGTTCTATATGAATGCTGTGTGTTGGATGTTGTGAAATATGAGCTGTCAGGTGTGTGTGTGTGTGTGTGTGTGTGTGTGTGTGCGTGTTCACATTCTATGATCAATATGAACACAGTGCATTTCATGTTTAAATGTTTAAAACTTGAAATATGTTAAAACATATTCCCTAAAGATATTTGTGTCGTAGAAATTTTTGACCATTTTTGTAATATTTTTTAGGAAATGTTTTGAAGTTGAACCTTGTTTCTCCACAAAGCTAAAATGTGATATTTTAGGTCGCAACCGTTCTGATTTCCAACCAATGACAAAACCAAATGTGTTCTGTTAACAGTTGAAGGTTGTTCATAAATACCCAGATTGTAAAATACGGTCATGTAGCAGTTCATCCCAGCTGAAGTTTAGCCAGCTTGACAAGAAGCAGTTTTTAAGTCAGTTTGTATTGTAAACTTAAGTATTTCACATGCTTTTACTTATAGGTACATAACGATTTATCACGAGTACTGTTGCTGTGACTAATCATACAGCTTAGCTAGACGGTTTGGCTCTTTCACATTTAAGATCTGTGACTTTATTTCTCTCTGCACTCACTTTTAGGAACTCTTGTGCAAAGATGTAGTAAAAAAAAATCAGTTAGTGAGCTTTTAACAGCTGTTTGCTAAAGGATGATGTGGAGTGATGATGTTTTCTCCTTCAGTTTTATTCTCAGCTTGTCTTTGTTGCAGACAGTGATTCTAAATATAGTATAATGCAGCTCAGCTTCATAGAACAAGTTGACCTTTTGTCACAAAGGTCACATTTCTGCAGTGCTTGAGCTCAGTTGCACTGGTGTGACCACTCAAAGTGGTTGGAGTGTGTAGTTTCTATTGTGTTGGCCATTATCAGAACCAAGTTGTCATGAGGCTGTATGGTGTTAATGTGATGAAACTGCTTTAAAGAGCAGTGGAAACATCTCCATGTAGGAACCCAAATACTGTGAGTTGTGGAGAACCTGAAGTGTGTTAAGCAGGACCTGATGGTTTGATTGCCGGCTGTTCTTTACATTTCATATTCCTCTACATTATTGTGCTGTCTGGATCAAACCTTTCCCTTTGTTGTGCCAACATGGCTGCAGTTTAGAACATAAACCTTGTTGTGCCTGGATTCTGAGAAGATGGCACCCACGGTGATCACCCATCAGTTGAATGCTACTGATGGTCTCTGTTCGTTGTTAGTTTTCAGGCCCCTGACAGTAGTCCAATCAGATGGCACTTGAGGTTATTCCTGCAGGATATCCAAGCTCACTCCCAAGCTCGATTGGAAATGTTGACCTGAACAATGCTGTGAATCGAGTATAAAATTCCTGATCATCACTAACCCCGGCTTTCCACGGGAGCCGTCAGCAGCACGTTACTGCAGCAGCACGTCACAGCTGCTGATAGGAACTGCTGTGGTCAACAGAACCTTTTCCACTGGAGCCGTCAGCAGCCGTCAGCAGCGCGAGTCGGCCGCGTCTCAGGAGCAGCATGTCGCGGCCTTTACGCGCCGGTTCTATTTTCTACGCGCGACGCCTCTGAAACGGGTCAAGTTCGACATTTTTGGGGAAGGAAAGACAGGAAATCGAACGCGGAAATGGAGAGAAGCTCCCGAGATTTTCAGAATAAAGAACGTACTGCTTTCCGGTTACTTTACTTTTAAAAAAGGCTACTAACTGTGCGTCCCCGTGAGAAGTTATCACCTAGCTAGCGGTCTCCTTTGTTTTTCAGGTCCATATTGGCGATTATAATACGGACAGAACATAAAACACAAACCATGTTGTAGTTTTCTCCTGCTTGTTGTTGTGTTTACTGACGAAGTCACTCGTGTGACTTCGTGCTCTGTCGGTGACAGCTGCTCCCTGCTGCTTCGCGTCTCGTGGGAAGGGCCAAGCAGCAGCTTACGCGAGCAAGACGTGCTGCTGCAGTAACGTGCTGCTGACGGCTCCCGTGGAAACCTGGGGTAAGAGCTCCAAACCAGAGCTGGTGTTGCCCAGTGCCATCCTCTCAGTCACTTTAAAAAAAAAAGTTGTGCCATTTGCCCTTTTATGTGGGTACAAATCAAGCTTTGTAATACAGGACCAAATGTTCTCTGTCTCATTGGGTATTTGCCATGGCAATCAGTAGTTGCACATGATAAAAGGAGATAATCATTCTGAGTGGTTCACGCTGTTCAGCAAAGGGGTTCTGTTGTACCCCTACAACACTGTATGATATTGTGCATTTCTGAGGCGAGCCTTGGCAAATGGACCTATTATCTCTACTTGCACAATGTCAGAGTAAAGAAAAAGAATCAATTTTTATATTCTCCATTTGTATGCCATGCTCTCCATCCCGTCGTGCGTTGTCTGTATTCAACTTTTTTACGATGAAATGCTGCTGTTCGTTGAAACGCAAAAGTGCCCAAAATCTTTTTGTGAACTGACGTGTGCAATAAATGGACTGGTGTTTTATATGTGTCTTTGGAATGGTAATTCAAATATATATGCATATTGTACAGTAGAATGTATAATTCTGTTTTAATCAGATGTGACTGAAGGTGATTCATACAGACAAGGACCCGTTTGATGTGTGAAACAAGGCCTTTGGTTCTATTCAGCTCCTATGTGTTTGTTTCAAATGTTGCATGTTCATATTGTTCTGTGAAGTGAAAGGGCGCATGTCCTGAGTTGGTAAGTTTCTTCTAGGCCTTATAACTTCATCCAACGTAGCTCTGATCTGGTCAGCATGCCCTCTTCCTTGATCTACACTATATTTTTTATGTGCAATGTTTAGAAATGCTCTGGTTACTGGATATGCCTTTTTCAATGTACACTTGATGTTGTATATGTTTTTCAGTCCACATGGTTTATTTAAAAAGAAAATGAGATAAAAAAAAAAAAAGAAAATAACTGGTAGCTCCACATAATATCTATTTTTGGTGATTTTTGTATTCTAGTTGCTGTTTCATGGCATCTTTAGATATTCTTGTTAAATGTGAATAAACAGTTGAGTCTTGGAGCTTTTATTTGAGGGGGTACCTTGGTAGTCTTCACTTTGTAACTGTCTGCAGTCTGTGTATATATACATATAAATAAATGTACAGTATATACACTTAATTCATGATGTTTCATATTTATACTGTTGTGTCTGATATTGTTTTTAACTTGGACAAATGATATTGAAGGATTTTGGCTGGTATTGACTTGGTCACAGCTGGCAGTAAGAATAAAAATAAAGACCACATCCTATTAAGAGGTTTATGTTTTGGAAATGTTGCTATTCTTCTGGCTTTGTAGTCCTATTGTACATAAACCAGCTGTATTTGGAGAAATATATCAAAGTAACCAAAGTCAGATACAGAAATTAGTTTACCTGAAATATTTTAAAGCTGAAAACGTCACATTTATGTCCTGAGAATGAAAAAAAATTGATAACACTTCTGAGACCGTTTTAAATAAAGTGCTGTGTTTAGCATTCCTTGTGTAAATGAGTAGTTATGAAGTGATTAAATTGTGATTAACTTCAAGAAAAACACACCCCCTCACTCACCAGTAAACATCCAGGGTGCAGACATACCAAGTTTATTTGTATAGCACATTTAAACACGGTATGAGAGCCGACCAAAGTGCTGAACAGAAACACACAATAAAAACAATCAAAAATAAAAACTAAATCAATTAAAATCGAGTAATTTAAATCGAAAAGAAAAGGAGAACGAATATGTTAGACTGAATTAAAAGCCAACGAATAAAAGTGAGTTTTTAAACAAGACAAAAAGGGAAGAGAGTCTGATCAGGAGGGGCAAGTGGTTCCAGAGCTTCGGTGCACAAACTGAAAAGGCGTGCTCCCCGCGTGATTTACAGCGGGAGCGAGGGACATGGAGAAGGTGCTGGTCGGCTGATCGGAGGGATCTTGTCGGGACATAAGGGTGAATGAGCTCAGACAAGTAGCCAGGTGCTAAGTTATTGAGGGATTTAAACACAAAAACCAGGATCTTAAACTCTATCCGGAGATGGATGGGGAGCCAATGAAGATTTGCTAAAACCGGTGTGATGTGTTCTCGCTGCCTGGTGCCAGTCAAGAATCGAGCTGCTGCGTTCTGCACTAGCTGAAGGCGGGCGAGAGTGGAGGAGGAGATGCCATGTAGCACTGAGTTGTAGTAGTCGAGGCGGGAAGTAATGAAGCCATGGACAACTGAAATGGGCTTAACTTTAGAGAGAAGCTTCAGGTGGTAAAAACAGGTCTTTACTACTTGGTTGATATGAGTGTCCATTTTTAGTTTAGCTTCCATCACAACCCCTAAGTTTGTGACACAGGTTTTCAACCCACTTGTGATGAAAGGAATTGTCAGTTGAGGACTTTGAGAAGTCTTAGGGCTGAAAATGATGGCCTCTGTCTTGGCATCGTTCAGCAAAAGAACATTTTCTGACAGCCAGCTCTTCACATCATTGCAGCATTCAACAAGGGGCTGTAAGGAGTCATTAGGCTTCACAGAGGCATATAGTTGGCAATCGGCTGCATATAAATGGTGGTCAATGTGGTGTTTTTTAAAAATGTCACCCAGGGGCAAAATATATAAATTAAATAAAAGGGATCCAAGAATTGAGCCCTGAGGAACACCACAAGTCAAAGCTGCAGAGGGGGAGGCAGCACTACCCATCATAACATTAAAGCTGCGGTCACAGAAGTAGGACCTAAACCAGTCTAAGGCAGTCCCCTGAATGCCGACCAGCTGGTTCAGCCGAGTCAGCAGAATAGTGTGATCAACCGTGTCGAAAGCAGCAGATAGATCCAACAAAACCAGAAATACATTAGAACCAGAGTCAAGGGTTAATAAAATGTCATTAAAAACACGAAGATGAGCTGACTCAGTGCTATGGAGGGATTGGAAGTCTGACTGGAAGGGATCATCAAGGTAAGAAATAATTTGGTTAAAAACAGTACGCTCTAGTAGTTTTGATAGAAATGAAAGCTTGGAGATTGGGCGAAAATGACAGAACAGAGGTGTCAAGGCCAGGCTTCTTCATAACGGGTTGAACTACTGCATATTTAAAAGCACGGGGTACAACACCAGTGGATAAGCTGTTGTTAATAATGTTCAGCAAAAGGGAGCCAGTGACAGAATATGTCTCTTTAAGGAGGTGTGGAGGGACAGGGTCAACTGGAGAACCTGACGGCTTCAAGGCAGACTGGAGGTTATCAAGAGAGGACAAAGAATGTAAGTCAAAGTTATCAAGAGACCGATGCAGGATTGGTTCTGGAAAACTAGAGACATAGGGAGAAGAAATCTGAGCCCGGATGCTAGCAATTTTCCCTAGAAAAAAAGTTTTAAAATTGAGTGCATTGAGCATCTAAGGTAGTAAGAGAGTGGTGGTCACTGGCTGAAAGAACAACATTGAGGGTCTGATACAGGACACGCTGGTTGCCAAAGGATGCAGTAATATTTGAAAATAATTTATTACGGGCATCTCTAACTACTTTCTGGTAACAAGCCCAGGTCTCTATCATTATTTGGTATGAAATCTGAAGCTAATCCTTTTTCCATCTACGCTCGGCTCTTCTGCACTCACGCCTGACAGATCTGGTAGTCGCATTGATCCAGGGATCCGACCGAACTTTAGAGCGTCTAGTTCTCATAGGGGCTATCTGATCTAACACAGTAAGGCAGGAAGATTGAAAAACGTGCAACAAATCATCAGTGCTAGAAAACACCGGCAAAGTGGAAACAAGATCAGTGAATAAAGTACAGAATTCTGTTGCAGTAGATGGAGTAAAAGATCGGGCTCTGCGAGCAGGCATTAAATTAATTAGAGGCATTGGATCTATGAAGGCGAAACAAAACTGGAAAATGATCTGAAATATGGACAGCATCAACAAACAGGTCAGTGATCTTCAAGCCATGAGTGAGAACCAAGTCCAAGATGTGAGAGCGTTCATGTGTTGGCATATTAACCAACTGGGCCGGGCCAAAAGAGTCAATGACATTTAAAAAGTCTCCCACAAGAGGCTTCTCAGGGCAGCAAACATGAATATTAAAATTACCTAAGATAAGAACACGGTCATAGTGTGAACAAATGTCAGATAAAATATCAGAAAACTGGGTTATAAAGTCTTTGCTGTATTTGGGAGGATGGTACAGCAAGGCACAGCGAACGGGAGGTGAAGAACACAGTTCAAAGGCAGTTAACTCAAAGCTGGTAAAATCAGGGAAGGTAATGGGTTTACAAGCAATAGTCCGTTTGAAGATGGTCAAAAGACCACCACCACGACCAGTTGTTCTTGGATTATTAAAATATGCGCAGTCAGCCGGTAAAGTTTCAGTAATAGTAGCTAAATCATCAGGAGCAATCCAAGATTCTGTTATGAGAAGGAAATCCAGGTTAGTGTCAATAAAATAATCCTTAGTAATGAACGATTTATTGCCAAATGTTCATCAGGGCAAACCTGTACGGCGGGGTCGAACCCAACCCGGGTGTATGAGAAGAGGAGATGTGCTTCAGATCCCGGAGGTTTGAGGAATCCACGCCACGATGGTGCCACTGTGGCGTGGATGCTACTGCTGCTGTTTGGATCGCTGGCTGTAATGCACATAACACACAAGCTTGCAATATAAAGAAGGACAACACCTGTCCCCCTCCAGCTCGGCTGTGTGACTGCACTCACCTGTCCTGTGGGACCCTCACCATGTAACCCTCATGTCCATGCTGCCTCTGGAGAAGCAGATAGGAAACAAGATCTCCTAAATGAACCAAAGCTTCCTCCCAGCTTCTCTATAAGCTGAATTTAACATCAGTTCATCCTCATGAAACAAAATAATAAAGTGGAACAAGAACTTCTATCTTATATTTCTCTCTCCTTTTAACTTCTTCGTGTCCCTAAATTAAAGAGACAGATGATCACGCTGCAGCCGCCGTCACTCATCCCGCTCCCTCCCCAAGACCGGATCTCCCGACATCACAGCACTCGGTCTGACTGAGCGCTTCCAGGAGAAACAATAATGAAATTATGAAAATAATAACGCGTGTTTGGAGGAGCGTCCTCCGATTCTCTCTCTCTCTCTCTCTCTCTCTCTCTCTCTCTCTCTCTCTCTCTCTCTCTCTCTCAGTCGCTGATCAAGCGAGCGGAGCGCGCCGCATGACAGCCCGCTCAATTAACATAATTCACGGCCCAAATCCAACAGAACCGATCGGGCTGGTTCGTTTGGGTTCGGTCTCAGGTTACAACTCCAGCGCTCAGTCCTGCAGTACCACATGAAGGTGGACCAAAGTTTCCTACCCGGTAAATGTGGAGAACACCGCTCTGACAGACGTGGATGCTACGCTAGTTACTACTACATTCCACTATAATTGAAAATGGTACTCTTCTGTGATGCAGAATCGTTTATGCCCGCATCTCATGCATTATTTGATTATTTTCCTCAGCTATATCTATCCTACACCTCCCGGTCGGCTGTCGGGGGTGGGGGTGCGCGCGGGGTTTGGGGGCCACAAAGAGAGGGCTCTCGGGCTGCCATTTGAAGACCACTGCCCTATAGGTTACAAATTGTACGTCGCTTTGGATAAAAGCGTCTGCCAAATAAATAAATAAATAAACAAATAAATAAACATAAACAAAAACGTTTCAGTATCAAGCATGTATTATTAATAGATGAAGACACCATGATATTAGAATAATTACTGCCTTCTTTAGGGATGTTATTAGAGGAGCTGTTGGCTAAAATGGAAGAAGACAGATGTTGGATCAGATCACTATGCACTACATTCATTACAATCCTGTTGTGTAACTGTTGGCTTAAAATGTATTCCTTGTAAAGTTTAATTCCTGATCCAGGAATGTGTTTGTGGTTGTCTTTGGCTTTTGTTTACGTTTGTGCTTATCTGTTGGACCATGCAGCTAGAGGCAGATCTGCTGATCTTAAAGTGAAGGCAAACGTCTGTGAGGACAGTGATGACGCTGCGGTGAACCTCGCTGCCAGGAAAAATAAAATACTGCATTTCTAATACAGTTGTCATACATTCCTAATCAGTGGTGTGTTTCCATTCAGTGGAATATTCCACATATCACTTTCTTGCCAGGTTCATTAGCCTTTTTGTGTATTCTCTACATATAAATCAGCATTCGAACTCTGAACTTTCAGACCCATGCAAGGGTGCTTGGGCTCATTGCTGGGGCACCTTACATGACATACTTGGACAACTGAAGAAAAAATATTGCCTCACTAATTTTTAAATTTGGGGCCAAACAATAAATCCTTTCTGTAGTCTTCTTGCACACATTTTTTTTTACAACATCACTGCACAAAAAAAATAAATGAAGGAAAGTAAGACGATCATTTCACCCTCCTGCATACAAAATGGGATTTTAAATAATATTTAATGGGCCTAATTGTGTTTAATTCTTTTCACTAGAGCATTATCTACTTTTTGTTGGAAAAGCCTCGTTGGAACATTTTACATTTATTCCAGATTTCTTCAGATCAGTTTATTTGAACACTTTAAGAGGATTTTAAAAACTATTTTCTCCTGAAAAATGTACTATCACAACTTGGGAACATGTTGTGCTGTTTGCGGTTGTACTAACTACAGAAAGTTACATTTGTGGCTACGAGAGTGATGTTTGGAGCATTCACTTTGGACTTAGTGTGGCTGCATTCCACTTTCTCTGAAAATCAGTGCACGAGGACCTGGCCTTTTCCTGTCTGACTGCATTCTCCACCTGAAATAGTCCGGGACCGGAATTTGGTTTCACACACACGTCAAATTAGCGCTGTCAGTTCTGAGGTGACCTGCGATAGACTGGCTCTGTCCAGGGTGTACCTCGCCTGGTTGCCCATTGACCGCTGGAGATAGACACCAGCGCCCCCACCCCCCCCACCCCCGTATTTTTTTCTGTGAGGTTGACCTATATATTGACGTATTGACCTACAACAGATTTGTTAGATTTCCTAAATGTGTCCCCCCAATATTAAACTCGTTCCTACGCCCTTGGTTACAGTTGCTGCCTTCTGCTCTAGGATCAGCTTTCCTGATTCCTCCTGCAGCACCACTCCTTCTGCTACCTGGCCCGCTCAGCTGCTGTAAGTTAGTGCTCAGGGCATTAGAGGAAGAGGCCAGTTTGCCAGCATAGAATGATTATGGAAAAGGGTTATTTAAGTTTAGCTGTGATGCAGCCACTTGCATGTCTGTGTTATCTGGCTCGGTATGAAACAGTCCCTTTTTAATGTTTAAAAAAGCCCCGGGGGTCTCTTTTATCAAGCTTGCTTACGCACAAAACGGGGTTGGAAAACTGCGTAAGCAACTTTCCACCCAAACTTTGAGATTCATGAAAGAAAACTTAGCGGAAAAATGTGAGCAACTTTAAGTTGACTAAGGACCTGGTTTACGCACATTTTGGACATGGAGAGCACCTGCAGTGCTGCTGCTGAGAAGGATACAATTATGAAATCCTGCAGCATTATCACTTGTGCCGCTTTGTTTTCACACAGAACAAGATCCCCCACACGCACACACACATGCGCACACACACGCACACACACACACACACACACACGCGCCCACTCACAAACACACAGCCTGAAGCGCAGAATACGGAATGCAGAATGTCAGCAGGGGGACAGACTGAGACAGAATGGCTGTGTCCGAATCCAGGGGTAGGATGCTTGTGAGTACGGGTCCTCGCCGGTCTAGCAAGGCCTGGTCCTTGCAAGACCGCTAAAACCGGAAGTCAGCGGCTCTGAATTCGGACAGTACTAGCCTCGTTTTTATTCCCGCCCCCAGGTCCAGTTGCCTAGCTACCGTGACGGCGGCAAACAGGCTAACAAGCTAGTAGTGACGTTGAAAATGGATCCAGAGCAATATTTCATTTTATTTGTGGTTTTTGAGGAGCTGCGACGGCTCAATAAACGTCACCGGCCTTTGTATTTAAAGTTTAAAAATCATTTAGTCCTGTTATCTGCTAGAGTTACAAGTATTATACTCATGCTCTCCTTTTTTGCATATATCTGAATGTTAGTGATGTGACAGCCGTCGATTGAGCCAGCCCAGCAAACCCTTTTGATGGACGATGCAGTGGTCAGTGAGATGAGGCATCCAGAAGCACCCTCTGCAGACCACTCTGTCTGATGTTCCACTTGCCAACCAGAAACGTTCAGCCACGGATCTCGGTTCCTGCACTCCATCCACCTCGATCCATGTTTAGTAGATTTAGCAACACCACCAAAGACTCCCTGCTTTCCAAGTTTACTGTATATATTTTACTTTTATCTTTACTTTTATTCCTTACAGTGTTCCCTTACAATTTATTTACTATGTTGTTACTTGTTAAAAACTGAATAATAAAACTGTTAATGATCAAAAAAGAGTTATCAATTAATAGAAATTTTATAACAAAAACATTCAAACACATATATAGAACCTGAACCAGAAGAAACTAAAAGAAAAAAAACCCCATTTCTCTGCCATCCTTTCCATCAATGCTAAAAATCTGTCCATCCTTCTTTCTCTCCTCTCCTCCGCTTCCCTCTGTTGTCTCATGCCCTCCCTGATCAGGTCAAGGAGCTCATCAGCCCTTCTCCTTTTTCTCCCTGATGAGGAGTCCAGCTTCCTTCCACCACTCTCCCTGTCCTCTGTCTCACCCACTGCTGCACTTGGCCCTGGAGTGTCCTCGGGAATGGAAGCAATAAGGACAGGAGGCATAGTGGAAGGCCTCTGTCCCAACACCTCGTCCATGGGGACAAACCAGGGCCAGGTTTCAGCAGTGGGCTTTCCGCTGACTCCCTCTCCTGACCCTGGATACTTGCAGTCCTACAGACAAAGGGAATTAGAATTACAAGGCTTTATTGTCATTTAACAACAGAGAACACTGTGGATATAATGAAATTACAGATGCTCCTTAAAGGTACTGGTTCTGGATGAGAATAGAGAGGAATAGAAGAACAAAGTCAGATTATAAATCATAGTTGATAAAACATGCAATAAACAATATTTTAATTTATCAACATGGGAGATGAAAATTGTGTTCTGTGTTTTTTTTCCCGCCTAAAATGAAATTAAAACCATTAAATCAGTAATGTAGTTTCTTAAAAATTAACTTAAATAAACATTAAACTTAGTTTTCGTTATTTTTGGCGTTCGTTACATGATTACATAAGATGCCAGCTCTTTTACGGTGAGTATTTTCCTATTAGACTTTCAAGCAAGTTTACGGTGGAGTGTTAACCTTAAAACAAATGATGAGAAGCTTTATTCGCTAAATAAACACACACACACGGGAATTATGACGGGACCACCATACAAGCTCGTTTTCGCTGATTTCTGCTTAAAATGTACTTATACAAACGAAAAATGTCTATAAACAGAACCGCTTTCAGCTTAGTTTTCTACCGCTATTTTCTTTTAAAAATCCTGCTGGGATCAAGCTAGTTTACGGTGGGTTTTTTCCTATTAAACAGTCAAGCTGGTTTTCGGTGGGGCATGTTTTAGCCTTAAATTACATGAAAAAAAAAAAACAATTTGCGATATTAGATCTTATATAAAAAACAAACCAAAAGTGCCCAAACACGTATTTTATTTTTTTGACCGCTATTTTTTTAACTAACTTACATTTTAAGCTGTACTGCTGTCCCGCTCCGTCCGCCATTGTTGCGAGTGTCGAGTCCAGCGGCCGGCGCGCAAAGCATGCTGGGATACCCTTGCTCCTGTGAGGATCCATCAGACCCATCCTCGAAATGTGGGTGGAGCGAGGACACGTTTGAGGACGCGAGAATGAGTATTCTTGGAATTCGGACAGTACTCGTCGCTGCGCTTTGACGTCATCGACCTCAAAATGCGCTCTCACAAGCATCCTACCTCTGGATTCGGACACAGCCCATGTTTGATAGATCACAAACCTACTTAGCGTAAGTACTTTTTTTTTGGTGAGCTTAAGCACGGTTTTAGTAAGGATTCTACACGATGTTTGATAAATGAGACCCCTGGGCATGTGTTCTAGCACTGGAGTATTTTTTTTCCACATCTTCAGAACATGGCTTGCATTTGCAGCAGTCGGTGTAAACGCTTTCAGTAAGAAGTGAGTGATAGTAAGTGGTAAAATGTGTTTATTTGAATGAAGATGTTCCAGATTTAAAATTTAAATGAATCTGTTTCCAAACAATCTGCTCACTTTTCCTGTCTGGGGCCCAAAAACACATTTTCCAGGAATGAGCCATCCAGGCAGTTGCATAATCAAATCAACCTGTCTTGGTCAAAAATCAGAATATTTGCTGTCTGCATTTCCAATTTAAGTATTTGGAAGTGTTTCCTTCCCTGGGATCCGTTCTAATGAAGAGAACTACGAGACACAGGCTGGAGGCAAGCTACGTATGTTACCAACACAAAGTAATAGTTTGACAGAAATCGGTTTAAAGATGGACTGGACGCTTTGTTATGAACGAGTCATACTGTGATGCTGTCAGTGGCTCCAGTGATATGACTGGTTTTCATCAGGAAAATTGTTCCTCGAGTTTGTTTTGTTGACTTAGCCAAGTTGTCATGCCTTGTTGAAGCAAAGGACTGGCATAACATAAAATAGGCACGTGTCAATGGGAAGAAAAAATAGGATTTTAATTTACAAAGTTGTAAACAAACCACCACAGCTCGACTAAACAAACCAAAAGAGAAATTAAAAGCTGTTCAAAACCAAAAGGAATAATCCCAACTAAGGACAAAATACTATAAATGATCCTAGGTTTTAGTAATGACTAGTTCTGATAACCAAGAGGAGGGTTTCATAATCTCCCAAAACATACTAAATAGCTCCTCTGAGCACACTGAGTCTATTCACTAGAAGATATATCAAACACTTAGCTTCCATCCTGTACTTATCTCACACCTGTAAGTTGAGATTCAAGGTGCAAAGATTAGTCAAAGACTACAGTATAGGGAACACACTCTCATAAGTAAAGAAACTCATGGAGAGGGAGAAAACCACAGCACAGATCTAGGCATTCCACTCTCCCTGAAGGCTTCACAGCCTCTTCCTCTAATGCCCTGAGCACTAACTTACTAGCCTGGCAAGCCAGACTAAATAAATGTATTATTTAGTCTGGCCATGCTCCATTGACGGCTCTCGGTTGTGGGGCGGGTTCTACCGTTGTCTTTCAAATGATCTCCACATTCCACTGGACAATGAATGTGACATACTCTTGTTTCACTCTGTTGCATCATCCCACCCACCAGGCATATAGAGTGCCCTGATTGGCCCACAAAGCGGATAAAGCTCTGTGATTTGTTCACTAAGCAGATAAAGCACTATGATTTGCCCACCATTATGGACCAATCACAGCTCTTTATGTGTTTGAAACCCCTCTAGAGAGCTGTGATTGGCTAGCCAGAGTCCTGGTAGGAGCTGCTGAGGTTCCAATGGAGCATGCCTAGACCATTCTTTGCAAAGCAAGAATTTGGTCTAGTTCACTAGGCTACTAACTTACAGCAGCTGAGCGGGCCAGGTAGCAGAAGGAGTGGTGCTGCAGGAGGAATCAGGAAAGCTGATCCTAGAGCAGAAGGCAGCAACTGTAACCAAGGGCGTAGGAACGAGTTTAATATTGGGGGGACACATTTCGGAAATCTAACAAATCTGTTGTAGGTCAATACATCAATATATAGGTCAATCTCACTGAAAATAATACATTTAATGATTATTTCTGATTTTAACGGGTCACTCTGAGTGTTTCATGCAGGCTGAACATGAAAATAGTCTCCTACATCTATCTCCTGCATTAGCTTCTGATAGAAAATACACGGTGAAACTCTAAGATATGAAAAGCCTGACAGATGTGACTCAGGGTGTAAGGCAAAGCCCAGAAAGACAAGAAAATAAGTTTTCTAGCCCTGTTCACTAACATTCTTTTTTTTTTTTTTTGATCGGGGACCCATGAGCCAACCAGAAGGGGAAGAGACTTAGGCTCCCCATTACCCAGATCCAGGTTTGATTACCGGCCAAAGTGGACGTTTTATGTCAGTACTGTTTTATTTTTATTTAATAATATGAATGTAGGATACCGTAAATCCTCTAATACAGGCCCGGGCCTGTATTTGACTCAAGCTCATCAAGCTCCAGGCCTTTATTGGAAGGAGGACCAGAATTAGAGGCAGGCCTAAATTTCTGTTTGAGCAAAATGAACTAATGGTTCGCTGGAGTTTTTGACAATGAAAATTGCGCCCACATTTTCAAAGTTAAACACATTTCTTTTAACAACGGTAGTTCCTGCTTCAGCCCTCCCCCCCCCCTCCCCCTGCGCAGCGGCCGCAAACTCACTGATGCGCCTGCAGCCTCTCGGAGTTCCTGCTGCTCTAAACATTAAAATAATTATTTAATTTTCTGTCCCTCACTTCTGATTACCTTCAATGGTGTCTGTTTGTTGCAACCACCAGGTACAAAAACTAACTTGTTTTTATTTGATTATTTTTCTGTCCTGTCTGTTTATTATCTTCCTGCATCTCCTCTCAATCCTAAAGAAAAACTGCTACCTGGGTTCATATATATTCACCTTATGAGTTACCTTTGAACTGCAGTTCTAAAAGATCTACCGACCGCAAAAACAGCGGAGTGCTTGCCGGCCACATCAGTGAGGTGCGTCACCGAGGACAAAACAGGTGATGCACCCCGCTCCACAGCAGCGAAAAGCATCAGGCACAAATAAAAGAAAAAAAGACAGAAAACATCAAAGGAAATGAGCCGACATGAATGATTGCGTGTTAAATTAGTCTTTGAGGTGGCGACACCTGATTTGATAACGTTACTGTGGCCGTGCTCAGGACGCAGATGTCTGGAGCGTGTCAACAATCAGAGCTTTGCATGCGCAAGCTGGTTAAAGTTAGGATGGGGGTGAGGGGAAGGTTAAATTGCAAGAGGGTAAACGTCACAATTTGGTTAAATGTCCGTTTTACGGCGGGTGTCAGTGCCGACGCTCTGGCACAGCACGTTGCCTCCCGACGTGCAGGAGCTTGTCACCTGCTGACAGCAGGCTGCTGTCTTTTCCGAGGGCTGCATCTTGCCGGTCATTATCACGTGACAGCGACTAGTCGATGACAGGCATAACAAGTCACTATAGAGCGGTGAAGTCGACTAGTGACTAGTTCATACGACCCCTGCTACTGCTCCCCAGAGTGTTCTGCAGCATAATCAGCACGTTCTCTTTGAACTTGATATCAAATTTTCGCCTCCTCTTCGTCTCCGCACAGTTAAAGTTACCCTCGCGGTCTATCACTGGCAAATCAAAAGTGAGACGGATGACACAACCGCACCCGTACTTGCTTGTTACCACATTCCACCCGGCCACAATAAAAAAACGGCCATTATTCACCTCCGCCGACTCCGACACCGGCCAAAATATGATACCCGGCAGTTAATTAAATACATGCTAATATTAGAGGATTTACGGTATATTATCTTATACATATGGGTAGATATGTGTGAACAGATTTAACACAAGACTAAAGCTGTGAGTATTCAGTCTGAATTGATCTGACTCTTGTCAGAATATTTTAAACTACATCAGCCAAAACAATCTCCTAACACATGAATTTTCTGCTTCCTGATCACATGACGTATGACCTACGTGGATGAAGATCGGCTTTAGAGCTAGGGTGTTTGTTCTCACGGTGCGGGGGTGTCATGGTCTGCGTTTTCCTTATGTGTCTTCTGATGTTTCTCCATCCCTCTTTAGATTCCCTCCTGTGTCTCATAGCGCCCTCATGTGTCCTTTGTCTGCGTCTCATTTATGTGTCTTCTGTTTGTAGGTCTTCATAGCATTCCCTTAGGTCCGGTGTTCATTTAGTCATCCTCAGCCCCCTCCAGTTGTAGCTCCAGCCTCTTGTTCCCCAGCTCAGTATATGTGTGTGTGTGAGTGTATGTTTGTGTTAGTGTGTGTATGTGTGTGTGATTTTACGTGTGTGTCATTGTGTCAGTGTGTGTATGTGTGTGTATGCATGTGTGTAAGCGCTTCCCTCTGTCTTTAGATAATTGTTGTTTAGTTTTGTGTTTTAGGTTTATTTGCCCTCCTCTGTTTCTGTTTTCCCATTTAGTTAAGTATATTCACCTGTCTTCCCTCCAGCCCTCACTCCACACACCTGCTGCCATTTTCCCTAATTACTCCTCCCTGTGTATATAAGCCCTGTCTTGTCTCTGTCTTGTGTCGGTTCATTATGGTATTCTGTCAGTCTTGTCTTGTCTCCAGTGTTTTTGATCTCAGCCTTCTCTAGCCTCCTGTGTTTTTGGTCTCTAGTTTTTGGACTACCTTTGGATTTATTGGCTCCCAGCCTTTTTGGATTTATTTTATTTTTGGCTCCTCCAATAAAGGATTTTCTCTTATATCATATCCTGCCTCGTGTCATCTTGGGTTCCTGCATTTGGGTCCTAACCATCCAGCGTATCGTGACGGGGGTCGTTCTGATGCCTACACAGTAAAAAAAAATGCAAATGACAGCTTTAGTCATCAATGAGTCACTGAATAAGTTAGGATAGGGGTGAGGGGAAGATTAAATAGCAAGAGGGTAAAGGTCACAATTTGGTGAAATGTCCATTTTACTGCAGGCATCCGAAAGCGACTCTTTGGCACAGCACTTAGCCTGCCGACGCGTTGGGGTCCCAACTCATCGGAAACAAACTCTTGGTCACCCTTCGTCTGGTTTAGCCGCTTCGGGTGTGAGAATGTATTGTGTGGCGGAATCAGGGAGCCTTAGGCCATTTATAAGTGGTCAGACCCTGGCGGTAATGTAGCTGAATCTTATCCTCTTCACAAAAGATTAGGCAATGGCTGTATAATGGGGGTATGGGCGAGGTCTCTGCAATGTTGCAGGCTTTTGTTTGATTTGTTCAGAACTTGAAGCCACACTCATTAGGTTTTGTTGCCAAGCCGCTCCTAAAGGCGTCTGTCCCCCACAGTCCCCATGCAGTCTGGTGATCTGAGCTCTATAGAGCTCCGGACCCCACGTGACTCTCAGTTAGTGGACGCCATTTTGGCATGCAAAAAAGGTAAACAAACACGGATGTAACCATGAACATGAACGGGATCCGCTTGGATTTTACTTCGTCTGAGTTTACTTCACACTTTAAAACAGAAGAAATCATTTTATATAGTCAGAAATTAAATAGACTAAACATCTCCGACCCTTACCGTGCCCCTGGGATACTTTTTAAAAACGCCAGAAGCTGTCGGAGCAGACTTCTTACCGGCACAACACCGGACCTGGCCGGGGGAACCCCTTGGGATTCCCCCGGCTGGAGGAGCTGGGGAGAAGGTCTGGGACTCTCGACTCTACTGCCCGCTCCGACGCCAGAAACTGTCGGAGTGGGCTTCTTACCGGCACAGCACCGGACCTGACCGGGGAACCTCTTGGGATTCCCCCGGCCGGAGGAGCTGGCTCCGGCGGCTGGGGAGAGGGAAGTCACGCTACTGCCCCCGCAACCCGACTCCGGATACGCGGATGAAAATGGATGGATGGACGGACAAATAACAGATTTTCACGTGAGTAGTCTCGGTGTGTGATCTGACAATTGATCAACCATTGCTTAAAAATTAAATACAGCTTAGCCGGTTAATTGCTGTGATCATAAAACACGGAAACCGCAGCACGCAGAACTCACAAGGCAACGTTTTACGTGATGTTTACTTGTTGCTATGAGTAATAAGACAGAAAAAGCCACGCCAAAATAAGTTTAGGAAGCCCACTAAGAATCATAATAAAAGCATTTAAAATAAATACCATACACAGTTGAGGAAACGTTGGTTTAAGTACCTGATATGAAGCGGTCGCTGCATAAGCGAAAACCTTTACTCTCGGGATCCCACAGCTTCATTTTCGCCCAGTCACTAGCACGTTTTATTACAATGATCCAACGTTTGCGGCGCTCCGGATCTTGGGGAATCCTGTAGATGGCTCATTCCTTATGTCGTCCGCGTCTGTTCTGCATCCTGGGGCACAACAGGAATCTACCATATTTCCCGTTTGATTGAGTTTTCTGACAATAACAAGTAGTCCAGCTGCCGGCTTCTGCATGCCAAAATGGCGCCGTTTCGATTTGAACTGTTGCATGCCGGGAAACGTGACGTCAACTCCCGGAGCTCTATTGGAGAGAAGCTCCAGAAGTGCTGTATCACTTCAGTTTCCCATCTCGGCTGATTCTGTGTTTACTTTCATTTTCAATGTAGTAACTCCCCACGTGATCATGACACCTCCCTCTGTTGAGCCAAGTTGCAATCGCCGTTTATAAGACAGACAATCACCGCAATATTACTACCAAGCTAAGCGGAACGAATGCTTCAAAAGTTGGGCATTGCTTGCATGGTGCATTTATAAGACACACCGCTGAGGTAATATTACACTGATTTGCTGGCACGGTGTGTGTTGTATAAAGGGCTAAAGAGTGCTCACAGCTCACAGTCTGTTCTCACACTCTAATCGATCTATAGATGGGTGTGTATGGTCGGCTCAGCATGAGGTGGACCAGGGAAGCAGGGCTGAAACACAGCACAGATAATGCCAGTGTAGACACAAAAACTCCATCCAGCCCAGACTGAGCTGACCCTAGTGTAAATGTGCCAATTATAGAAACACTGAAAGCCGCTCCCACTTCCCTGCCCTCAGTCCAGATAGATTTTTCGGTAACAACTAATTTCAAGTCAACATACAAGAAAAAGGAACAAACATACATGGAGCTTGCAGCAACAAGGTAAGAACTGTGTAAATCAGCAAGAGTCAACGCCAGGAAAACTGACCTGATAACTTCATGAGTGGAGTCGTCTCCTGTGTTTTTGTGTCTATTTGAACCTATAAAACTAGGTTCGTTTATTGAAAATGTACAGTTAACATTGTACGTACGTATGCATTTAGAACATTAACAACAATCACCGTTGTTTCAGGCTAAATCCCAGAATGGTATGAACGTAGCAAACATGCCGGTAGTGCATTGTAAACACTTGGTGATAATTAGGTTATTGATTCACAACAAAAGGCAAAAGACACCTTACCACTCCAGAGTTTAACCGTTTATGTCTCGTTTGGTTTGAAGTAAAAAATAAAATCCCCCAACTGTTTAATCCTCATCCTCCGCAGTTCCACGTTACTACACTGAGCTAACTGCTAAAAACTTTAGCACTCTACAATCTATTTGCGGTGAGGACACATGAAAACAGTATCAAACTGTTTACCTGCTGTTTTTGTAGCTGTGACTCTAAGCTGTTCAAGAAAATGTCATAAAAACCTTTAGTAAACCCTTACCTGTGATGAAGTGATCACTGCAAACTGTAGCAGTTTCTGTTCGTTTTCATCATTTTGATTTAGTTGCTCCTAACAAGTTGCTTGAAGCTGTTTCATTGTGGATAATTTCAGACATGAGAATCTGTGATGGACACACACAAACACACACACACACACACACACACACACACACACACACACACACACACACACACACACACACACACACACACACACACACACTTGCAGGACCATATGAGCACATCTGGCTTCTGAGGGATGACACTTTGTACATAAAGGAGTAAGTTGGGCTCAGTTTTGATTCAGTCCTTAGGGTGAGCTCATGCAGGAAGGAAAGCTGATGGATGTGCTCATTTTTCTGTGTTTTTACACTAAATGAACAGAGGTTGTCCAAGGCAGGGTGGCCATTATGGATCTTTACATTTTTATTAAAGTGGTCAGTTTGGAGAGTAAAACCGTGTGAAGTTCTCCAGAGTGGTGCTGAAGACAAATGAATAATGAGAGTGATGATGATATGTACAATGAAAAGTGAAATGTTCAATGTGCCGAGACTAAATCAACATTTAACTTCTTCAGTCCAGGAAGCAGACATTCAGAGCACTCCCCCACTGTGCAGACCTCTCCTTAGTCAGAGCTTGAAGAAACATCTGGAAATCAACTTGGCCAGAATCAAGCCTCAGAGAGTTTGTGCTCATTGGACCACACAATGCACATCAACTTGCTATTTACATGTCTATTTTCAGGCTTGAAGGCCTCACTTCATATGTCATCATTTTCCATATTAGATTTCTGTTCCTGCTCTGCTAAAAATCAATGAACACAAAATCCTCCACAGGCAGACAGCTGCTGACAACTGACTATTAGGTTTTGTAATGCCTCAGGTGTCCCATCACTTATGTGTTCAGTATTCTGTCTGATGTTAGACCGGCCCAGGCGGCTGTGATTAGGAGACATGTGGTGTTACATAACTTCTTCGTGTTTTTGATCATTTTATTAGCAAACTGTTGCTTATATAGACTTCCAGACAGTGTGATGCAGCACTCGAAGGGGAAAGACCCAAATATTTTCATTATGTGATAGAAACAGACATAGTGCCCTTTCCATGCATTTTCTTTTAGAGGTTTTTACTGACAGAAACAAAAAAAAAAAACTATTTCCTTTTTCTGAATTACACAATGACTGACAAACAGCAATATGTCTGCTATTAGCTGAAACAGCAGGCAGATCTAGAACAAACTGTAGCTAAAGTGCTTTACCAAACATCTCAAATTTTAAATAAACATCAGAAAAGCTGTCCATTCTGGGTGAGGCCATTTTCATGTTCCTTTTATTGGTCTGGTGTATAACCCCCATCATCAAGAAACCTAGTGTCTGCATTGACAATCCACATGTTGTGGGCTTAAGAAAACCAGAAAGCTTTTATCATATTTCAAATCATTTTATTGATTCCAGTAAAAACTGTCCAGTATGAATCTGATGGATAAACAGGATGGGACTAATGGAGCTGCTTTGGCTTTATCCCTGCTGCCACTAGTTGTTACCGATCAGAACAATTCAGTTTCTCCAGAATGATGTCATTTCAGGTTCCATCTAAACTGGTAAGACATTCATCATTCATAATCATTTTATTGACATTTTAAATTTTTACTTTAAAGTCAAAGATCTAAAAGTTTTTTGTCTCAGGTTCACATCAGTGTGGTAACCTGGCAAGTCATCAAGTATGTAAATATAGTGTCTAAACCACGACCTATTGACTGAAATAGATCGTGGAGCTGAAGGTATGATTGTCTCTCAGACTGTCTCCACACACAACTGGGCAGCGATTGGACATGTCAGAGCAATGAACGCTGTGACATATTCATCACTATGGAAATCAGTCAACAGGGCAGTCCACTATACAGCAAAGAGGAAAGGAGAGAAAAAGAAGAAAATATGGAAAAAGAAGATTAAAAAAGAGAAGAAAATGATGATGAAAAAAGAGAGGAGGAAAAAGAAGAAGAATAAGAAGAAGACAAAGAAGATGAAGAAGAAGAAGATGAAAAAAACAGACGAAGACGACAAAGAAGATGACGAAAAAGAAGAAGATGAAGAAGACAACGAAAAAGAAGAAGATGAAGAAGACAACGAAAAAGAAGAGGACGAAGAAGATGACGAAAAAAAAGAAGATGAAGAAGATGACAAAAAGAAGACGAAGAAGACGACAAAGAAGAAGAGGACAAAGAAGAAGAAGAAGACGAAGATGACAAAAAAGAAGAAGAAGATAAAGAAGAAGAAGACGAAGATGACGAAAAAGAAAAAGAAGAAGACGACGATAAAGAAGACGAAGAAAAAAGAAGACAACGAAAAAGAAGACGACAAAAAAGAAGAAAAAGAAGACAAAACAGAAGAAGAAGAAGACGACGAAAAAGAAGAAGACGAAGACGACAAAAAAGAAGAAGATGATGAAGAAGAAGTTGACGAAAAAGAAGAAGACGTTGATGAAAAAGAAGAAGAAGAAGAAGACGAAAAAGAAGAAGAAAAAGTCGACAAAAAAGAAGACGATGAAAAAGAAGGAGAAGAGGGAGAAAAGAAGAAGTAGAAAAAAGGAGGAGAAGAAGACGAAGACGAAGATGAAGAAGACAAAGATGACGAAAAAGAAGAAGACAAAGAAGAAGAAAATGAAGAAGATGACGAAGAAGAAGGAGAAGACAATGAAGAAGAAGAAGGAGAAGAAGAAGAAGATGATGAAGGAGAAGAAGAAGGCGAAGAAGAAGGAAAAGAAGTAGAAGGAGAATAAGAAGACGACGAAGATGACGAAAAGAAGAAGACGATACAAAGAAGACAAAGACGAAAAAGAAGAAGAAGACGAAAAAGAAGAAGATGATGATGAAGAAGAAGATGACGACGACGAAGGCGAAGGGGAAGACAAAGAAGAAGGGGAAGAAGAAGACAACAACGAAGAAGAAGACGAAGAAGAAGACGAAGAAGATGACGACGACGAAGGCGAAGGAGAAGAAGAAGACGACAACGAAGAAGAAGACGAAGAAGATGACGACGAAGAAGGCGAAGGGGAAGAAGACGAAGAAGATGACGACGAAGAAGAAGAAGAGGAAGAAGACAACTACGAAGAAGAATAAGAAGAGGAACAAGACAACGACGACAAAAAAGGAAGAAGAAGACGACGACAAAAAAAAGAGGAAGAAGACGACGACGACGAAAAAGAAGACGAAGATGAAGAAGATGACGACGAAAAAGAAGAAGACGACGACGAAAATGAAGAAGAAGAAAAAGGAGAAGAAGAAGAAAAAGACGTCGACGTCGACGACGAAGAAGACGACGAAGAAGAAAAAGAAGACAACAAAGACGACGAGAAAGAAGAAGACGAAGAAGATGACGAAGACGATGAAAAAGGAGAAGGAGAAGAAGGAGAAGGAGAAAAAGGAGGAGGAGAAGGAGAAGAAGAAGATGAAGGAGAAGACGAAGAAGAAGAAGGAGACAACAAAAAAGAAGAAGGAGAAGGAAAAGAAAATGGAGAAGCAGCAGAAGAAGAAGACGAAGAAGAGGAAAGAAACTTTTGACTTTTAAATTATTTATTTTTCTTTACAAATCAACAATCAGCATTAATGACTGAAACTTGTTTTCTACTAATAAAACCAGGAAAACTGATAAACCCACAGTTTAGATGTTGATCTTTAGGGAGCCCTGTCAATCCAGCAGACAGAGCACCTGCCCGATCCCCCACACCCGCTCTAAAGAAGTCCAGGTTCCCAGTAAGTTCATAAAAAGCATGTTCGATCTTTAAGCGAGCTTCCACCAGGCCCTTCAGGCTACGCTCAGCATCAGTTCAGCTCTGTCCCAGCATCTGGTTTTTCCTGGTTTTCCAGATGGCTATTTTTGCACATGCAAATAAAAAGTTAATTAACAATATTGTCCATTTTTTTCTGACACTGTACTTGGGCACGAAAACAAATAAGGGTAGGGTAAAAGCCTCCCCCAGTGCACTAACCCACCGTTCGAAAACCTTAAACATCCCTGATAACCTAGAACATGCTACCACTAGATGCTCTAGGGACTCTGTTTGGTTACAGAAAGGACATCCCTCCCCGGTGCTTGGATCAAAGCGGGCTCTGTGTCTGTTCGTAGCTAAAGCTCCATGTATGATCCTCCACTGGAGGTCTGCCATCCTTTTTTCCACTGGAGACTTATACAAACTCCTCCAGCTGCCCCCAGGGGCATCGTCCGCAGCAAACACCTGAGTCCACCTCAACTCCTTGACTCCTAACAAAGAGCGCCTGTTGACAACTTTCACACAAGTGTGATACATCTGTTTCTTCTCACAAGACTGGAAAGAGCCCAACACTGAGGAGTTCAGGTTCAGCAGTGATCCACTCTCTTCCTGCCAACCCTCACCAGCTGCTTTAACCTCCAGAGATGGAAAAACATACTCACTGTCATCATCACATTGGTCAGATAGAGTACAAGTCTCAACGAAGGCTCTCTGCGACACAGACAAGGACCTCCATACCTCCTCCACCACTCTCTCCATCACTCTGGTGGACCTTACATCCACCCGCTCACCAAGGGTTCCAGCCGGGATCTTCAGTAAGTGACCAAACTTTACAATCCTAGCATTGGTGAACTTCACTTTCAACGCAGACGAAGTTAAAATGCCAGCTCGACAGAAGAAGTCATTGTCAAACAAGGGTTCTTGTAGCAACCATGTCCCTGGTCCCATGTCAGGCGCTCGGGAAACCGTCAGCAGCTTAAAAGTGTCCAGCTGTGACGAGTAGAACGGACTAATCCTTGTGAGAACCAACACCTTCCGATTCAACAGGAACAGGTGTTTGTTCAGCCCAAGCCCACCAACCTTCTGCAGCAGGAGATGAGCCAGGGGGAGCCAGCAGAGTCTGTCACCATAAAGAATCTTCTGAGCCGTCTGTAACCTGAAGGCTGCAGTTCTAGACACCATGTCTATTAGTCCTTGTTCTGTCTGACATGGGTAGGCAAAGAGCCGAAAATCTGATCCAGTGGTGACCGGACCAGAAGAATTTCACCAACAGCTTCTGAACACCTTCCAGCAGACCTGGTGGTGGAACCAGTACAATCAGTCTGTGCCACAGAAACGAGGCGACCAGGTTGTTTGCTATCAAAACCTTGCCCCTGTAGGACAGCTTCCACCTTCTCCAGCACCTTCTCCCAGTTCTGTTTCTGAAACCTTTCACTACCCAAGTACAGGCTTAGTGTTTTTAATACCTCCCGTTCCCCACCTCAACCCTTCTGGCAGAGGCGGGACATTACCAAGGTCCCACCCCCCCACTACACATGCCTCACTCTTGTCCCAGTTAACCTTAGCTGAGGATGCATTATCATATAAAAGTAAACTAGATCTGAGTTCTTGTACATCCTGCTGATCATGGATAAAAACATTCACATCATCTGCATAAGCAGACACAACTAAGGGAGGACTAGAGACAGGTAAAGGTAGGTGTAGACCTTTCAGCCTGTTCCTCAACCGACACAGCAGCGGTTCAATAGCTAAAATATACAGTTGTCCTGAGATGTGACAACCCTGTCTGATTCCTCTTAAAACTGGTATGGGTCTGTTTGATAGGAACTTAGAACAAATCTTATAGTCTGAATACAAGGAAACTGGTCTCCAGTTTTGTAGTTGGATTAGGTCCCCTTTTTTCGGCAGCAGGGACAGAACGCCCCGCCTACACAATGCAGGAAGTATTCCTGTCTGAAGTGAGCCTTTAAAAACATCCATCAGGTCTTGTCCCATACTGCTCCAGAAAAACTTGTAGAAGTCAGCAGTTAAGCCGTCTATCCCTAGAGATTTCCCTGCAGCCAACTGGGAGACTGCCGTTGTAAGCTCCTCCATGGTTATGTCTGCATTTAAGATTTCCTGGTCTGCTGTGGTCAAGGAAGGGAGCCCCTGCAACAGCTCTCTAGCACAGTTCTCCTCACATGGGGTGGCCTTAAATAGGCTGGTATAGAATTCTACTGCATGCTTCCTCATCTCCACTGGATCTGTGGATAAATGTCCATCTGGGAGACGAAGGCCAACCATTTGTTTTTTCCGGTTTGAAGTCTTTTCCAGGTTAAAAAAGAAGGATGTTGGAGTATCCATGTCCTGTATTGTGGTGAGATGAGCCCGGATCAAGGCCCCTTTGGCCCTCTCTTGCAGGAAATGCCCAAGCTGCTGTCATTTTTGGTCTAAGGTGTGCTGTTGTTGAGTAGTAGAGAGAGTCTCTACTACCCTGATGTCCTTCTCTAAATCTGCCATAGTCTTTTTTATTTGGTTTGTAGACCCCCATGTGTAATGTTGACAGAAAACTCTAATTTGTGCCTTCCCTTGTTCCCAACATTCACTGATGGTCTTAAAATCATTCTTTTTGGACGGCCAAGCCTCCCAGAACAGTTTAAAATTGTTGGAAAAGGTAAAATCATGTAATAACTTTACATTAAAGTGCCAGTAGGATTTTGTTGTCCCAACAAAATGAAGCATCAGTTCGGTAATAACCAAATGATGGTCTGTGAAAATAGCTGAGACTATTTGACAGTCCATCACTCTAGAGAGGAAGGTACCAGAGACATAAAATCTGTCTAATCTAGCAGCACTAAATCTTCCACCTGACCTTTTGACCCATGTGTATTCTCTACTTGATGGATTCTTTAATCTCCACACATCCATTAAGTCTGTTTTTGTTAGGATTTTTTGACAAAAGGGTAGAAGACTAAAGAAGTGGTTCCTCCCCAGATCTATCTAAAGTAAAATCAGTACAACAGTTCCAGTCTCCGTCCAAAATGGTACATTCATCAGCAGTAATGCTACTCAACTCCTCCCCAAGTATGTTAAACACCTCTTCACTCTCTGATCCCTGGTTGGATCAGGTTTATCCTAAAGCCTTCTAGTGTGGCTTTGACCCATAGGACCCTACCCTGCACCACAGTCATTACTGATACAATATTTATCGTCTATTTTGGGGAAATTAAAATATCTACACCTGCACTTGTGTTTGTGCCATGATTTAGGAAGCATTGACCTCTCCACCCCAGCCTCCAGTCTATTTCATTTTTAGCATCACTGTGTGTGTTTCTTGTAGGAAAATAACATCTAACTTTTTATCTCTAAATACCTCCTTAATCAATGCTCTTTTCTGTGGATCCCTCCCCCCATTTATGTTCAAGGATGCAACTCTCATGCCTTTCATACACAAGGAAGATGAGAGAATAGCTCAGATCACCAGCAGAAAAAGAAGCACCCAGTGATTCCTATTCATAAGAGTCCTATTTTATATCTTCCCTTTCTTCCCCACTTTAGTCCACCCTAAACTTTTTTTAAGCTCAAAACATGTTTCTTTAAATGGTAACGTTTTTTTTTTTTCATGTAAACGATCCAGGCCCACCTCTTTCTGCAGTGTGGCGGCCAACCTGATAAACTTTACAGCATCAGGAAAATATTGCTGTAAGTCAACTGATTTTCCATACGTTTCATCCAAAAACTCATTAATCGCCTCCAGAGAGTACAAGCTCTCCTCCAGCAACTCACTATCTGCTACCGAAACATTGTCTGAGTCCGAATCACACTCATTAACCACATCATTTACAGAATCGCCATGGCAACCAGCAACAGGCAACCTCGCCCCCTCTGCTTCACTCTCTGGTTCCACCTGCCTCTGCGCAGGAACCTGTGCATTCTGACAGTCTAGCTGTCCTCTGTTAGTTACAGACTGTATTCCTGCCTTTTGGCCTGTTTCTACCTCATCCTCTAGCCCATTCTCTGGTAAACGCACCCCTAAAGAGGCAGACGCGTCACCAGTCGGCTCTAGGCCTCCATGTTCCACTTGTTCTGGCTGCTGCTCCACTGGTTCAGAGCCAGTTCTGGCCTTCGTTTCGCCCGGAACTGGAAAAACTGTCAGCCATTGTTTCTGTCCCTGCTGCACACTCACTCTCTCCCTGCAAGCCACTGGTCACGGTGTCACTCACAGTGACAACGGGCCTGATCCCCGCTAGAAGAGAGGGGACTGCGGATTCTGCCTCGGTCTCCGCTCCCGGTCCTGCTACATTTTGTCGGTGGGGACAAGCTATACGCTTGTGACCCACATCTCCACACTGAAAACATTTCATCACACCAGAACTAGCATACACCATGTAATACCCTTCCTCATGCTTCACTCTGAATGAGACGTCCAGCTTTTGTGATGGAGAGTCTAAGTACATGAACACCTGCCTCCACAAGGACTGGACATGTCTCAGTTTATCATTTTTACACCCCAGACACACCATATGGAATCCACTCACCATTCTCCCAAAACGCCTGAGCTCCCGCTCCAGAGCAGAGTCAGGAACAAAGGGAGGAACTCCTGACACGGTGATGCGGGTAGACGGTAGCGCTAACGGAGAAAACTGAAAAACTCACCATTTACATGAATCCCGTTCTGCACAAGCTGACCCACCTGCTCCTGACTTTCGAGAAACACCATGAAGACAAAGAAGACGAAGAAGAGAAAACAGAGAAAAACAAGAAGAAAAAGAAGAAGAATAAGAAAAAGAAGGAGATGATGAAGAAGAAGAAGATGAAGATGATGATGAAAAAGCGACAAGGAGAAGAAGCAGACAAAAAAGAGATAAGGAGAAGAAGAAGATGAAAAAGAGGCAAGGCGAAGAAGAAAAAGATGAAAAAGAGACAAGGAGAATGAGAAGATGAAAGAGAAACAAGGAGAAGAAGAAAAAGATGAAAAAGAAGAAAAGAGAAGAAGAAAAAGGCAAAAAAAGAGACAAAAGAAGACAACGAAAAAGAGACAAAAAGAAGAAGAAGTCAATGAAGACAAAGAAGACGAAAAGGAGAAGAAGAAGAAGAGGGAAAAGCGACAAGGAGAAGAAGTCAAAAAAGAGACAAGGAGAAGAAGAAGACAAAAAAGAGACCAGGCAAAGAGAAAAAAAGAGACAAGGAGAAGAAGAAAAAGACACAAGGAGAATGAAAAGACAAAAAAGAGACAAGAAGAAGCAGAAGAAGATGAAAAAGAGACAAGGAGAAGAAGAAAAAGACGTAAAAGAGGCAAAGAGAAGAAGGAAAAGATGAAATAGAGACAAGTAGAAGAAGAAGATGAAAAGAGACAAGGAGAAGAAGAAAGATGAAAAAGAAACAAGGAGAAGAAGAAAAAGACGAGAAAAGACAAGGAGAAGGAGAAGAAGACAAAAAGAGACAAGGTGAAGAAGAAGAAGATGAAAAAGACAAGGAGAAGAAGAAGAAGACGAAAAAGAGACAAGGAGAAGAAGAAAAGGACAAAAAAGAGGCAAAGAAAAAAAGAAAAATACAAAAAAGAGACAAAAAGAAGAAGACAACAAAAAGACAGAAAAAGAAGAAGGAGAAGACAAAGAAGACGTAAAAGAGACAAGGAGAAGACGAAGAGGAAAAAGAGACAAGGACAAGAAGAAATAGATGAAAAAGAGACAAGGGGAAGGAGAAAGAGGAAGAAGACAAAAAAGAGACAAGGAGAAGAAGAAAAAGATGAAAAAGAGACAAGGAGAAGACGAAAGATGGACAACGAGAAGATGAAAAAGAGAAGAAGAAAAAGACGAAAGAGACAAGGAAAAGAAGAAAAAGACAAAAAAGAGATAAAAAGAAGAAAAGATGAAATAAACTAAAAGAAGAAGATGACAAAAAGAGTAAAAGAAGAAGACAACGACGAAGGCAAAAAAGAGAGTAAAAGAAGAAGACGATGACGAAGACTAAAAAGAGAGTAAAAGAAGAAGACAACCTCAAAGACGAAGAAAACGCAAGAGAGAGTAAAAGAAGACAACGACGAAGAAGACAAAAAGGGAGTAAAAGAAGAAGACAACGACGAAGATGACGAAAAAGAGAGTAAAAGAAGAAGACGAAGACGAAAAGAGAGTAAAAGAAGAAGACTACGATGAAGACGAAGAAGAGAGTAAAAGACGAAAAAGATGAAAAAGCGACAAAAAGAAGATGACAAAGACGAACAAAGAGAAAAAGAAGACGACGACGACGAACACGAAAAAGAGAGAAAAAGAAGACAACGATGAAGAAGACAAAAAAGAGACTAAAAGAAGACGACGTCAAAGATGAAGACGAAAAAGAGAGTAAAAGATGAAGACGAAGACGAAAAATATGAAAAACAGAGTAAAAGAAGAAGTCGACGACGAAGACGAAGAAGACGAAAAAGAGAGTAAAAGAAGACGAAAAAGGAGAAGACGAAAAAGAGGGAGGAAGAAGTAGAAGACATAAAAGAGAAAAAGTAGACGAACAAGGAGAAGAAGAAAAAGAGAGAAAAAGAAGACGAAGAAGGAGAAGATGAAAAAGAGAGAAGAAGAAGAAGACAAAAAAGAGAAAAAGAAGAAGAATATGAAAATGGGGAGGAAAAAGAAGACAAAAAAGATGAAGACGATAAAGAAGAAAACGAAAAAGAGAAAAAGAAGAAGATAAAGAAGAAGACGAAAAGAGACAAAAAGAAGACGAAGAAGACAAAGAGACAAAAAGAAGAATACAAAAAAGAAGATGATGACAAAGACGAAAAAGAGACAAAAAGAAGACGACAACAAAGCCAAAAGGAGAAAAAGAAGAAGAAAAAGAAGACGAAGAAGAGAAAACAGAGAAAAACAAGAAGAAGAAGAAGAAGGAGATGATGATGAAGAAGAAGATGAAGATGATGATGAAAAAGCGACAAGGAGAAGAAGCAGACGAAAAAGAGATAAGGAGAAGAAGAAGATGAAAAAGAGACAAGGCGAAGAAGAAAAAGATGAAAAAGAGACAAGGAGAACGAGAAGATGAAAGAGAAACAAGGAGAAGAAGAAAAATATGAAAAAGAAGGAAAGAGAAGAAGAAAAAGGCAAAAAAGAGACAAAAGAAGAAGACAACGAAAAAGACAAAAAGAAAAAGAAGACAATGAAGACGAAGAAGACGAAAAGGAGAAGAGGAAGAGGGAAAAGCGACAAGGAGATGAAGACAAACAAGAGACAAGGAGAAGAAGAAGAAGATGAAAAAGAGACAAGGCGAAGACAAAAAGAGATAAGGAGAAGTAGAAATAGAAGAAAAAGAGACAAGGAGAACAAAAAGACAAAAAGGAGACAAGAAGGAGAAGAAGAAGACGAAAAAAAGACAAGGAGAAGAAGAAAATGACGAAAAAGAGGCTAAGAGAAGAAGAAAATACAAAAAAGAGACAAAAAGAAGAAGACAACAAAAAAGACACAAAAAGAAGGAGAAGACAAAGAAGACAAAAAAGAGACAAGGAGAAGAAGAAGAGGAAAAAGAGACAACAAGAAGAAGAAATAGATGAAAAAGAGACAAGGAGGAGGAGAAAGAGGAAGAAGACAAAAAGAGACAAGGAGAAGAAGAAAAAGATGAAAAAGAGACCAGCAGAAGACGAAAGAGAGACAGCGAGAAGATGAAAATGATGAAAAAGAGAAGAAGAAAAAGACGAAAGAGACAAGGAAAAGAAGAAAAAGACGAAAAGAGATAAAGAGAAGAAGAAAAGATGAAAAAAACAAAAAGAAGATGACAAAAAAGAGACAAAAAGAAGAAGATGACGAAGACGAAGAAGATGACAAAAAGAGTAAAAGAACAAGACAACGGCGACAAAGGCAAAAAAGAGAGTAAAAGAAGAAGACGATGACGAAGACAAAAAAGAGAGTAGAAGAAGAAGACAACGACAAAGACGAAGAAAACACAAGAGAGAGTAAAAGAAGAAGACAACGAAGATGACGAAAAAGAGAGTTAAAGAAGAAGACGACGACGAAGAAGACAAAAGGAGAGTAAAAGAAGAAGACGAAGACGAAAACAGAGTAAAAGAAGAAAACTACGATGAAGACGAAGAAGAGAGTAAAAGACGAAGAAGATGAAAACGAGACAAAAAGAAGACGACGAAGACTAACAAAGAGAAAAAGAAGACAACGACGAAGTCGAAAAAGAGAGAAAAAGAAGAAGACGACGAAGAAGACAAAAAAGAGACTAAAAGTAGACGACGACAAAAACGAAGACGAAAAAGAGAGTAAAAGAAGAAGATGACGAAGACGAAAAAGAGATTCAAAGAAGATGAAGACGAAAAAAATGAAAAACAGAGTAAAAGAAGAAGTCGACGACGAAGATGAAGAAGACAAAAAAGAGAGTAAAAGAAGACGAAGACGACGAAAAGGAGAGTAAGAGATGATGACCACTATGAAGATGAAGAAGATGAAAAAGAGAGTAAAAGAAAACGACGACGAAAACGAAGAAGATGAAAAAGAGAGTAAAAGAAGAAGACGAAGAAGATGAAGAAGATGATAAAGAGAGAAGAAAATGATGATGATGAAAAGAGAGAAGGAGAAGAAGAAGAAGAAGGTGATGAAAAGAGACAAAGAAGAGGAAGAAGATGAAAAGAGAAAAGCAGATGATGATGAAAAGAAAGAAGAAGAAGAACAAGAAGATGATGATGATGATGAAAAGAGAGAAGAAGAAGAAGAAGATGATGATGATGATGATGATGATTAGGGATGAGCGAATACACCACTATCTGTATCTGTATCTGTTCAACCATCTAAATGATCTGTATCCGTATCTGTACTTGGAGTGGGCGTGGCTTAACCCGGAAATGGGTGGTTTAACCAATACGTTATTTTAAGTCTGATCAGAAGTTGCTACGTGTATTGTTTATTTGAAAACTATTTACAGGGCAGCCTCAGAGTTGAGATTAAGTGTTTCTGACCACAATAGTAAAGGGACTATTACAGAACAAGTTTTTCAATAAAATCAGAGCATTAATATTTAAGTGCATGAATTTAGAAAGAGAGAGAGAGAGAGAGAGAGAGAGAGAGAGAGAGAGAGAGAGAGAGAGAGAGAGAGAGAGAGAGAGAGAGAGAGGAAAAGATCTTTTCTATAGCACCTCAAGATAAAAATCACGGGGCGCTTCACAAAAACAAAACATGTAAAATAGAAAAAAAAGAATTTAGAAAATGATTAAAATATTTTTTAAATGAGCAAGAATTTAAGACAATTGTGATTAAAAAATGTAAAGAAAGAGAGAGAGAGAGTGAATAGGAAAGAGGGAGTGGATCCTGAGGGAGGAGAGAGAGAGGAAAAAAAAACGACCGGAGCGGAGATAGTGACTGACGCAGCATGAGCCGTTTTCAGCTCTGTGTTGTCAAATGCACCACGTACGTTACGAAAAATTTAACTTTAAATATCTTTAAAGTAACTTTAAAAAGAGGCAAACTGAAGAAAACCTAGGGAGCACTGAAGAAACGTGAGCAACAGTGAAGCAAGCACAGAGAGATCCGTTACTGTTTGTGTGTGTGCGTGGATGGACAGGACGCGGACTGAGCTCCCAGTGCAGAGTTTTGTATGTAGGGAGGGGCGGGCGCTCTATTTGACTGGCCAATCACAGAGCGTGAAGACAGTCAGTTACCCAATGAGGATTTTCCTTCAGCACGATTACAGATATTTACGAGTTTTACTCGTTTCATGCTCGTACTCGTCAAAAATGCTTTATCCGTACCGGATACTCATCTGAAACGAGTATCTGGCTCATCCCTAATGATGATAATGATGATTTTTCTCCATTACAGCGCTGGAGAGAAGCTCACCCAACGTCTCTCTACAAACATAGAAAGCCTTGATTGGCCAAACCCTAAAACTGTTCGGTCCAATGGTAGACCTGCTGAGGCTACAATGGGGCATGGCTAGCCTGACCTGCAGAGCAACGTCCGCCGCTGCGGTTTGTGTAGATTTCTAGGGTGTGGCTGTGCTGTGTCAACAGAACAGATTTCACTGTACATCACTGACAACTGTACTAACTGTTGATAATAATAAAACAAAGAAGTGAATCAAGTATGTGTTGCTCCGCTACCTTACAGCATCTGTAAAGGTGTGTTTATGTTGTTTACATCATCTGTAACATGTTCTCCTTCAGTCTGGCTGATTGAGCTCATCAGCACAAAGGCTTCATGAAGCAGATGAAACCACCAACACAGGAGGCTGCTGAGTCAATAATGTGTCCCGTTCACTCCCACTGTGTGCATGTGCTGAGAGGATGGATTTGTTTCCTCTCGCACTAATGAGTTTCCATGTGCACTAAAATCTGACAGTCAAGTGTGTAAAAGTACAGTTTCATCATCCTAAAGAGGTGATAACATGTGTTGATGTGTTTTCAGATTATTTTTCTGAAGTACTTAGTTTAAATTATCCAGGAACAAAAATGTGATGCTGATGACTCAGGATGGAAATAAGGTGTTTTGGGATAAAACATTCATCAGATGGTGTCACGGTCTGGGGTATTCTCCTTCCACTCACTCACTGGTTTAGAGTTTTCCCTCTGCAGGTGGGCGTGTCTGGAAATGGGGAAGCTGCAGGTCATCTGCTCCTCAGCCGGCCAGGGATACTTATGCACCTGAGAGACGCCTTCACTTCGCTGGATGATTAACTCGATTTTGGTATCACCAAACAGCTGATTCAGAGAACTAGCTTTTGAGCTGTTCTGCCCTTTTGACTATTTTGATACGAGCTATAGATTTTGTATGTTTGACCTCCTGCTCACCTTCTCTGCAGACATCGCTCCACTTCCACCTCAGACAGACAGCAACCTGGAACTCCTCGTCACCCCACTCATCTCTCGGTACGTCCCTGGTCTCCCCACTGCTGACAGCCCACCTAAACCCGCCCGGATCTACACCAACCTCCATGCTCAGCTCCCTCCGCAAGTAAGCTCCTAGACCTCAGAACGGACCCACTCCCCTCTCGAGTCATCCACACTTCAAGACCGTAAGTCCTCTCCGACCAAATATCTGTCATCTTGTACCGGACCTAACACCCTCTGTCTCCAGATCCCCCCCACTGGAATCCTCAAAACTCAGCTTGACTTCCTCGCTGCTCATTTAATTTCCCTTTTAATAAATTATTGTTTTTGAAACTCACCCTGGTTTGTGGACTGATTCTGTATGTCGTGGGTTAGACTATTGCCTCACAACATGACACATGGACAGGTTCATGAGACTTGTCCTCCTTGCACCAAGGTGATGTGAGTCTTCATGCAGGCTGGGCTTGGATAAACATATCTATCATCCCGCTCAGCAAAAAGCTTCTTCCAGAAACTCTGAAGAATTTAAAGTATTTCTCTCAAGTGTGACGAAGCACTCTAATTTCCAAGAAGGAGCCAGTGGCTGGGACTCAGAAACATTCCAAAGCGTTTACAAGACGGTTAGTTTTATGAGTTTAATCCCTATATGAGCATGAGGAACCCTCTGAGAACCCCGTCCAATACAGCTTCCCTCTTCGGTCTAAACGGAGGACTGTGTCCGCTGGAAAATTCCACTCAGCTGTCCAAGAACCGTCTCCACAAAGATGTTTTTCCTGATGGTAAAAGAAAAAAATAAGTGTTTGGGGTTTTCTTTAAAAGGCTGAAAATCCAAATGGAGTCAGACAGTTTACTAAAGTTTTACTTTCTTGTTAAATGTGACTGATGTGACCTGGCGGGACTTTCCACTTACATTATGGAACCCATCTAGTCCCTGCTTGTCTTTTAGAGGACACTTACAGCTCACTGGGATTAGCACTTTGACTCCACACAACCATCATGTTCAGTAAGTAAGTACATTTTATTTATATAGCACTCATCAGACATAGAATCACAAAGTGCTTCACACAGATCAAAACAAAATAAAACTGTCATAAAATCATAATGATCTCCAAACAGAATCAGGTTAACATCAGGAAAAATAAAGTCATAAAATTATAAAATTTCACAAACAGATTAAAGATGAAAAAATTGAGTAAAAAATTAAGTAAAAGGTTTAGGTAAAAGCAGCTTTAAATAAAAGGGTCTTTAGCTGTTTTTTTTACAAGTGTCCAGACTGTCAATGCTAAATAAGGATGAAGGAAGATCATTCCAGAGTCGGGGTTTACATAAATGCAGTTTACTTGTGTTTTTTGCTCAACTAAAAGATTTTAAAAACAGTTAGAATGAATTCCTCTGTTGCAAATGCCAAACAGTGATGGTGTTTTATTTTTAAAAAGATTTTGCAGGAAGTGTTTCTACTAACTTAGCTACTATAACTTTATAACCATAATGCACTTTTCTCCTTTTCCTCCTCCTCCTTCCCATTCTCCTCATTACCGAGAGGAGAACAAAACCAAAGTTTTGATTTTTCCCAGTGTCATTGAGATGAATAAATTTATATTCTCTTATAAAAGGTTTAAGAAGGCCATGGTGTAGTTTCAGCTTGTCGCCACTTCGGGGCGGCACATCCCCTGCTGGTTCAGATCACAGGCAAACATACTTCAGATAAAGTCAACTAAAAACTGTTCACACAGCCATTCTCTTTACCACTGTCAAATAAATATGGTTTGTTTTAATTGTGTTTTTAGCTACAAAATGAGAAAAAGACTGTTAGAAGGAGTTGTGTTGATGCTTATGTCATGTCGTAGTGTTTCATTTTAAAACAATTTACAGGAAGTTTCTCTAAGTGACTACTGTAATCTTTTTAGCATGTAGTTCTCTTTCTTTTCTTCCTCCCTCTCTTGCCTCATCTCCTCAGCATTATTATTTCCAAACCAAAGATTAGGATTTTTTTACAGCTTCATCGAACTACATTGCTGGCCACAATAAATCTTTGTCTAAAACATCACAGCATGAAAAAATATCATTAATCGTCCTAAAATGAACTTCTTTCATTTGAAAATACACATATTTCAGAAAGGGCATATTCTTCTGAAAACACAGTGATGGATTGTAGGTAATACCCCAAAGTCCATGTCTATGTGGTTAAAGTTTGCAAAACAGCATTATGAAAAACCAGTGGATTACTGGGATACTATAGTTTAGAGAAGAACTGTCACTGCCGACCGTGCCAAGAACACCATATCAATATTTAAGTTTGGGGTGGAAGCATCATGGTGTGGGGTTGCTTTTCAGCAAGTCATACTGGCTGACTCCATATCATTGAAGGCAGGAGGAAAGCAGAAATATACAGGTACATTCTGGAAAAAAATCTGCTGCCATCTACCAGAAAGCTGAAAATGAACAGACATTTCAGCAAGGCAATGATTCCAAACACAAAGCCAAGGAAACAATAAATTGGATTCAATGAAAGAAAATCAAGTTGCTTGAATCAGTCACCTGACCTAAACACCATAGAAAATCTCCAGAGAGAACTGAAGATCAAAGTTCATAACAGAGGCCCAAGAAACCTTCAAGATTAAAGAGCGTTTGTGTGGAAGAATGGACCAGAATCACAGCTGAGCTATGCAGACAACTGTGCTCTCCATACAAGAGGCGTCTCGGTGCTCAATACCCCGTCATTTCACTTTATTTATTATGACTCAGCTTGCAAGCATAAATGTTCTGAGTTCCTTAAATTCAGCATTTAGCTTGATAGCAACATCTTGTGCAAAATTTGTGTCAATAATCTATATTTAGGAATAGGGCTGGGCGATATATCGATATTTTAAAAATATTGATATAATTTTTAAACAAGATGACTTTATATCTTTATATCAATGTAACTGGTCAAACTGCTATGCTAGCAATTAGCCGCTATGTTAGCGACATGTTGCTCCGTCTCTAAGCAGCTATTACGTGTATTCTCACAAGTTTGCTCAATCTGAGAGCCTCTGGGTAAATGTGCTGCTCAATGTGTGAGAAATGTTATTCCGGTTCCGTTTTGTTCTACTCTGGTTTGCTATGCTAGTAAATACTTACGAGCGCTTCTGTTGAAAAAGTTAAGAGTTTGTAAGGTGTGGGATACGGCGACAGTATCCCAAAAATAATACTCGTAAAAGAGCAACCAGAGACTCTGAGTCATTAAAGAATAATCGCTGATATGAGTCAATACTGTTACGGGCTCGACACACGGGAGGCGACAAACGACCGCGATCAGCGAAATTTGTCGCTGTCGCTTTTATTGCCTGTCACACGGGAGGCGATCCGCGGCAGCGGCCAGTGGCAAAGCCGTCTACGCGTTCTGTTCCATGGCGAAATCGGAACTTCCTTTGTTTTGTTTGGCTGTGTCAGGTTGGAGGGAATTAAGGTTATTTAAGCGGTTCAGAGTTAATAAAGTCGTAGATATGATGTTTCACAAGGTGCTGCTAGTTATGTGAAATCTTACTTGTGATTTTACTATAAAACATAATAATAATCAACTTCTCCTCCATGTTTGCTCAGAGATGTGCGGAGCATCCTGTCCGCTCATTGGTCAGTGAATGAAACCTCCGTTGATTGGTCCTCGTCCGAGTGACAGCGATGAAAAGTTGAAAATGTTTCAACTTTCTGGGATCGCGTCGCTGGGTCGTCCGTGCACGACACGTGCACGAGTGCAAACTTTCACACGCACGTTTTTCGCGTTTCGCTTGGTAGGAGGGAGACCCGCGATTATCGCTTTGTCGCTCATGTCTCATTGAAAATGAATGGAGGAGAGGCGATGTCGCCTCCCGTGTGTCGAGCCCATTAGACTCCAGCCATGTTTGCCCTAATAACAAATAACCTCACGGTGCATGACCCATGTGATCTTCAGTAGATGCAATTACATTATCATAAATTTAGTTTAACATGATAGATTTATTTTCTCTAGACAAGGAATAAACAATTAAACTATAAAACAATAAAAAATTATACATATATAATTTAAAAGTGCCTGTGGGACATTTGATACACCTCTAGCTCTCAACTGTGTGTGTGTTAACAGACAGCTGTATCAGTGTTTCTAAAGGCCAGACTGGTAGAAAATAGGCACTAAGGTTAAAGTTTGACAATAATCTATACATTGTTATGGATTTAATCTGCTGATTTATGTATATAATTTCTCAACACAGCTTGAAGTGAGTAAATTTGTAAATATTTTACAGGAGGAAAAATATTGAGATATGTATCAGAATTTATCAAAAATATTTCGAGATATAAGTTTTGGTCCATATCGCCCAGCCCTAGCCTAGCCCAGTTAGTCATGCTGATGCATGTTTGCGTATGCGCCTTGAGTGGTTTTGGTATGTTTTAGGTCGCAGCCGCTCACAGCGCTGCTTCTACAGTGCGATGCCCTCACAAGGGACGAGCAAAAAATCAAACACAGGATGAATCCGAGCACGTTCATGATTGCTGATTGGTAGCTGGTCACATGGTGTTGATCGCCGCTTGTTACCTCCGCATATTACTTGACACTAAGCACAAAACTTGCCCCAATTTCTAGATTCTTATACGATCGGAAAATTGGCTCAAAAAAAGTAAAAAGGTTGCACAGTGTATGCCCGGCTTTACTCTGGATTAGGGTACATCTAGACTCATTCCAAATGGGTTCAAATAAAAGCAACTGGACTTCTTTGATTTCTTGAAAACATTTTTCTTCTCATCCAAGGAGCTTTGTCAATTCTCACTGGAATATGGGAGGGTCAATCTTATAAGATGTAGTTGTCTAATGTTTACTGTTGCTTAATAAGCAGAAACTCACTCTGAAATCTCTACTTTCCTAACCCCTGATGGATCATTGGCCTCTATTGTGAGAGAGCCATTGTGTTGATTAGGTGGAGGAGGGTATGACCTAGACTGAAACTGCTTAGGAATATGATTTAGAGCTGCATTCTAGGGAGCATGGGGGTCGCATGAGGAAGACGAAAGAAAGAAAGAAAGAAAGAAAGAAAGAAAGAAAGAAAGAAAGAAAGAAAGAAAGAAAGAAAGAAAGAAAGAAAGAAAGAAAGAAAGAAAGAAAGAAAGAAAGAAAATCTATGTTTTATCAGTTTTATTTGGCATAAACACACTTTCTTGACAATCCTTGTCATTGTGTGCGAAAAAAAAGCGTATAAATAAAAACGGTGACGCAAGTTTGCACATGCGCCGTGAGCGGATCTGGTATTTTTTGGGTCGCAGCTGCTTGCAGTGCCGCTTTAACAGTGTGATACCCTCAACAGGGACGAACAGATGATCAAACATGACAGAAATTCATGTGAGCTTACGACTGCTGATCAATAGCTGGTCATGTGGTCTTAATCGCCTGTCGTAACCCCTTGTATACTACACAGCGCTAAGCACTAAACTCGCCCCGATGTTGTCGATCCTTGCACGAGGGGAAAATAGTCTCATAAAAGTGAAAAAGTTGTACAGTGTACACCTGGCTTTACCTAAGGTTAGCTGAGAACACCAGACTGCTAAGCAATTCAGTAGCACAAGTGGGAGGTGGGGTGGGGGGTGGGGGTGGGGATTGGGTTCTCATTGGAGGAAATTTTTTCCCACCTTTAGGACTACGCTCGCTGACAAAAGAGGCAAAAATGGAGGCCGCATCGCTTATATGTTCAGCCAATTCGGTAAGGAGGCTTTTATTTGAATTAATTCAATATTATCCTGTAAGTCTTTTTGTGATTTGTAAAAATGTGAGTTTAAAACATAATATCATTTTTTTGCTCTGCTAAATATGAGTTCACATCAAAGTTTAGCTATCTATCTATCATTATGGCTTAGAAAGGTGGTGGGTTATGAAATACTATTTTATCTCCGTATGGTTTTCTGTAGTTGTCCTTTTTTGTCTGAAGTTAACTGTAGAGGATAAAAGCACCATGGTTTTAACCTCGAGTACCGTCCATCTTTTCTAAAATAATTGGGCAGTTTATTTTTTTCAAGATGGCAGAACCATACGACAAATAAAGTCATTGTTGCCAATGTATCAATCTTGGCATTGTTTCAAATGAGCTTCTAGGCCCTCTTAAAGACCCCCCAAATAAAAGTCTGGTGTCCATGCTGGCATTTCTTACTACCCTTAGCTCTTTCCTATGGACATTTGTCGTGGATGCTCCTTTTTTGTTAGCAAAAACTCCAGCTGCTCTCCGGTCCATCTTCGCTGATGCAAGGAAAGGGAATGATCTGCATATGTGCGTGATCACTTGCATCAACTAACCAATTCGATAAACCTTTCCTACGTCAAGCTGATTCATAGGTCGACAGCTGCTTTGGTACTGCTCACATTTAGCATAAAACATCAGTGGGAGTTTGTTTCAGAAACACTGACACGTTAACTCACACAGGTCTGTGACTCATTGGTTATGTCCTTCACGGACACCAGACTGATATACAGTAGTAATATCATCAGACACTTGCTTCAGGTGGTTCTGTGAACCCGTATGCAGACGTACGTGACGTTGTCTTCTGAGATGGAGTTAAAACATAATGGAGTAGCAAATAAATGATGAGGGGCTTTTTCTGCCAGATAATGTCATTTTTTTCTCAACCCAAGAATATCTTCAGAATGCCCCATTCAGCACACACACACACACACACACACACACACACACACATGCCTGCAGCAAGCTGGAGGGATCAATGTTGATATTCTGTCCGCCTTATTAAAGACTGGAAATATAACTGAACATGTAATATTGAGCAAAAAGCTTCACTTAATAGTTGCCTCGTCAATATGGGGCACATTGTCAAGTTTTCAAAGCAATATGAGATTACTGAAGTATCAGTAATTACCGTAAATCCTCTAATATTAGCCTGTATTCAATTAACGTCCGGGTATCATATTTTGGCCGGTGTCGGAGTCGGCGGAGGTGAATAATGGCCGGTTTCTTATTGTGGCCAGGTGGAATGTGGTAACAAGCAAGTACGGGGGGTGAGGCGTGGGGGGTGGGGGGGTGGGGGGTGTTGTGTCATCCGTCTCACTTTTGATTTGCCAGTGATAGACCGCGAGGGTAACTTTAACCGTGCGGAGACGAAGAGGAGGCGAAAATTTGATATCAAGTTCAAAGAGAACATGCTGATTATGCTGCAGAACACTGGGGAGCAGTAGCAGGGGTTGTATGAACTAGTCGACTTCACTATAGTCACTTTTTATGCCTGTCATCGACTAGTCGCTGTCACGTGATAATGACCGGCAAGATGCAGCCCTCGGAAAAGACAGCAGCCTGCTGTCAGCAGGTGACAAGCTCCTGCGCTCGGGGGGGCAACGCGCTGTGCCAGAGCGTCGGTACTGACACGCGATCGTTCATGTCGGCTCATGTCCTTTGATGTTTTCTGTCTTTTATTTGCGCCTGATGTGTTTCGCTGCTGTGGAGCGGGGCGCGTCACCTTGTCCTCCGACGCACCGATCACTGATGCGGCCGCCAAGCAGGGAACAGTCCGCTGTTTTTGCGGTCGGTAGATCTTTTAGGACTGCAGTTCAAAGGTAACTCATGAGGTGAATATATATGAACCCAGGTAGCAGTTTTTCTTTAGGATTGAGAGGAGATGCAGGAAGATAATAAACAGACAGGACAGAAAAATAGTCAAATAAAAACAAGTTGGTTTTTGTACCTGGTGGTTGCAACAAACAGACACCATTGAAGGTAATCAGAAGTGAGGAACAGAAAATGAAATAATTATTTTAATGTTTAGAGCAGCAGGAACTCTGAGAGGCTGCAGGCGCATCAGTGAGTTTGCGGCCGCTGCGCAGGGGGAGGGGGGAGAGGGCTGAAGCAGAAACTACCGTTGTTAAAAGAAATGTGTTTAACTTTGAAAATGTGGGCGCAATTTTAGTTGTCGAAAACTCCAGCGAACCATTAGTTCATTTTGCTCAAATAGAAATAGAGGTCTGCCTCTAATTCTGGTCCTCCTTCCAATAAAGGCCTGGAGCTTGATGAGCTTGAGTCAAATACAGGCCCGGGCCTGTATTAGAGGATTTACGGTATTCTCTTAATCCTTACAGTTCATGTAGTGCGCTGTGGTCTTGGCAAACTGTTTACTGACCACAGCCTAGTTCCAGCTGGTAGCCAGTAAAACCTCTGACTTTGTAGTGTTGTAGAAACAAATCTAATCAGTCATCGTTCGGACAGTCTTAATTGATTAAAGTGTTGCAAACTGAATTAATACCATGAACTTGGAGCTGCAGCTCATTTTATTATATCTGTTTTTGACTTTAAGGTGATAGCGTACAGAACTTCAAACTGCAGTTAGTACAGATGTTCCCTACAGGGATCATGACTGAGAACCACTGGAATACAGCATGTTCTTTATTGATGCTGCACAGCAGGAGAACAGATGTGCCGTCACAGACCGCAGGGGATAAATCATGACTCAGCAAGGTGTTTCGATGTTCAAACTCATGACATCTGTCTGCAGGTCACCTTTCTCTGCTGGTCTGCTGACACTTTCTACACGCTACCTTTCTGATCAAGTTGTTCATTTTTTAAATATGTTTATCCAGTTTCAGCTTCTACTTTCTGTCAGTTTCTTCACCTGCCTGCCTTGATGTCAGACCAGCGACCTCTGTTGTGCATTACTGCCCTCTAGTGGATGAAGTAACAAGCTGTTTTAACTCCAGAGCACCACTGGAGGGCAGTTTAGAAACACCTAAGGCTGCTCAGGGTGGACTCTAGTTCTGTAAATACAAGTAGCCATCATCAGCCTCCTGTTCTCTACCTCAGGTAAGAGAACTAAAGAGCATGCATACATGCATTTGAAATGATGCATTTAATCTTTTATCCGAGTCATATACACAAAGCCATTCTGTGTGACTGAGTTTATCTTTAAATGCAATCTGCTCAGGTCTTGCCACACTGCCTAGCACACTTTTACAGTCATGTCATTCCAGAGATTGGAGTGAAAATCTTCACCTTGTTTTATTTTATCTTTGAATTTAAAGACTTTACTGACTTTCTAAACTAAAACTGTTTGCCAGATTCATGTCTCTACAGAGATGATGTGGTGTGATAGTGTGAAGAAGTAGTTCTCTATTATTTTCAGTCATAAACATGAGACCTGGTCATACTTAATTATGCAACTGTAGGAGGTTCTTACTCCAGTGAGAAACTTGAAACACAAGAATATGGTGCAACAATGTATTTATTTTTGTAGTGCAACTTAGACTGAGAGACCATCTAAAGCAGTGGTACTCAATAGGCAAAACCAGCCCGCATCCCCCTCTATGTGGCCCCCAGACCCCCGCCCAGACCTGACTAGACCAGACCTTTAATACAGGAAGACTAAATAGTGAGCCCCACTTACTCTAAAAGCAGTTTCCACCACGGACTGGGCTGGGTAGCGTTGGTTCGACTCCTGCACCAATAGGGTTTGTTCACACACACTTCTAAGGAACATCTCCGAGCACGTAGGCGGGGCAAAAGGGGGTGGGGGGAGCGATCTTTACTGCACACAAAAATAACATGAGGAAATGTGTAAATAGTGTAAGGTGATCTGCATGCTACACAGAAATACAACTCAGCAGAAGAAAGGTGGTGTTGCTGGAAATTTTGTTCAGTTTAATGACTTTTTTTCAAAAGACAGAGCTGCCGCAGCTTCAGTCGGGGGCGGTAATGAATGATAATGAATGGGGCATGCGGGAAGCCCCCGCTGGTTGATTCTATCCACCAACTGGAGGCTGTCCCTAACGGTAGGCGTGTTTTTGAGTTGTAGTGAGCATGTTGGCCCAGACCAGACCTGAGGATAAGGGCCAAAAAACCGCCCTGTAGGATAGGGAAAAGTACCAGGTATGTATGCAATGCGGGCCGGGCTGAGCGGTACCAGATGTGAAACCCCTACGGCCACCCCCAGACTGGACCACTCAGTCAGACCTTTCAATCAGTTACAATAGGAACACTACAAAGCTGTCATATCACTGGTTCAGTCATCCATCTGAACAGCAGCAACCCCCTTAGACCAGCCTTCAAGCTCATTGGAAATTTTAAATGTGGCCCTCGGCCATTTATTATAATATCTGAGTTCCCCTGAACTAAAGGCTCACAAACCCTTAGCAGGTGTTTTTGATTCATTATCTGATTGAAATGGGACAATTTAGCCCTTTTTAGAAGACAAACCATGCCAGCAAATCAGCGTAATGCTGCCGCCACGGTGCACGAGCCATGGCAGTGCGATAATTTTGCATCATTCATGCCACCACGCTTGCTAGTAATATTGCTGCAAAGCTGGATTTGTGCATGCATATTACACCTTGGCACAACAGAGGGAGGTGTCATGATCAT